>CM065671.1:1818873-2418873 GCA_033220385.1 Triplophysa yarkandensis | reverse complement strand
TAACATTTTCTTCATTTAATCTGAGTGATGACATGATTCAAGAAAAAATTCAGATGGTTTGTCATTATGTATCTACAAATGCCTTAGAATTAGAATTAGACCAGTATTTATTTCTATATTTATTGAGATACCACACTTTAGAGGAATTAAAAAAACAAATACCAAAGTTTATGTTGAGGTATACTGCCTCCTATTGGTGCCTGTTGTTCAACATACAGTCCATCCTGATCATAAAAATGTATGGTCAATGCATGTTATAGGCCTTGAGTTTAAACCAGAACCATTATGACTGCATATAAAATCTGACACAGAATACAAAAATTGCAAGGCAGACCATATAGATTCAACATAAATGACCAAATAAAGATACATCTTTATATTAACCTGATGGATTAACCAAAAAATATACAGTTCAGATATTTTCTCTTCCAGTTTCCCCCTATTTTTCTAAGAAATACTTTGAAATTTAAAACATAACATGACGCTTACAAATTAGGGAGATATAGCATAAAAACAATATACCTTATAGTCTTCAACTGTGCAAGGGTTCAATATTTCTAGTGCGTTGACATTGGCGATTTCAAGTTTGTTAATCTATAGAAAGCATGATTGTCATGCATAAACTACACGCATTAAAATGTATACTATATATGAGCTTTAAACATCTGCCATTTTTCCAGTTAAATGTTGTTTAATATAGGCTTGCATGTACCATAGCATGTTCCCAACGTCTTTCATATTAGCTTGTCAAATGCAGTCACAAACTAAATGGTTTTGCTATTTTGTCATCCAGTTTAAGTTAGTGAATGAGCAGATGGTTTGGATCACAGAATGAAAGCTGCCAGAGTCCAGAGGAGCATCAGCAGAGGAGCTAAAGGTCTCTCCACCCGTGAGTCACTTTCAATGCCCATCTTCTCCACTGTTTTGTGTCCTTGTGTGGGCTCTTCTGGAACAGTAGACGGCTCACTTATACGGGATGGGACGGCAGGGTGCTCGGTTGAGACAGCGGGTGTTGTTTGTGTGGGCTCAGGTGGCTCTTCCGATGGAAAAAGTTTCACTGTGATGATCAAATATTGGGTTGAAGCAAACAGTAATGACTATTAATCTTTTTTTACAATAAATTGACAAATAGAAACAGTGCCGGAGCTAAAGGAAATGTTTATATTCTATTCAATATAGAAATAAAGTTAAAGGGATGGTGTAAGATTACCGCAGACGTTCTCCTCACACAAGGGCAGTTCTTCTGGACATTTTGAGCATGACTCTCCTGACTCATATGGCCTCTCTGCTTCAAAATTTCCCCTTAAAAAATGGTATAGGTGTTTTATTATTTTATTTTATATAAGTTTTATTTTTGATGTTGTACAAACTTCTGGGCCTTGTATATTTCAGGTCACTCACCGTGGATAATAATTGCAGATGAGAAGAGTTGCCTTAGAAAATTGTAGACCCTCGATAGTCTCGCATACATGAGCAGCACATCCGATTTTTTTGCTGTCCGCCCAAACCAACTATAATTTAAAACAACATATTGTATGGAGTTTTTTTTTGCTTGTCTTACATATAATGTGTGTAATTTATATGTGATACAAGCATTTATCTTATAGCTATCTTTCTTCAAACATTAATATACATCTTGAGACCCAGTTTATGTATCTTGGTTTAATATTTGTTTATATTTTTAGACAAAAAAGGAAAAAATCCTTATGCAGTGCAAATAGAACGAGAATGTTTTTTTATGGGACATTTTTCACAAACATATACAAGTTATCTATTTTCCATTCTGAAATTGATATCAATGTAAATTATTAAAAAACAGGACATTTCACAAACTATGCATAATAGAATGTACTTTTAATTTGTAATTTTGCACTATAGTGACACACATTGATACAATCTGGCAACTGCATCTGCTGCTCACCTGAGTGTAGTGACCGCAGATTGCATCTTCAGAACAGGTGTTGTTTTCAAAGTCATAATCATCTTTCTCTTTAAACCTGTGGTGCAAAGGTATAAGTTCATGAAAATGACATGCTTCAACTCACACAGAATAATACAAATAGAATGAATTAATAAATCAGTTTAATACCAGTCAAGCAATGCTTTGGTCTCATTAAATGGTCCAGTAGATACATAGAGATTTTCTCCCATTTTAAGGCTTTTGAGTTCAGGGTTGTGATACCAGAGACATTTGGCTGCGTATGCTTCTGCCACCAGTCGCAGCGTCTCATCCCACACCTGACACCAAAGCAGATATGTGCATTAAAATGATGTTCCACAAGTGGGACTTGTGGCTCAATGCAAAAAATCTCATCAGCTTTTTTTCTACCACAGCATAAGCAAGAGATGAAGACAGGAAAGACCACATGGGGTTTTATTAAAACACACACTCAGCATTGAGTGTCTGCGGTCTAGTATAACATTCACATTACTCAGCATGTCCCACATGTTGCGCAACTTTATTCCCCATGTACACACCCCATACAAATAACAACTTATTGAATCAACTGCATTAAAGGTTCTTCTTTCAGAGATCTTGTCTTATAAGTCCAGTATTTTGTGCTCTGATTCCAGTGTTTGATTTGGTACAGTATGTGGTATAAACTTTTTCTCTTTCATACTTGATGTCTGTATGTTATATATAAGTTTGCTTGAAATTCTTTAATTTGTTACTGTAATCGCAGTGGAATCCCCTGTGTCATGAAAAAGTCACTCAAGTAAATGACAGTTATTAAAATGCCACATTGGCTCAATTACTGAATATATTTATGTGATTATTGTTGTTTACAGACGTAATGAGAAAGTAAAAACAATCCCAGTGATTGACAGCACAAGATTGGCTGCCATGACCTCATATATAAATTCTGCAGATAAGTGTCTGAGCCGTCATTGATGACGAACTTGGCACAATGCATCTTGATATACCATTTTTTGTGGAAATATTATATGTTTGTTTCAACAACAAACAAAGATTTGAAATTCCCCACAAAAATAAATTTCTTAAGCAATTTGACTATACAACCTAATGCACTGGACGACCAAAACAAGATTTTACATCTACATACATTTACCTAACGAGGAAAATGGTATCCTATATTTAGTATTTTATGAAACAAAATATTAGAATTTTTGATGAAGTTGTCTGAAACCTCTATAAGTGTCTTTGGTCTACTGAACACAAAGAAAGATATTTAGAAGAGTGTGATAGATAGACTTCGGGACCCCATGACTAGTTAAAATGTTGAAGTAAAGTATGCCCCAGGACTGATTGTTGTACCTAAATTTTGGTGACCCTGAAAAAGTGTATGTGTTTAATCAAAAAAAGAAATATGTACAAGTATGTTTGAAACAACTGCACATGGTGAGTTATGTACGACAGAACTTTCTTTTTCATTTTTGTTTGAAGTGTCCTTTTAATTTGGAACCTTTCTTTCATTAAACAAGACTAAATTTCCAGAGTCACCTTCCTTGTTAAAGTCACTCGGATCTTTATTTAAGAATGATTTGATATTTTATAATAAAATAAGACAAAAATACTTGGTAAGATAACATTTTTTTGCATTTGCAATTAAAATTTTTGGTCGAAGTGTACTGAAACTTTTACTGCTTCAGATGCTTCAATACATATTTTTCAACTTTAAACTACTCAATCTTGTACACAGATTTGACAAACATCACATGCATCTCTCACCACTTTCTGCATGAAGGCAGCACTGGGCTGGACCTGTGTACGAAGCTCATTATGAACCTCCACGATGGTTGATGTCTGCTGCTCAGTCAGGTGACCTGCCGCTAAACTCAGAAGAACCCAGAACCCGGCGTTCCGAAGCACTGTATTCCAGCCCATCCTGACTGCAGTCAATAGTAAGATTCTCCTCTAGTTGTCTGTGGTATTGCCTCGTGATAGAAATCTTAGTTTTTCTTTAGAGCATGTTAATGTTCACCCTCAAAGCTGTGTAGGAAAGAGATGAATTCAGAGATGAACACAGTTGCCTTTGCAGTTTCACAAGAAGTTCTGAACTGGACCCTCTCGGCACCTCACACTGTAACTCCCACCCGGCCCAGACTCATATTACACATCTCACACTCTCCACCGGCATGCTCGCATTACTTCATCATCAAGTGTCACACTGAATCACTGCCGTTTGTCCAACTCACTCTCATAAAATATACTATCAAACAAACTCAACCTGAAGAGATGTGGGAGTTTAAGTCATATTGCATGTCTAAGCAGGCAGTTTGAGGAATTGCTGAGATAACAGATTGTATCAGCTCTTTTTTTTTCCAGTGAGGCTTTGCTGAATTTCTAATATCTTTTCCTCAATGCCAGACTGTGCTGTGCAATGTGGATTTAACCATAAGCTCATCTTACCCAAGCCAGGTTACACAAAACAGGCGCTCAGATACTGTAAGTGACGTCAGAGAAATTCTGGGCCATTATAGCTGTTTTAGTTACTGATCTGATTATTTCAAGTTTATAAAAAATAAAAATCACCTTGTGACAATGTGACAACACTACTGGTTTCCCTAGCTGTTTTTAACGGAATAAATCATAGCGTCAGAATGAGTTTTAAAACAATTATGAACAAACCCAACATTTGGTTCCAGTTGTTTCAACTCTGTTTTCTATATTAACCTAATTGTGGTTTGAAACACACATAAAAGAATACTGTAATGTGTTTTTACGTGAAAACAATAAGTAAATCTGATTCACTCAAATATTTCTATTTAAATTCACAAAATGTACGTGTATTTTAAAAATCTATATATTGTTAAATGAACTACTTATTTTTATAAAAAAAAACTGAAAGCAATACTTTTGAGAAATGAATAGATGAATATTTAATCATAATGTTTTTCATGTAAAAAATCAATTTCTTCCATTTAAAAGATTTTATTAAGTTAATAAAACTGTATATCTTTGTGATATTTACTAAGCCACATGAAATAATTAAAGTTTAGTCATTTTATTTATATTGCCCAGAACAATATGGCCAAACAATATTTTGAACTTATTTTAATGCGTGTTTATTCTTATTTCATATAATTTAATATCATCTTCTTGCTCTCTATAAGGTTTTATGGAGTCCCCTATTGGCACCATACTCAATGTTTAGAAAAACTACTTTAGTGTGTGTCGTGGGGAGGTTTTTATTAGTTTCCAGGATGTTGCTATGCTGTTTTGTCTATGCTTACTCTTAGAATACTCAATTATATAAAATGTTCTGGGATTCATGTAAGTGGGACTTGTTGATGAACTCATCACCATATGAGGATGGTTGCCAGGGTGTTACTATGTAGTTACTGTGTTGTGTCCAGTCTGCATGATTTCAGGTGTCATTTGTGTTTGGGACAGTCGTTTGTTTTTTAGGGTTAGGAGGTTGTTCCAACCTTTACACTAAGTATCCTTAGAGGCTTATTGAAGTGTGCTATTAGTATACTTTTTTAATCTTAAAATAGGATAGTATACTTGCTAGGTATGTGGGTCAATTTAGTCCTAAAAGCTATAAGTACACTTACAAGTACACAACTACTACATTGATATAAGTATACTTATATTTTGAAGACAAGCAGATTATATACATGACCTTTACTGTAGTATACTTAATATGAACTTTAAGGATACAAATTTTTCATAGGGATAAGAGCGAAAGTAACGTTAAGCTTCACAAGAATTACTAGAGGGGTACATTTATTTTTGGATTTATTGGCATCTTTGCTATGGTATAACATATGAAATATCTCGTTATATTGACCCGATGGGCAATCAAAAAAGCCAGTTGTCAAATGTGTTGCGATTATCAGTTAAACATGCAAAAATGTATGGTTTTTTATATCAAGTTTATATTGCTATGGGTTTGAAAGTAGACGCGCCATCCTCCTTGTGTTAAGTGTGTTTATTTTCTCTCCACAGCCGGGCGTTGTGCTGGGTGTGGACCATTTTGTTTCTCAGTTTTTATTTTCAAGCAGACAGATGTAGAGGCACAGCAAGAAATTATTCCAAGCTAAACTCTAAACACATGTGTGAGGTGCAGATCCAACAATGTGCAAGTTTGAAAGAACTCATTTTCTCATTTTGCATGTGGATTGTTTTTTCCCCATTTTATATTTTTCGGATTATTTTAACTCTCTTGGGTCAAATGTAGACAAACTTAACCGCTGGGTTGTCAAGTTATTCATGCTGGGGTTTTTTAACCCCAAATGCTGGGATGTTTTAACCCATTGCCGGATCAAATGATTAAATATAATTATAAACCTAAGGTTTGGTTTGTCTCGTTGGACTCAATACTTCAAATTTAGATTTTTAGAATTTGAAGAACAATTTTAAACCTGCTATGATTTATAAATTCACTTTAATTCAAATGTTACAATATTTTTTTATTCTAGTAATAAGTATAACCTTTATTAAGACAATTTTGTGAATTTTTATTTAAAAATATAGATTCTTTTTTATCCATGAAATGCCAGTATTTATATTATCCCTAAATTGATCTGAACCTATCCTCAATGATTTTATAACCAAATAAACAAACACTTCTCATCTGGTCAAATCTCATGCCTCTCTTTCTAACTCAATTGTGTATCAGCTATATCATGTATTGTTCTCTTTTCTATTCAGTTCAACATTAAATCTAAACCTTTACTTTGACAGACAGAACGGATAATAGAATATAGATTGAATATAGTACGGATTTGAGTTGTTCTTATGGGAGGAGAGGCGCTGTATTTTACCCAGAATCCTTCACTCATGAATCATACTGTACAATAGGCGTGTTCTTGGTGATATCACACTACTAATGTCATTCTCAAACATGCGTCATGTAAATGACTTCACAGGCTGCAGCTTTACCTGCTCCAAAAAAATGTTGCTCTTCATGTCAGGTATCACAGCTGTTGCTTAGCACTGCATTCGGGAATGTTGTTGTGAAAATTGGAATGTTCCCCTTTCCTCCGGCCTTTCCTTGGCCCGGGTGTTAAAGCTTCCAGAGCACTTCCAGATGTAGGGTGGGATGACAGAGGTCTCCAAAGGGAATGGGGCCTGGGCTCCATGTATCCCACCCTGATGATCTGCGCTGAAATCCCCTCACTTTGGGCGTCTGTGATTCAGTTTTGCTTCCAAGGCAAACAAAGAAGTCAATGATGATGAGCTCATTCTTAAAACTCATGCTTATGATGTCATGTGTTGGATTTGTTATGTAATAGTTATGAAATATTGTTTGTTTCTTTGTGATGCCTTAAAAATGTGGTATGACCTACAAATCCTGATTTAATGAATCAGGATTGAATTGAATGCCCTCTAAGGTTTTTAATAAACAGCAAATTTACAACAGGAAATGGCATAGAGATGTTCTTTTTAGAGATTTACAATGTGATTGGTTCTTCTTTCCTCCTTTCTCCTCCAGATGTCTCTGTCGTTCACATGGACACATAACTAAAGTCTTTATGTCAAGGAGTCTGTACCTGGAAAGCTGCCAGCATGCCCTTTCATCTCAATATCTGTTGCTCTCTGTTCCATGTAACCCCTCAGCAGTTGACAACCCTGCTGTCGTCTTTGTTCAGATCGGCATTGGCCCCAATTTGCTCATGATAAGTTTTAACTAAAATTAAGTTCTTAGAATTTTGATCTGACAATATCACTTTTACAAACAAAATATTTATTTTCCTTACTTTAAAAGAATCCTGTCTTTAAACATGCATGACATAATTTCTTTGAAATGAGATATTTTAAAGAATGTTGGTAATGGAACATTAGCATAACCCGTTCACCACATAGTATGGGCACAATATCATTGCATTTGAATAGGTCACTATCCGAACATTCTTTAAAATATCTTTCTTTGTGTTCTGCAGAAGAAAGTCATACATGTTTGAAGTTACAAACGGGTGAGTAAATGACTTTTTTGGAGTGAATGATCACTTGAAACTGCATTAGGCCTTAGGTGTACTGCTGGTATTATTTGGGTTTGGATATCTAATTTTACTTGGTTATAACTTTAATTTCATACAGTGCTTTATTTCCAGCATCTGACGGCAGGATTAGTTTGCATTCAGTTCGTGTGGATTGTGGGAAGTTAATTCAGGCTAATCTTTGGGTTAGCCGACACCGGTGATGCCATGTCTCAAGATTAGTTGTGTGTTTGCTTGAAACACTGTCAAAGACATAAAAGGTTCATGCGCATTGAGGATCATACATGGGCAATTGTACAGTACATGCTGTACCCAGACAACTAGCATTAACTCCTATTTGGTCTGTGGTTTGTTGTTCACTTATAATATTAGAAACAAAAGTGGGATTTGTTTGCCGTTTGATTTTGCGTCATTGTGTTTTCAGATTTTGCATCATTTTCTGATAGTACAAAGAAGAATTTATTTGATCTTGCTCTTTCATCTGCTTAAAAAACAAAAGGGAGGTCCATAAAATACAAAAAATCTCATTGTTCAAATCAAATATAGACTAGAAGAAAGATTCCAACAAACATCCAAGAATGTGTACTGATTCCTTAAACCACTTGTAAAGTTTTGGATTTTGGATCGATTCTTGAGATGTTCTTCAGTATTCACTGGTTTAAAGTAAATATACTGTATATGGTTTATAGGACAATCATAAAAAACGGTATTGTATTTCCCACAGGCTGTAAACAAATCAAGCATAAACAAACATTGAAAAACAAAATGACCACGGATGAAGTGATATAACCTGACCACAGATTACACCCAGAACTCAACCCAGACAGGTTTATATACGTTTAGTACTATAGGCGCTAAAATGGGTAACTATGAAAGTCAATGAATGACCAAGTGGAATGTCAACCTTATATGTCCCGATATCTGAGTTCTACTTCTGTTTGCTTTTGCTAGAGGAAGTAAAGAAGTTTCTTCCCTATATGTACCAATGCCATCAAAAGAAATTAATGCCGGTGAAATGAAATGCTTCACTGCCAAAACACATTGATAACATTTGAATAATGAGATGTGACACTTAGGGTGTTGTTGGGGAATAGGTCATCTGGCATGACATCAAATTGTATTTTTAGAAACACTTTATGGTAAACCAAATGATCTGATTGAATCCTCAAAAGTGCATCTCTATGAAAAAAGAGTTTCAAAAGTTTTATTTCACAGCACAAGTTTATACATAACACACATTGTTATTAATCTCAATATTTCACACCCTGATTAAGCATTTATGATTCAATACATTCATGGCTTTAAATTCAATTTATGCAGTTGTCTGCTTTAAATTAACTAAAGATGACATAAAACAAACAGCAAGGTCATTAGAATAATAACTTAATTGCTTTTACAAACTCTTTTACTATGCATACTATTTTTAAACAGCACACACTTGACACACTAAAGTGGGCAGTACGTTTTGGACGCATGCTGCGTTCGGCCAATCAGCTGCAGTGCTGTGTCGTAAGCGCGGACGCTGATTGGCTGAGAGATGGAGAGGCTTGAATGCCGTCCGCTCGGCGCTCGCGCAGCTGATGCAGTTACGCAGGTGAGCGGGCGGGAATCTCGTGCAGTCATCGAGGAGCTCCACAGGTAAGACTTTAACAAGACTTTATACTTTATTTTTATTAAAAAACATTCACTTTGTTGTGATTTTAGTCTATTGTAATTCAATAGAATTGTATATGCGAGTATTAATGCGTCTGTATTGAAACATCAAGGTTTAATTCAACATTAGTTAATAACATTATTATTTTAATTAAAATACGTATAAACATCATTTTGCAATCGTGTTTAATCTTTTTATTTGATTTTTTGGGGTTTTTATAGTACCTGTTATGTATTGTTGAGCCTCACCTGAAAGGTTTTCTGCACCCATCAAACTGCACCCATGTTCAACTGTCACAATTTTATTTTAAACTCTTTTTTATTTTAATTTTTTATCTGTTTTTGATTTTCTTTCAATCTTTACACTACTGAAATGTTTAATAGTTACCTGTCATTTCAAAACTGTATATTTGTATTAAATAGTTTTGCTTATCTCACAATGACAGCTCATATTCTGAGTTTCAGAAAGGAAATGAAACCACAAAATGATCATTAATTCATTCCATCAACTTTTATTAATAAATAATCACTTTTCACATCTATTCAACCCACCAGTCACACAGCTTTAGTGAACACATCATATGTTTATAATGCTTTCTTTCAAACTTCTACACATTTCTTCACTGTTTGTCATTGCATTGATAAAATCTGCACATTTTTGAAGTGATAAGTCACCAAAAACTTAAAATGCAGCTTGATTTATTAACCTTCGAGTCATCCTGACTTCCTTCTGCAGAACACAAAATAGATATATTGAAGAATGTTTAAAGGGTAGACACATTTTTTTCATAATCAGCGTAAGAAAGAAAGTCAGGTTTGACATGTCAGAATTTTCACTTTTATACTTAGCAAAGATGAAACTTGGACATGAGATGAGATGACCGTGATGAAATGGTGACTTCATTGTTTAAGTTTTTCATTAACTGATTCTGTAAATAACATCGCCAACATGTTACATCCAACATACAAGCCAAATTTGTGGATGTGAACATCATGAAATCGGTAATACTACAAATATAATAAGGATCAAGCAGTATTGGTTTTAGTTTCTAGTTAAACACTGCTTTTTTGTTTTATCAGAGTTGATATAAATATCTATAGACATGGTCGTTTGTGTGTTCTCACATAAGTTGTGTACCTTCAGACACATCGGCCTTAATTCATGTAATAATGCCGAAAGGGATTTTCCCTTTAGTTTTATACAAAGCAAATCCACAGTGTCCTCCTTTGGGTGGGGTGTTTGTGATGCAAGACGGGTGTATAGATTTATTGAAAATGAAGTATACTGCTTTCCTTTGCATGTGTACTTTGAAGGTGGACTTGGACTGTGTGTGTTTATTGTCTGTGAATGATTGGCCAGGGCCGACGACAGGGCACTGGGCAAATATTTCACATTTAGGTAATTCCAGCGTTATGGACGTGACATTTTGCATTAAGGAAGTTACATTAAAACACTCTCAGAATGTAATTGTTACTAGTAAACTGAACCAATTGTTTATGTAATACAAAACCCTTGTTTATAGTGTTTATACATTAGAAACACCAGTCTATGCCCAAGTTTTCTATTTTGTAAAAGGTTAATAAACCTGCGTTATGGAAATGGCAAAAAAAGGACAGCAATTTCGGGAGACAAAAAACTTTGAAAGATTTATGTGAATTAAAATATCCACCAGAATCAAACATATCCCAAAAATGGCCAACGGATAGCTCTTTATAGGACATAAAATAAATACTTAATTTTTATTTTCATGTGTCTTTTTATGAGCTAAATGTAGCGTTTACTTTTATATTTTATAACAAAATATTACGCGCAAAAAATTAAAATAATGCTCTTAAAACTTCTGAATCTATGCATTGGCACTTTAATCAAACATTTCATTATGAATTTTTTAGATTCAGAGTATGTGCAATCTCTGGGATTGCATTTATGACTCAGGCGTTGCTATCTTATAAACTTATCAAAAAGATGTGAATGTGTTTATGGCAATCAACCCAATTTAAGAGGCACATACATTTAGTTGTACATTCTCCTGTATACAGTTCTTCTTTTACCATTCAGTGTTCTTTATTAACCTGTAAGTCCTTCAAAAGAAAAAACATACATTCACTTTTTTATGAAAACAATAGTGTGTGAGTTCATGGGTTAATCTAATTATACGTGTTAAAACCTGATAACTACAAATCATTTGAAAGGTTCATTTACCACAATTGTCTTGATACCCGGTAGTATTTGATTTCACTTGTTTGCTAACTATTCATTGTCAAAGTTACTCAGCACAAGACTTTTAAACAAAGTGTAATACAAACTTCCTAAACTGAAAGGCAAAGGGATTTCATTATTTACAAGTCAGTAGAAGGATTTAAGCAGGAAACGTGGCATTCCGGTTTTCTAGGTGTTGGTTGTTGTCATCGCCCAAACGTTCTGGTTTTTATGTCAGTCAGAGGTGTGTACACGCAACAATGACCTCACCTAAGCCACCCAGAGCTGCCTCAAATATGCTGAACAACTTGAAAATCTTTCCATGTTACATGCTAACAATAGCTGCCATTCACACTTGTTCATATGTTTATAGTAACTGCTTGTTTTTGATTTGATTTCCTTAAACTTTTGGAGTTCTCTCTGTAAAAAGATAAGAGATGGGCAATCTGTTCTGATCGCTGAAAGCGGCATGTCTCTACATGCGATTTTACCAATTTATTAAAATAAGCCTTTTTATTTTATTCTTAAATTGTGGAATTTTGATTTTTAAAAAACTATTAGATACATTCTCATTTCACCAATGGCAGCATATTGAGGTGTGTGTATTATGCATAGCTCATTTACCAAAGCTTAGGTGGAAGTGTAAAGTCCCTCTCTGAAGGAATGCTTAGTGGCTTTAATCGTGGAATCCAGGCACATACACGCAAAACCCACAGAAACGGCAAGTTTAGTATATCTAATTTAAGTTGGGATATGAATGGCGTAAAAATATTAATCTGAGGTTTAAATGTGTAAACTGTGTTTTTTGTTTTTGTTTGTTGATTGTCATGATTTTGATATTTGTTTATAGTGCCAGCATCTATGCATTTATAAACACACAATGTCTCCAGAGATTTGACCTCAAGGTCATTTTACTGCTTCACACATGCATTGACAACAACAGGATGTCAAAATTAATGAAAATGAAAAATGGAGGAAATAAGAGGCCGATTAACATAGTTTTGCATTAGGCCCGGTTTTTATGGATTTTTTGTGTGGTCTGTAAGGTTAAATATTTAGTATTAAAACCAAAATGGAAAAATAAAACAGATTTAACTGGGCACTAAAATTTCGAGAGACTGCAAAGATTATTTAAAAAAAAAATCTTTTGATTTCCTTCGTTCATAAGTATTAAATGTTTAATTCAAATTCAAAGGTTAAAAGATATTTGACTGAAAACACACTATGTTGTAAACTGAAATTCACACTATGTTGACCATTGGTACATGTTTGACCTGCAAACATTCGTTAACCAGTTTGCAAGTTTCTAATAAAGAGAAGATTACTTCAGTCATGTTGTTTTAAATATATTTAAACTGACTGTAGTTACACATTAAAGTCAAGATTTCGGATAATCGTAAGAATAATCCTTCATCAGGCAATGCATAAAAGATGGGTTATGACAATTCGTCCAATTTCGCTGGAAATGCCAGTCTTATATTCAAACCCATGTAGTAATGTGTGCGATAAGTAAATTTTTGCGTTATGTTTCGAAGAATAATACTGTCATGAAACATTGAGTTGTTATCTACAGGGTGGATGCAGTTTAATACCAGCCATCTAGTGTGTTCGGTTTTTTAGGCAGATAATGAGCGAATGGGAGTGTTCACACTTGTATTTCAGTAGTTTGTCTCTAGACTGTTTTGATCTAGACCAATAAAGATATCAGGATATTTGGTAAAACAGAATCTAAAGGTTCAAGTAATTAATCTGCCTGTCTTAACAAATCTTAAGAATTGTTAAGAATAAAAAGATCTAATGGAATCACAGGAAATTTCTATAAATCATTTTTTGCACTATTTAAAGTTTGTATGATTTTTTATAACCTTAGGTTAGTTTTTATTCTAATAATGCAGATGGTCTTATCTTTAAAATGTTACATTAACATGCACACCATAACATGGCTAAATTGATGTACAGGTTCTATTACTGAAGAACCTAGATAACAAAACTGAACAACATGTATCCAACACGCATTATAAATCTGTTAATGACATGTGGGTTTGATGTCACATCTTGTACATCTTTAGATATATCTGAAGAGTGTGAGATCAGCAGTGACATCAGTCATTTAAACAAAGATAATACTGATAGAGTTTTTCTCTTATGATACAGTCCGTGGCAGGACCATGTAATAAAGGATTATTACGTTATGTTAGGTAACGTAATAGTTGATAAATCCTTCATCAGGCAATGCATAAAAGATGGGTAATGACAATTCGTCCAATTTAGCTGGAAATGCCAGTCTTATATTCAAACCCATGTAGTAATATGTGCGATAAGTAAATTGTTGCGTTATGTTTCGAAGAAAAGATTTCAAGATACACAAGTCGCAGACAGCTTTAAATTGAATTGGGGCATACACATCCTTTATAATCCTAGTTATTTTGATTGCAAGATTGCATTTTGTGAAAAGGCCTTGATGCACCCTGATGTAAAATGGGACTGCCTTCTGTACGTGTTATGCCATATTAGAATTAAGACTTTTTTTGCTCTTTGCATTGGTGCTACAGATGTTTAAAGTTTATTGTAAAGGCCAAACAGTTCTGGCAAAAGTATAAAACATCTGTTTTATCTACAAGTGCACTACTACTTTCGAAAGCACCATTTAAGGGTTCAGTTTAAATTGACTTTTATCTTGGAATTTCAACAAGAATAAGAAACAATTCATGAACATTTGGCATACTTTTTTCAACATAGTATGATTTTGAACGTAATTATTTATTTTCAAATACCTGACGTATAGTGTGCGACGCATATTTATGAGACGCAGCAATTCTCTCACTACAACTCTAGAGATGATATTCATGTGTTTATGTCCTAGTGTCATTGTGTCACATTATCGTGGAATATTGTCTGTCATTGGGAACATCCTTTAAGTGAGCTTCTTGAAAAGCTCAAAATCCGCTGAAAGGGACTGGTGCATGTATTCAAAGTGAAACTTATGTTTGAAGAATGTAATAAAAATATTTAAATCTATGTGAAGGGTTTGTTTTTTGTTCTCTGGGCGTTGACTTTAAGCTTTCTATTTTGGGCTACATTATGTTCAATTGTGTGTGCTTTGTTTTCATTGGCTTACCTGAATAGGAGAGTCAATCATTCTGAGATACTGTCATGAAACATTGAGTTGTTATCTACAGGGTGGATGCAGTTTAATACCAGCCGTCTAGTGTGTTTGGTTTTTTAGGCAGATAATGAGCGAATGGGAGTGTTCACACTTGTATTTCAGTAGTTTGGCTCTATAGACTGTTTTGATCTAGACCAATAAAGATATCAGGATATTTGGTGAAACAGAATCTAAAGGTTCAAGTAATTAATCAACCTGTCTTAACAAATCTTAAGAATTGTATAAGATCTAATGGAATCACAGGAAATTTCTATAAATCATTTTTTGCACTATTTAAAGTTTGTATGATTTTTTTATAACCTTAGGTTAGTTTTTATTCTAATAATGCAGATGGTCTTAACTTTAAAATGTTACATTAACATGCACACCATAACATGGCTAAATTGATGTACAGGTTCTATTGATGAAGAACCTAGATAACAAAACTGAACAACATGTATCCAACACGCATTATAAATCTGTTAATGACATGTGGGTTTGATGTCACATCTTGTACATCTTTAGATATATCTGAAGAGTGTGAGATCAGCAGTGACATCAGTCATTTAAACAAAGATAATACTGATAGAGTTTTTCTCTTATGATACAGTCCGTGGCAGGACCATGTAAAAAAGGATTATTACGTTATGTAATTTTGGCTTTTGTGATTTAATTAATTATGAATGACTTTACCTAGGTCTGTAACAATATATCAATGTACAATACATAATGAGAAAATATAATAATATCTATTTTAAAATTATTGTAATATTGTAGACACGTGACATGCTTATTTTGTAATATATGAAAGTATACTAGAATATCTAAAATATGTGAAACTGGCCTAGGAATGAGTTATGTCTAAGCAACCATCCTGTTTGAAATGAAAAGTATCCACTTGGTTAAATAGTCTTTCATCTAATATAACTTGTGTTTATTTACTTGCTTTTAGATCATCAGAAGAGACTTTTTACACACAGCTCAAATAATCCTCCAATGTGCAATGCCAAAAAGTGACAGCTGGCCAGGGGGCGTTTCCAAGGAACCCGTGTCTGGTGTGAACAGCACAGGGAGCTGTGATAGCATGGTCAGCATAAACTCTGACTTTGTGAGTATTTGCGACTTCACTGTTTCCTAAAACAGAGCCTCCAAGCCTGTATTTATACTAAATTGGTTCTGTTAAAGAAGTATCTTAACCTATTCTTTGTATTTCATTGAAAATACATTTTCTTAGAGGGATCAATATTTATAGAGTCTAAATAACAGGTTGTATGTGTTTAACTGTGTGCTAAACAGAGAAAAAAGGAAATGTGGTGTTTATCTACAGATGTTTGCTATCTTATTTGAACTAAACTTATTTAAACACTTCTTTTTCTGTGTCCATTTACTTAATACTGATTACATTAAAGTTGAAGATTGTGGAAAGGGGAAAACATTTCAAAAGTAAAACAGACTCTTTCCTCTATATATGGTAGAGTGACGACAGTCTGGAGCATCTCTCTGCGGAGGAGAAAGCATGTCTTATGTTCTTGGAGGAGACCATTGAATCTTTGGATGTAGAGGATGACAGCGGACTGTCTAATGATGAGCCTGATTACCCCTATCGGCTGGCAGGGAAAGTAGCTCATAACCCTTCTGCCTACTACAACAAACCTAAGGGTAAGAAGTTGCTTTATTAAAAATAAAAACAGTTTTGTATTTCAAATTCAGATTAATATTAAACATTTATGTTCTATTTCAGTTCACGATGTTCCAAACAAAGTCATAGCAAGAGATCACAGACCATCTGCAAAGTACCTTGTTCCGACTCCTTTACTAGTTGCCACTGGAAATACCAAATTGGATAGCAGACCAAGTGAATTATCTCCCAAAGAAAAACCTGTTGTTTTAATGGATGGGACCAGATCAGCCTCTGGCCTTCCCCAAACACCAATGGCGGCATTAAAAAGAGCAGAATTTCCACAAGCAGGAACTGCTAAACAGAGTACAGGACAGTTGATAGAAGCGGCTGACCTGCCGCCTTCATTCATACCTGAACCTCCGGTCAGATCTCATGCATCCACTAGTAGTCTTAATAGTTTAGACGCCAAGAAGCAACAGAAGGTCTACTCAGAGAAGCTACAGAGTTGGATTCCTCCGCCTTCAGATTTCATGGATGAAACTGATAAAGGTATTCTACGTTATTCAGCAATGCCTCAAACTGCTGTTGAACCACCACCAGAATGGACTCCTGAACTTCCAAATCCTGGAGGATCTGCCAAACTAGCAGAGGTGATTAAGCCAAACAATATTGACTCAGCACTGTCGAGAAAATCAATGTCTAAAAATGACATTGAAAACCTGCGCCAGAAGGCCTTGTTGAAGAAAACGCCTCTGACACCGATAATGATTTTGCAGCAATCAGGAGCAGACAAGCCTAGAACACCTTCACCATCTTCTGAGCATGTACCTTCTTTTCCAAAAGAGTACAAGGACCCCAAAACCCCTCCTCCTGTCGCACCCAAACACAAACTACCGTCTAATATTATCCTGAAAAGTCACAAAGAACCCGGAAATTCTCATTCGCTCCTGTCACCGAGCACTTCGCTAGATCAGCAGAAGATAAGAACGGAGGCTTTGAAAAAATTAGGCCTGTTGAAAACCGACGATGTGGATTCAGGGCCCAGTGTCTCTCCTATTAATTCACCTACATACAAATCTAAAGATTCAAGTTCGGTGTCCCCTCAAAATCCATCTGTGTACTCAACATCACCTACTCTGGAATCATCCCCAAAGCAGTCTAGGTTTACAGGATTTCCTGTATCAGTAGATACACAGCTGCCGATGGACACAAAACCCAGAGATGTGGCCGGTAGAGAAAGCTTTTTAAGGCCAAGGCCCTACGAGATCAAATCCTCTTCCCTTGGAAGGTCAGGAGTTGGCCTTAGCAGCATTGTGGTGGAACCCCAAACTTCACGGACAAATTTTGACACAACCAATGTTGAGTTATCACCCGGACAGTTACAAAAAAGCCGAGCTCGACCTCTTTCTGTGGAAAGCGCAAAGGACTTGAGTTTTGGACATTCTAATGGTAACCTTAACAAATCGTTTCATTCTTATTCAGGTCCAACTACACACACAGGCGGTGAAGCCCAAAGATTACCCAGATCTAATGGAATAAGTGTGGTTATTACCCCAAACGGTAAAAACGGAGAGAACAGACGAGAAGCGCTGAGGAAACTGGGATTACTGAAAGATGGCAGTGGATACTGATTGCCCTCTGCTGATTTATTTCAGGGATTATGAGGATGAACACTGACACTAACAGTACTGATATAAGACTCTTTAGAATATAAACATTTGATGCCATATTTTTAAAGAACTTGATGTTCACTTTATTTTTTATTACTTTTTGCACTTTTGGTTTTGGCTTAATGGTCGATTTGCATCTCTAGATTGAATAATATATATATAAATATAAATATTAAATATGCACTTTTGTTAATTGTTGTTGGCTTAATGTTTAAAAAACGTTTTGGCTCTATGTTTAATATGAACCTAGTTTGTAGTATTTACAGGCCTGTTATAGAGAATTTTTCTAAAATAGTAATTGTTTAAAGGTATTGTTGTTAGTGGAGGTACGGTTCAAAACAATAACAATTCTAAAATTTTATCGTGAATCTATAAGACTTTGTTTGGATTTTAAATCTAGTTTGATTTACTTTGTCTACAAATCTTTATAAAGAAGTTGATCTGTAAATACTATTATCATATACTAATATACTGCAATGGTTATAATGGACGGTTAAAAATATCATCTTGGCGGCATGTGTGTTTCTAAAAACCTTGTGGGTGTTTAACATCCTTGCCATGTCTGACGACCAAATTCCTATCCATGTTTTTCTTGTCAACACTGTGCTTGTTCTAATGAGTTGACATTCTGAGAGTTCCTTTCATAACATCAGCTGTTTCTATCAAACCATGCAGAAACTTGTCAGACCTGCTCTTTGAGGCCTTCAGATCCTTTATCATCTGCACATCTTTGTTATCCAGAATCAGACAGACTTCATTACGTCTTCATTTGATTTGACTTCAGGAGACTGTCATTTGAACAGGTGCATTTGAGTCCGTCTGTTATGTTTAATATTAGATTATGTACAATAGCACAATACACAGAATAGACGAAAACAAGTGTGGGACAATACTGTGCATACAAAGATTACAAAAGACCAGAGACAAAAGGTGAAGTAATCAAATATAAAAAGGTATGGTAGATATGTGACATCACACAGTTAATGTTATTTTAATGACTATATTTTAATATCCAAATGGGCCGGAGTGCTCTCTCTTTATTTTCCTCCAGTGTCTCTAGTAATGATTGTTTTTTAAGGGAATAAGTTTAGATCCACATTTATATTTTATTTTCTGGTGATAATTGGTTGATAACTTTATTCATGACTCCCTCTAGTGGCTGTTGTTGTGAAAGGTTTTTAGATGGACATGCACACTTTTGGTTGGGTCAAATATGGACATTTTTAGAGTTCAACCCTGTCGCTTTATGAATGAATGAATGAATGAATGAATGAATGTCTTTATCAAATGTTTTCTGTCAAGGCTTTTAAAATATTTCTTTAAAATGAATATTGTTTGCTCTTGCTTTATCCTTTTTTGTGCTGCTGTATTCAGATGTCCTTGGATTTTAAATTAAACAAATTATTTTAAGTCTGTACGTTTGGAAAACTGGGTGTTTTCTTTCACTTTTTG
Source organism: Triplophysa yarkandensis (assembly GCA_033220385.1). Taxonomy (NCBI): domain Eukaryota; kingdom Metazoa; phylum Chordata; class Actinopteri; order Cypriniformes; family Nemacheilidae; genus Triplophysa; species Triplophysa yarkandensis. Next base: position 2,399,224 of record CM065671.1, on the reverse strand, counting down.
CACTTGTTGACACAAACAGCACTGAAGCAACAGGACAAGGAGCAGAGAATGAGCCGTCGGTGAGTAATTGATGATTCATCCGTTCATTTCATTCTCCATCAGGGAATCATGGGATATGTGCCTTTATTGCACAAGCCTGAAGCCTGATACTGTTTGTATTTCCTGGCAAATGGTATTGCTTTTTTGACCAGACAATGTTCATAGTTAAACATTTGCTTTTACTGTTAAAGATGGGATCGAGATGGTTTAGTCTCCCAATTATATTGTCTCTTTTTTATTTCTTCAGTACTGTTGTGAAGTAACAATAAGATAGAATAGAACTTGTTTCCCCTATAGTGAAGTCAAGTCCATTTTTTATATAGTTCTTTTTACATTCAAAGCCTCTGTACATGAAATATGTTACACGACATTTAATACAAGGGTATTAAGTTAGAGTAAACACACACACACACACACACACACACACACACACACACACACACACACACACACACACACACAGCAAGTCATTTGATTTATATGAGTTTAAGAGTTTTTAATTGCTCAGAGGCTGCTCTCAATGGTAACAAGGATTCTTAGAGGTTTCTCCAAAAATTACTCTGATAGTGTATAAAGGAAAATCAATGAGAAAAGTGCTAAAAAATGCGAGGTGTAAAAGAATGTAGATGTCAAATAGTCTGGATTTAAGGAAATGTGATGGGAAATCATTGTTGAGATCTCTCAACAGAATACAGAATACTTAGTTCCATAAGCTTTTGACAATAACGTCTTGAAGTAATTGAGACATTACATCTCTTTGTAAGACAGCAGACTTCAGTCTACTTTATAACAGACCCTTCTTTTTTACTACTTAAGAACTTAGGAAGCAACAAATTTGTTGAGAATGTCTTTCATTGCGACATCCTAGGACGGTTTAACCGCAGAGAATCAGGCCACACATCTGGTTGAAGCTGGAGATTCAGAGCCGCAGGACGGTGGACGGGTTACAGCTCATCTGCCCCCTCAGTCCTCCAACTGATTCCCTGTCTCATGACTGCCTCAACAAACAACAAAGTTACGAAACCTTTGAGGTTTACCAGCAAACCCTTTACAGGCCTCTGTTAATAATGAGACTTTCATTTGGACATTGCCATGGAATTACTGGACAATTGGATTAGGACACATTTATTCAGGAATTTCTCTTTGTTTATTTGTTTGCTGATGTCTAAGGGGAAGAATATTTGAATATATTATTCAGAGCCAGTGAAAACCTGCGTCATGAGATTATAAAACTAAAGTGTCTTTAAATTAACTTCCAATTCAATATCTGTGAAGCTCAGTTTAAATTATCTTCAAGTTAACGTCCATGTTTTGCTAAATAAAACAGAAGATACTTTGAAAATGTTGTAACCAAAAATCATTTAGTATTTTGTATAGACTCGAAACCAGTGCAAGTCAATCAGGACCAGTGTTTTTTGATTACCAACACTTTCCAAAATATCTTTTGTATTTAGCAGAATAAAGAGAGTCACACATGTTTGACATTTCAAAAGGGTGTGTAAATGATGACAGAATATTCATTTTGGATGAACTGCAGTACTGCAACATACGTACTTAAGGGGCGGTCTGGCTCGGATCATCTTGTCTTTATCTGTTTAGAATATTTCTGTAGTCATTACATGAAGAAAAATGTTCTTTATCTTAAAGATGATGTGTTATACAGACCCGCATGTGCTTCAAAAATACCACAGTGGTGAATAAGCTCATGTTTTTTTTGTTTTGCCTGTATGATCTTGGCAGAGCATCATATTAAGAGGTCATCAGTAGGTACTTACCAAAATTTATAACAAAGATTCTGTTTTTCGATCATATCTTCAACACATACTCTCACTTCTTAACTCAAACAAGTAGAAAAAAACTGAAGCATTGACCTTCACATCCATTTTCTTAAAGAAAGAGCTTTCCCTTATAGTTATAGTATATAGTTGTAAGAAAATGAGAAGTAGAATAAGCATTAAAATGTGAAATTTTATTGTATGGAAATTAGCTAACAAAACTGTCCAAATATTAATGTTTCACAGAAAAATCAACAGCAAATTATTAAGAGCAGCATTTGACCACCTCCAAGCCCTCATGATAGCAGTCCTGTGAAGGCTGGAGGCTAAGAGAAGAAAAAAGGTGAATAGATATGTTTTGGGAATTTTTTTAATGTTTTTAATGTTTTCATAAATGATGCTTTTATAAAGTTTTTTACAAACTGCAATTGTTCTAATTAAGTGAAATAATTTACAAAAATGAGATTACTAACACAATATAAACATAACCCAATAAAAAATTAAAATAATTTAAAGATATTTCAATTTTAACTGCAATTCCCAGTTTCAGCACCAGATGTCTCTTAAGCATCCTCTGTGAGTTTCCATCACTAACACAAATCCTCTTGATACTTTCAGCAATCTTTCCAATCTGTTTCTCCTTTGTAAAGATTAAAGTCAGATGAGTCAGGCTTCAGAATCCAGTCAAGCAGATAAAGAGGGAGTCGTGTTGTGTTTGACTGAGATGACTCAGGGACACTCAGAGCGTTGTGTGGCCAAATCCAGGTTGATGAAGCTTATAAGACAATCAAAATATCCTGCCTGATGCCACAAAACATCTGTCCGCTGGGTGGTCCACTAGGCCTTTGGGACTGATGAGAACGATCAAGCTTTTATTTATCATTCTTTTCTAATTCAATACAGTTCATTACATTTCAATTACATTTTTGCAATATTAGAATAGGAATGTAGTGAGTTAAGCAATTTCAGGTGTCTTGGTGGTTTGGTAAAGAAACAGGCAAATTACAGATAAGATCTCTTTATATCAATTATTTCTTACAGACGAAAATGAGATTAAATGTAGGGCAAATGGAAATATGCACGAGATGTTTCACCTAAAAAGATTTCTCAAATTGACAATGTCTCAACAGAGCTCAGACTTGTCAAGTCTGCAACCAACATTTTACTGATCTAAAATGAACTAAAACAGTTCACATTGAATTGTGAATCTCTAAAATCTAGACTGCATTTTAAAAATATGTCATGTAAATGTCACAAAAATAAATAGCTATTCTGACTTAAACAATTTGTATTTGTTAATACTATTAACAAATAGTATTTTGTTTATATTTATATACTAAACAGCATATCTTAATTTCAAATGTTTTAATTAACTCACTTTCTTGAGTGCAAATTGTTGCACATAAAAACTTTAGAACTTTTTCATGTGGCTTTGTAAATAATAATAAAAAATAATTTTGAATACTTCATGAAATCTTTAAAAACTATTAAATAGATTTTTTACAGTTGCAAATATTAAAACAATAGTGTGCAACTTTAATTCTCTAAAACGTACAAATAAGTTTTAAGTTTATAGTCTGAAAAAAGTTTATATTCAGCGAATAAATATTTGTATCATGCAACAATATTTTCTGTTAAGTCTAATATAAATATTTGAGTCAATGAGATTTACTTAATTTTCTACTGGCATATACATTAAACTCATACAGTATATTAACTTATTTTTTCAGCTTTTAAATTAACTAATTAGGAATTGATTAAGATAAAAACTTATATAATAATAGAATTTAGATTTTTAAATTTTAGGCCACTTGTTTGTTTTAATATCTAATATTAATTTCTCTGTGAGACTCTGTGTATGAGTTATAAACATATCTCCTGAATGCAGACTTGCTTTCCCTCAGCCCTCAGCATCACATCAAAAGCTCAATAAAGCCCCTTTCTCTCCAATTTGAAAATAATTCCCAATAGTCTAGATCTGATGAAAGCAAAATGCAACACAATCATCTGAAAGCCGTGACCTGGTTCTCACATCACAACGAATGCATGTTTTGCACTCGCGCATTCACGTCACCTTTAAAAGAAAATCAACATAAACACAAAACCGATGACCCAATGGTGTGAGGTAAAGATGAAGGTGAGACAGGCTGAAGCTTGCCTGTGTCTGCTTTTGTCGAACTGTACTGGGGCTTGACAAGAGGAAGTTTGGAGAGCGCTGGAAGAGAAGGTTTAATACTGCCGTTCAACAACACTATGGAGGAGTTAACTCAAGAGGCTGAGGAATGTCCTAAACAATGACAACTGAAAGCATGTGGGTTCTCCTTTAAACTCACATCCATTGTGATGTGTTTTATGTGGATGTGATTCAGTCTGTTTGCAGGGATCATGTGTGGATCAGAGTACATTATACTGGAATTCATCTTGTCTGACAGAAGATTCACGGTTTAAAACTAGCAGACGGGTCAAAGGTAAAAGCTGTGATGTGATGTTTTAATTATAAGACCTCACATTTGGCATGCTTTTAATTGTTCTCTGTGAAACCTCGAATCATGTTGTGTCTGGACAGGCCTGTTCCGACCTGAGTATTCCAGCCGTCATCTTTCAATCCGCAGATACAGTCGATGTGCTATGAATTCTTCATAAGCCTGAGGGATGCAAATTTGACAGATAAATCCACACGCCTTAAAGCTGTTCAGATGTTAGAAGAGTGTGATACTGTTTTTGGTATTTCGCTGTGCGTTCATTTGGCTTCCTAGAGTTTGTGGAAAGATGAGAGGGAATTCATGAATCGCACATGGCCCAGAGTGTCTGACCTCTGTTGCCCCAAGGAAGCCATTTCCATGGTAACCCCCCACTCAACCCGAGTCCAGCCAATGGCATACGATTGTGAATTCCTGTAGGTTTAAAAAGAGAGAGGAAAGAGTGCCGGTGCACTTGAAGATGATGATATCACAGCCACATTTGGAGCAAAATGTATTTGCTGATTGTAATATTAGAAACTTTAAATAATGTCTGATGGAATGGTTTGTGTTTTACAGAAGTAAGAAGTCGTGAGGGTTTGGAATAACATGGGTAAAAGTTGTATTTTTGGATGCACTGCTGCTGGTCAAAAGTTCTGGGTCACTTGCTCACTTATGGATTCATATGTTGTTCCAAATTTAAAATAATAATAACTTATCAAAATTCTGAAATGTAGCAAAGGGAATTATGAGAATTAGGTTAACTAAATATATAAAAGTCATTTTATTTGATCATCTTAGTCATAGGTGGTTAGTAACTAATTACATGCACTTTTGTTACATTTACTTGTATACATTTTTGGGGTAACAAGAACTTTTGGAGTATTTAAAAAAAAAAAGATACTTTTACTCAAGTAAATTTTGAATGAAAAAACTGTACTTTTACTTAGCTACATTAGATGGAAATCCTCTGTTACGGACAAAATTGTAATAAATAATTATATATTTACATTAACATTTAGTCATTTAGCAGACACTTTTATCCAAAGCGACTTACAATAGTCGAGGAATATATAAAATAGTTATTTGTTTATATGACTTGATCTCATGTATAAATTGATAAAAATTGATTATAAATTACTTATATTTCAAGGGCCTGTAGATACATAATTACCAATTTGTTGATGAATTAATTTAAAATGTATAAAAATAATAATTCACATCAATAAGTTCAGAAGTAACTAGTAACTACTTGAGTAGTTTTTACATCGTACACTTTTTTACCCTTCCTTGAGTAACTATTAAGATTGTTCCTTTTACTCTTCCTTGAGTAACTATTAAGATTGTTCCTTTTACTCATCCTTGAGTAACTATTAAGATTGTTCCTTTTACTCATCCTTGAGTAACTATTAAGATTGTTCCTTTTATTCTTACTTGAGAAGCTATTAAGATTGTTCCTTTTACTTGTCCTTGAGTAACTATTAAGATTGTTCCTTTTATTCTTACTTGAGAAGCTATTAAGATTGTTCCTTTTACTCGTCCTTGAGTAACTATTAAGATTGTTCCTTTTACTCTTCCTTGAGTAACTATTAAGATTGTTCCTTTTATTCTTACTTGAGTAACTATTAAGATTGTTCCTTTTACTCTTCCTTGAGTAACTATTAAGATTGTTCCTTTTACTCTTCCTTGAGTAACTATTAAGATTGTTCCTTTTACTCTTCCTTGAGTAACTATTAAGATTGTTCCTTTTATTCTTACTTGAGTAACTATTAAGATTGTTCCTTTTACTCTTCATTGAGTAACTATTAAGATTGTTCCTTTTACTCTTCCTTGAGTAACTATTAAGATTGTTCCTTTTACTCTTCCTTTAGTAACTATTAAGATTGTTCCTTTTATTCTTACTTGAGTAACTATTAAGATTGTTCCTTTTACTCTTACTTGAGTAACTATTAAGATTGTTCCTTTTACTCTTCCTTGAGTAACTATTAAGATTGTTCCTTTTACTCTTCCTTGAGTAAATATTAAGATTGTTCCTTTTACTCATCCTTGAGTAACTATTAAGATTGTTACTTTTACTCTTCCTTGAGTAACTATTAAGATTGTTAATTTTACTCTTCCTTGAGTAACTATTAAGATTGTTCCTTTTACTCTTCCTTGAGTAACTATTAAGATTGTTCCTTTTATTCTTACTTGAGTAACTATTAAGGTTGTTCCTTTTACTCTTCCTTGAGTAACTATTAAGTTGGTCCTTTTACTCTTCCTTGAGTAACTATTAAGATTGTTCCTTTTACTCTTCCTTGAGTAACTATTAAGATTGTTCCTTTTACTCTTCCTTGAGTAACTATTAAGATTGTTCCTTTTACTCTTCCTTGAGTAAATATTAAGATTGTTCCTTTTACTCATCCTTGAGTAACTATTAAGATTGTTACTTTTACTCTTCCTTGAGTAACTATTAAGATTGTTAATTTTACTCTTCCTTGAGTAACTATTAAGATTGTTCCTTTTACTCTTCCTTGAGTAACTATTAAGATTGTTCCTTTTATTCTTACTTGAGTAACTATTAAGGTTGTTCCTTTTACTCTTCCTTGAGTAACTATTAAGATTGTTCCTTTTATTCTTACTTGAGCAACTATTAAGGTTGTTCCTTTTACTCTTCCTTGAGTAACTATTAAGTTGGTCCTTTTACTCTTCCTTGAGTAACTATTTCCAGAAGTACTTGTACTTTTACTCGAGTAAAGATTTTGGGTGCTCTTAGTGTACTCATATGTTGAATAGAATTTGCCACAAAAAAAATATGTTTTGTAACTGTATCATTTGTAACCCTTCATATTTAATAACAGAATCTTTTATGTGCTCTTCTTGGCTGTTCTTTCTTCAATAGTCAGTCAAACTTCAAACCTTTTTATTAACTGAAAGTAAGTTTTGCAGTGGAAATCATTAAATCATTTGATCAATTACTTCTTACATTTCACCATACACCTTCAGATCAAAAGAGCATTTAACCCAAGTTTCCCAAAATGTGAAAAAAGTTAAATATGAAGTTATCAAAATATACCTGTCAGTAACTAAATAAAGAAATAAACATTTTAAATGACAAATCAACAGACTTATTTAATCAGAGAGAGAGAGTCACACACTGTTCTGCATCTCTCTCTCTCTCTCTCTCTCTCTCTCTCTCTCTCTCTCTCTCTCTCTCTCTCTCTCTCTCTCTCTCTCTGAAGAACATGAGCGCGTTCTCCTCCTGGTCTCCGCGCACACAATCTCTCCAAGATCGAGGAATAAAGGTCTCACGCGCTCTCCCAGCAGGTCTGTCTCCATCCACACGCCGGGAATATCTCTTCGTGTTGGGCTTCTTCATCATCCCTGTTGTTTGCACCTCTGGGGCTTTCTCTCTGTGTCGGGGGTTGAAGGTTTTTTGGAGATGATGCGCGCCGCGTTTGGATTATTCGGCGTCCTTCTCGTCGTCTTTGTCCGGCGGCCGCACTGCGCCCGTGCCAACAAACCCCCGCAAGGTAAGTTTGTGACTTCCTTCACCCCACGCGTGATCTTCCCACAGACAGAAGTGCGAGATGAGAGTCAGAGCTCTGTGCATGCTGAGACAGGCGTGAGAAACATGTTTGGACTGTGCAGGTGGGTTTATTGTCAAAGTTCTGACTCTGAATATAGTTGGAGGAATGTGATGAAGTTTCACTGCATCTGTGCAATGTTCAAAAGATGAAATATGAAACATAAGGATAAGAAGCTGGCACTCAAGTGCTGGACAAAACATCTTTAAGATGTTGAAGAAGAAGGTGGAGGGTGACCCCAAATAAAGCAAAGCCTTCTGAAGACCTCTGCCATCTGGAGCACCTTTCTATGAGATGTCTTTCTAATGCGATCAACACACTTACAGAATTCCACGTGAAGTCATCATAATTTAAGAGATTTAGATTATATGCTTACACTTGTTTATGTATGATTCATTTATTTATGATTTAATTGTATGTCAATGTTTTATTTAGTAGGCTTGTGGTGTTGTGTAAATACAATGGGGTTTGATGTTGTTCACTTGCAAACATTCTTTGAAATATCTTCTTCTGCAGAAAATGTCATTGAGGGAATTTTGACATTCTCGGGTGAACTATTACGTTAAAAGATAGGATTGAACGAAGTGGGCACACCATTACTTTTAAAGGTAGTTCTGAAAAGACGTCTGATGTAATTTGTGATAAAAGACGAAATTTGAGAATTGTCTCCAAATCATTAGGGTTCGATGTTGTTTGGTTACCGACATTCTTCAAAATATGTTCTTTCGAGTTCTGCAGAGGGTTGAAAGACACACAGGTTTGAAATGACACCATGAAATGATGAAAAGTTTTACGCAGATCTGATATTCAGAGATGTTGGTACCCCTGAACATTTTTCAAGGAATAGTTTGTCCAATAATGAACATTCAGATGTCATTTATTCATAATTTACTCGTGCCTTGCACACCCTGCATGCAATAATGAAGATATTTCAAGAAATTCAACGGGGTTCATCATTGTACGGTTACATTCTTCAAAATAACTTCTTTTGTTCTGCAATACAAGGTTAAACAGGTTTGTGTGAACTCTTAGGTTTGTGTGAATCATTAGTTCAGTATCTTGACGGCACGACCGAAATGATGAAATACAGAGCTCTGACCCTTACATAAGGTGATGCAGAACTCATCAAAAAGATTCCGGAGGGACGGTTCAGCCGAGCACCCATTCACCTCCATTTCCCATCACTCAGCGACATGCTCTCCGTACAAACAAACGTCAACAAATAGCGACTCCCGGGGCTTCATCCATGCGGACCACATGCTGCACGGTTCCATATGTGGCTGGAAAACAGCCTCCGACAGCCCTACCTAGAGTCTTACAGAGGCCATTTAAAGGTATTTAGCACCATAAAGTGGAGTATTTGACGCTCACCTGTGACCTGATCATGCAGCAGGCTCTGAAAGTGTGCAGGCTGTGATTTTTTTCCTCCTGGTATTTGTAACACTTCCTGCATGGAAGCGAAGGCTCTGTGTGATAACAGCGAACGACGCGACGGATGCATGGGTGCATGTGTGCTTTTACATGCGGTGACCAAGAAGGCCTCTCTTGGGCCACGGGCGACACAGAGAGAGAGAGAAGTAGAGACAAGAGAGAAGAGGGGGTGGGAGGGGGTTGTTTTGCATCTTGGGTGGTCTGCTTTCCATTGTGGGAAAACTCAATATTTACATTTTGTAATTAGAACTACTTTCACTCTTTCATTTTCCACAACAGGGATCTAACAGAGGAAGGTGGCAATGTCGGGGTTAATGACCTGCACCTGTTCACTACCGCAGGACAGACAGGTCAATGAGACTTACACGTGTGTGTGTGTGTGTGTGTGTGTGTGTGTGTGTGTGTGTGTGTGTGTGTGTGTGTGTGTGTGTGTGTGTGTGTGTGTGTGTGTGTGTGTAACCAAGAAGGCGTATTTTGTGTGTGATTTGTTGTTCTTTAAATTCTGATCAAATGATGTCATTCTATCAAACGACAAAATCGGAAGCGACGTAAAAAATTGTTTTGTGCGGAAGGTATTTTGAGAAATATCTTTGTGGTTTTGTGTATCGATCTTGTGTGGTTCAAACATTCTTCAATGTGCCTTCTTTTTTGTTCCACGGATTCATCTTCTGCATGATTTTTTTTCATTTGTGAAAACACAGTTTCCTTCATTTTCATAAATCATTATGTATCATTGCGTTAGCTGTATTCTAGGTTGTTATAACTCAATAAAAAGAAGATATTTCCTGAAACACACCATATAAAACAACGATGTTTTAAATGTGTTTTTGCAAATGTACTCATTCACACACATCATCTGTGTCATCATTACCCGTCACTCCACATTGAAATGATACAAATGCATGCATACGAATAAATGGAAAAAGAGGCTTTAAAAACATAGAATGATGGATCTGTCCATGTTATTTGACTTAAGGAGAGAGAAAAAAGCTTGAGATGTCTTGCGAGCCGGTCGCTAACACAGCGCCAAGGCAACCAGTGGTGAGGATGTGACATGCCACAGCGGTATGTGTGTTGATGTAACCTCTCCTGCAGCTCTCCGTCTGCCCCGAGGTACAACCCCTGCCGGGCAGCCCTGCTGGACGTCTCCAGTGTGGGAAATACACATTTCCCTTGAAAAGCATGAGCGAGGGCAGCGGCGGAGGCATGCAGGGAGGGGTGGCGTGACAGCGGTTTGCCTCTTTCTCCGTTTGGGGGTTTGTTTGCTTTGTGTAGCCTTTCACTCAATGAAGTTGGAGTTCTTTTGTGAGCGAGGAGTTGTGGCCTTGTCAGAGGCGGGGACGGATGATCTCGCGCTGCCAGTTGATTCGGAGATGAATTTTGAGAATTTTTGTTGCTGAAGAATCATTTAAGGGATTTCTTCTGAAATATTGTTCACTTGCAAGTCTTTGTAAGAACACAATCTTTGTGGTAAAAGGTTTTGGGTACGTTAAATGATGTTATGTGAGATGATCAGGAATTTGGACTTTTGACAAATCAGAGCTCTGTTCAAGACATTGTTAAGGTCTCTTCTGAAACATCTGTTATATTATTCGGAAATATCTGAGATAAGATAAGAATAGATAAGATGTTTCTATTCACTTTCTCTTTAATCTCAAAGAAATAAATGCTTAAAGATGTTTGTAAAACAAGTTCTTCTTAACAATAAAGTGTATTGAACGACATCTCAACTATGTCACAAACTGAGCTCTTCATTTCCGTAAATCTGCAGTTGAAAGTCAGTGAAGTCATCAATTTCAATTCTCCTAAATTCTCTATGACAAAGTTATGTTTGTTTTAAGGTGTTTGTTTAAAGTTGATGAATTTTGAATCATCGCAAATTTGCGACTTTGGGGACTTCTCAAAATAATTTTATTCTAGATAGCTTCTTTATTTTGTATTGTTGTGTACATTTTTTAGATGCATACAGAAACTTTTATTAGTATACTGCATGCATCTGGTCATTTTTCTATTGCTAAATGTGACCTTTCTTTCTTTCTTTCTTTCTTTCTTCACAAATATCTATTTTACTCTAATTCCCCCAGCAGCCTTTGCCTTCCGTCCCACAGCAGAATCAGCATTTTTGGGGTGGAATTTAAAATGTTTATAGTCGGCCACGGGGTGAAGCATGTTTGCTGCTGAGCTTTAAACTCATAATGATTCTGCTACTGTAAGAGTTCATGAGAGTTTTACAGCGCTGTCATACTCTGATCTCTCTGAAGTTCTTGTATGACACTCCATCATTATGTTGGAAAGATCTGCATTATTTGCATTTTGTCATTTATAAAGCACTGTGTTAGTGGTAATACCATTGTATGGTACTTTGAAATAAACCATGATATTGAATGATTACCATTATTGCCTAGAGGATGCTCTATTATAGTTCAGGAGATTTAACTGAGTTTTTGGTTGTTTCATTTAAATGTATTGTTTTAAAAACGATTAAATAGAATATTTCCAATGACTTGGTTTATTCAATGTATGGAGGTGTAGATGTAAAACAATCTAAGACAAATTAGAGCTCCATTTAAGAAATCGTTGAGAATCTTCTGAAACTCTATTGGAGATATTTAAGAGTATTATGAAGAACATCTAAGACACAGATTAGACTTAAGCAAACATTTTCAAATTTAATATTTGTGATGTCTATGTGAAATAATTTACATATTAAAGCAACTTCGTTAGTATTCTTTCTTATTTTTTGGCATGGATACTATAAAAATATAATTCTAATAATATTTTGTTAAAGAAGAAGTATCACGGTAGTTCATGCAAAATAAATGTTTTAGACTGTTAGACATGTTAAGTTCTCATTTTTAACGTCATCCATTTGTTGCAAAACGATTTATACGTGGTATTTCTGTGCTCAGAAATTCATAGTCTGGTGTATTATATTTAATATGTGAATTATTTATGGGAAGTCATGGCCTGGTGGTTAAAGAGATTGACTCCTAACCCTAGGGTTGTTGGTTCAAATCTCGATCCGGAAATATCATGACTAAGATAACCTTGAGCAAGGCACCGAACCCCACTGCCCCACCGGGCACTGCATCTTAAATGGTTGCCCACTGCTCCAGGTGTGTGTTCACAGAAAAGCACAAGAATCATAGTGTACATTGCAAGAGAAGCCCTCCTTAGCAGATTGGTCACGAATGCTGCTCTCGGTCTGTCTCTGTCCTCTGTATCTATCTTCTGTAAATGTAAAGAAAACTAAAAACTTCTGACTATGCTATATGAACAAGGACATTCTACACTAGAGGTACTCAAGATTAACATAAGCGTGGCAGAACTTTGTGTGATATTTCTCCTCTAAGGTTTGCTAGAGTAAGTGTCAGGAGTGCTCTTTAGGAATTTGATCAGAGCCCTATGATGTAAAACTCAACCCTTTCATTTTCTCCCATTAAAATCTTGCTGTGAGCGTTCATTTGAAGACCATGTCAGCTCTAACACCAGGGTATGACATGTCTTTTACGTGTGAAGTAGGAGCAAATGAACACCTAGAATGATCAGTCAGATTGACAGAAATTTATTTTAGGAAGTGCTGTTGAGATCATGGCACGTCTAGCAGCGCTGAGTCTGGCCACTTTTGCACATTAGGCGAGATCCTCCCGTCATGAACTGTGAAAACACATTCGATAAAAATTTATCATGTACCAGTACACAAATATAACAAATTACACCAGCTTAAAATTAAATTATATGTTCAGGTTTTAGACCAAAACAAAGGTTGGTAGAATTGATCAGAAAACGAATACAGAAAATCAGATGAAGTTATTATTCGCATTCATGAACTAAAAAATGTTTTGATTGTTTTTCCCGAATTCTTGACATAATGCAGATTTACAGAAATGTAGCATTATGTATACTCCATAGTTATTTGTCTAACTGCGTGTAATCTGTGCATTCTATTTTTAGTCTTCCTGGAAACAATCTTTTAGATTAATGCAATGCTCTACCACCGCGCTACAGGAACACAGTGATCAACAATGCAAATAACATACAGCGCAAGAAAGCAGGTCTATGTGTTAGTTTATTATGCTAATATTCCAGTGCTGAAATGAGCTTAACACATGGAGAATTCTTTTCTAAATGCAGTGTGTCAGTATGTGAACGTATGGTGTACTGGTGCTTGTGATGACAGAAAACAGCTTCATTATCTAGCTTTATAGTTACACCTTTATATTAAGCTTTTTTCTTCTAGTAATTTTTTTTCGATAGTGATGAACAAATCCACATGAGCACGGACCTTTCCGGCACTCAATAATATGTAAGGTTATGTTTTAAAGCAACCGGGTGCTCTTCTGAAAGTGTCAGCTGTGAGTGTTCTCTTTTTTATTTAAATACAAGTAAATATACATTTAAAGTGATATAATGTCCACATTTATTCACCCTCTTTTCATTTCAAACCTGTATGACTTATCTCAGCTGCAGAACTCAAAAAGATATTTAGAAGAATGTGCTAATGTGTGTTTCTGCTGTTTAGTTACCAACCTTCTTTTCTGCAAAGGACAGAATTCACACGAGGGTGAATAATTGATACAGTTTTATTTTTGGATGAACAAACCCTTTAAGTCACAACACGGCAACGCTCCAAAAGGCATGGACGTGCATCATCACAGTGATCATCAAAGTACTCCAAATGATAAGCATCTGGCATGACACGAGGGTGAGAAAGCGGAGAGAATTTTCATATTCGGGTGCACTTCTCCCCTAAGCAGATTTGGAGATGAATGTCAGGTGGTGTGAAACAGTTCATCTGGTCGGCAGACAGCTCTGCGAGTTTTTTCTCATTGCCGTCATCATTAGGAGACAGAAGGAAAGCAAACATGCCGGCTCTAATTAGCGGGTAGAGCTGAAGCTAAAATACATTCAGCCTTTAAGGGCTTTACAGTCTAACATACAATTACTAAGTCTAAAGTGACAGCGTTGGGTTTGGATCATTAAGAGTTTACACTGATAGTGCGGTCGGGTTCAGGGGAAGTGTGGAGACCACATCTGTACGTGTTAGATAGAGCTCGTGAGGGCGTCACGCGGGGAGAAGAGGAAACACGTCTTAATTGAAGCTCTTTGCGGTGAAGTAACGGTTGAATTAATCCATTAAGCAACCTCTTTTTGTGACTTTTAACACCCTGCGCGCTTTATTGTTCAGTTTGGGAATCGTAAAACAACAGCGTTCTGTGATAGATTCACGCGAGGTGCATTGTGAAGGTTTTAAATCTGTCAGCGTTGGGTTATGTTGTGCCTCCTGAATCCTCACGGCTATGTGTTAAAATCCGCAGCGGGTCTATTTTCGGCGTCTGAGTGGCTCTTTGTTGGCAGGGGTGGAGTAACACAAGACACACAACCACACAGGGCCCCAATGAAGTCAAGGGAAATCTCATGATAGCATGTACAACACAATATGTAGTCAGTGGAACTGTGTCGAGCGGGGCTGTCGTCACACTTTGAGGAAATATTTCAAGGTTTTGATTGCTAATATTTGGCTAGAATACTTTCACATGAGCATTAATAGTATTATAAGCATGTTGTGATGAGCAATTTTGCAGCTTGTAAGATTGCCCCTAAATTATATCATCATTTACACAAACCTCTATGACTTTCTGTCTTCTGCAGAACACAAAGAAGCTATTTTGAAGAAAGTTGGCACCCAATCCCTTGTAGTGCATCGGCACAAAACACAAGCGAATGGATGTTACCTACATTCTTCAAAATATCTGTGTTTTTCTTTTTGCGTTCTAGTGGAATTGTTGCTTTAACCAATTTTAAGAAATGCAAACTTGTTATTGGGATATCTTCATACTGTAGTAAGATTAAGGATCACCCAAAAAGATAATTATGTTCTTTGATATGTTAAATGTTTTTTAGATAGCACGTCTTTAAAAATCTCGCCCATTCCTTTTAGAAATGCAGAACAAGACTTCTTCTCAGTCTGAGTTATAATTTCCACATCATTTCATATCGCTTTAGATTCTTATTGCACGTTGAACATCATCTCATTTGTGTCTATTTTTACTAGTAGAATATGAACTGATATGAAACAACTGATAATCCAGTACAATCTGAGCTATAAAAGTACAATTTTCTTGTTGGATGTTTATTTTTTCTGAAAGATATAGATTCTGCTTCAAAGTGTAAGATACTCCTGTGAATAAAGTCGAATAAATATTTACAGCCCCAGTGTAACACGCTCTCACAAAAATATCAAAGTTAATTTTATCTCTGGTTTGTGAGAGTGACTTCACCTCAGGCTGCAAGCTGAGAAACACGATCTGGCAACAAGGAGAGGAAAATCTGTGGCTCTTTTCTAACTCGGGAGATTTGATGAAGTTCTCAACTTTGTATCAAATGTTTCTCATATTTTTAATTATTGGAGAAATTCAAACTGACTAATGCACAAAAGTTTAATGGTTTGAAATGAATGTTGATTACGTAGGTAAAATGGATTTGAATAAATTTGACATTTTTGAGTTCATCTTGATCCTTTATAATATTTAGCTTTGACACTTGAAAAATCTGTTCTTAATTTGAGATCTCTACTTAAACTCTAATGGAGACATTTCTTACATCCTATTTTTCAATTTGAAAAGGTTCTCTGTTTCCATGAGACACGAGAAAAAGTGATCCTTGAGACATCTGAACTTTTGAGCTCAACTTATGTTTGTCACTGGAGATGTTCTTTTCATCAGGTGCGAGTTCAGACATTGTGCCATCTTTGACATTTGCGAAAACGTTTTCACGTCAGTATAGCGAGATATAAATATTTGTATTCAGATTGATATCAAATACAGCATTCACAGTATGCACAGCATGCACAGCGCCCAGATTGTGATGGTGTGGATTTGTCTTGAGATTTTATACAAAGCATCTTGTCATTCAACCAACACAACTGAGACTTCAGGAATAAGAACTTGTGAATCTTAATGAACCGAGGGTGGCTCTGTAATTTGGCATTTCTCATGTTTCACGGATGGTGGTGTCCTCAAACAAGCTGTGTTGGAATTTAAATTGCTGCGGATCATCCGTCAGGGGCCCTGCAGGTGACGCTTGCCACCGTTACTTTACGAAAAACACCATTCTGCTGCGCCTGATAATCCCACAGCTTTTAAAAAAACACAGGCCGGGCTGTCAGAGAAAACCAGCGGCTTATGAACACTGATGTCAGACACAAAGTAGGATCAAACAGCAGGAGGAAAGTTTGTTCATATAAAGAACTATATGTCATTCTGTGAACTTTTGTAAAAACACAGGCATTTGTTTGATATGGAACGTCAGCGTTTCTGCAAGCGCCAGCACAATGGATCGCTTTATTCATTTTAATTCTCTTCTGTTGGTCTGCAACACATTGTTCCCGCTCAAGGGAATTAATTCTTTTCATGAGACGTCCTTCCATTTGTTGTGGTGCATTTATCGATATCAGGGCTCAGACGCCCTGGGCTCGGCAGCCGCAATGTCAGTAAAAAACGCTGTGACTCACATTTTCCTTCATGACATCAAATTAATGCTTTCTTCAGTCCCAACAACACGCACACCAAATGCACACACAATGCACAAGGCCTACATTAACTTCAGAGACACACACTGTACGCTTTTTTATTCATTTCTCTTTGATGTAAGGAATCGATAGTGCCTTAAAACTGTAAGAACAAAGCAGATTTATTTTCAGGTTATAGATCTTGCGTGTCGTTTCAAAGAGAAAGTTTTGTGCTAAAAACTCTGAAAATGTTAATTGATCTGTAGAAACATATACTTTATTGCCAAAGTTATTCGCTCACCTGCATTGAGTTCCATATGAACTTAAAAGACATCCTATCCCTAATCCATAGGGCTCAATATGATGTCGGTCCACCCTTCACAGCTCTAAAAGCTTGAACTTTTCTGGGAAGGCTGTCCACAAGGTTTTGGAGTGTGTTTATGGGAATTTTTCACCATTCTTCCAGAAGCACATTTGTGAGGTCACACACTGATGTTGGACGAGAAGGCCTGACTATCAGTCTCAGATCTATTTCATCCCAAAGTTGTTCTATCAGGTTGAGGTCAGGACTCTGTGCAGGCCAGTCAAGTTCATCCACACCAGACTCTGTCATCCATGTCTTTATAGAACTTGCTGTATGCACTGTTGTATAGTCATGTTGGAGGAGGAAGGGGTCAGCTCCAAACTGTTCCCACAAAGTTGGGAGCATGGAATTGTCAAAAATGTCTTGGTATGCTGAAGCATTCAGAGTAAGAGTGATTGAAACACCTGATTTGATTATTTGGATGGGTGAGCGAATACTTGGCAATATAGTGCAACATACAGCCTGATCTCATGGAAATATCTTTATTTAAGGGGCTAAATATATAAATCCGTATGACCTTAACCATTAAGAATTTCAAACCATTACTGATGTGAAAACAGCTTTGTAAGGATTAGCAACCTGGTAAAACCATTACAAATTCTCAGAAAGTTGTGTTGGATTTACATGTTTAGTTTTTTGCTAACTGTTTGCATTCTTTAGTGTGGGTCAATTTACACACACACACACACACACACACACACACACACACACACACACACACACACACACACACACACACACACACACACACACACACACACACACACACACACACACACACACACACACACACAATTTTTGTATATGTAAGTTAACAGTTAAATAAATTGCATTTAATTAAATATTTATATTGCAATTTACCATAAATATTGGTTTATGTTACAATTATCCATAAATATTTGTTAATTAAATACTTATTTTTCATTGCATAAAATTAATAAATATTTGTACATTTTTGTAAAAAGAAATTAACTATTGATTTTAATCAAGAATTGTAATATTTTCCACAGAGAAAAACTATTTAATGTTTTTAAGGGGTTTTGTCAGTTTATATATACTGTTTATTTTTGAATGTGAAGCCACATTGTATTTTAGCTTTTTACAAGGCCGTCATTGTCTGATTTATCTAGTTTCAAATTGTCTCTGTATTGCATTGTTTTAAATAAGACCTTTAACTATTTAAACTGTACAAACAAACCAAAGCATTTAAATATTTATTGTTATTTTTTCCTCAGTTATCTTAGCTGTTGTTTCATTGCTTTCTCTCATCAGTTTTCGCGACTAAAACTTAATTTCATACTAAGTGTTTTTGGTTCTTGGTTATCAAGACAACCGTGCTAATGAGAAGTGTGCAAAAGATAACATGTGACACGCTAAGGTGTGAAGAAAACAAAGTCAAAACTGTCATTGAAATATTTCATATTTCCTTTGTGATTCAGTAAAATCATAATGGGCTCATTTTACTTTGACAGGTATTACAGATTCCACCTAGACAACAATTGAATTTAAGCAAAAAAGTCGTCATAATAAACCAAGAAGATGTCCACATTTGTCAGTATGACGGATCTATGGTTCTGTTCTCATTTCCGTCTTCTGTTATTTCCTCTGTTCAGTGTATGTACGCAAGCATCACGTCTGAAATCTCCCCGCACACCCTCTTTGACCCGACCTCTCAGAGAGTCCATTTATTTATTGGGTCGTAATATAAACAACATGCCTCAGATTACGTCTGCAGTGTTGCTCTTGTGGGATCGAGAGGTTTTTTGGAGTGCCCCCCTCACCCCTCTTTGTAGGCTACATGGAGCTGGCGCCAAGCGTATCAGATCTGAAGCGGTTCAGAGATGGCCTAAGTCTCGGAGGGCAACGGTGGCATATTGATGCCCAGATGATGGTTTGTGTTCAAAGCTATGAAATATACACCTTTTGAGAGTGTTTTAGTATTGTAGCCTAATATAAATTATGTTCAAAATATGGTAATACTGTGTAGTATTGACTGTTTGAACTAGTCACCAGAAGAGTTCCTTAGTGAGCAGATGTGATTTTTTACAAAGGTTTTTGATTTTAGAGCAAATGGAAGTCTTTCATCTGGGAGAAAAGAGTCAGAAATCTCTCCATAAATGTCTCAATTTTCCGAAGAGAAAACGGTGTCTCCAACCGGCCTCAGATTTGTCAAGTCTGAAATAATTTAATACTTTTGAAGATCTCAAACATTTCTCATCGGTTTTACTTAAACGTATTATTTTAACTCTACAATCTACATTCATGTACGCCTTCATGACTGTGTTATTTGTTTCATTTTTTTTCTTAGTTTAGCCAAGAATATATGACATGAGCTTGATGTCGTCTTCAGCGTCGCAGTTGAACACATCCGAGCATTTGCTCCGGGCCACGTCAAACATGTTAACATTTTAAGAGAAGTCAAGCAGAAAGTATTTACGGGCGCTCATTAATGAGTGATAAACATTTAAAAGTTTTCTTTAATGAAGTCTGCCGTATCACAGACGGTGATTCGCGAGGAGCCGCACAATGAAGTTCTCTCAGAGACGGTCTTGTTATAGGACAGCAAGATGGATGTGTGTGTTTGTGTGTATTTGTGTGTGTGTGAGTCTGTTTACAGACTGCATGTGTTTACATTCCGGGGAGATGGTCCAAGCTTCAGAGGCTGCAGTTAATGAATAGAAGGAAATGCTTTATTCTCCTCAGTAATGGAAAAACACTGTGAAAATGAAAGGTCGAGCTTGGTGCCACGAAGATGCCGTGTGCCAGCTCGCACCGAGATGGGACAATATCCCTGACGCCGCGACGACACCCTGGGAAACTCTCTGTGTTAATAAAGTGAAACCTCGCTTTTCGTTTGCACACTTCCAAGTCTGCTTTAAAACGAAGTTTGCATACATTTTTGTGAATGCAAAATAATGTTTGTATTTCACCATATATTATACTTCAAAATGTATTTCGTGATCTGCATAGAGAATTAAATTAGATAACAAAATTCCATCTTAGACTCACCTGTATTGCTTTTTTCAGCAGAATACAAATGAAGATATTTTGAACAATGTTATTTTAAGAATAAGTTATAGTTAAGGCGTAATTAACTCATTATTGATCCGTATGGAATCTGCCATGGAAAAAAATCTACTGAGACATTTCTCAAAATATTTTCTTTTGTGTAAAATGTCATATTCAGGTTAAAATTTTTTTCAGAATTCAACAAAAGGAATTGAATAACTAAACCTTGATGTGCATGGTATCTACTATATTTTCCTTGTACAAACGCATTAAAACTACTAAGAAATTTCTCAAAACAACTATTGTGTTTCACAAAAATCATATAAAATTTGTAAAAAAAATTCTGGTTAAAAAGTTTTGGGTGCTAATGTTGATTTAAATGGAATCTGCTTTTTCTTTATTTTCTTTGCAAGTGAATAAAACTCACTAAATAAAAGAATCTTTTAAAGACATAACTGTCATAAGGATCCCAAAATGACCTTTCTTACCATAATGATCTCTATTACCCCCAAACTCCTTTTCAGCTTTCCCGTTTGACCCAGATTGACATTCTGTCGAGTTTTTTCAGGTATATTTTTCTGTTGTGTCCTTGATAGAAACATCCTAAGGCTTTTTCAGGCGCAGACAGTTTTCATGTCGGGATCTTGGCTCCGCTCAGCGTTGTCGGATGTGCCTCGAGGGCCTTGAGATAGCAATCAATGATTTTGTCAAAGATATCCTTCTTCTTACACTTGGAAACTGTCAAAAGAAATTCTCCATGAAGCTCGGTTTATCGCCCCAGCATGTATGAAACATCAAAAGTGAAATGTGATCAAGACTGTAAGTTCATATTATAAGCGTGATGCGATGGCTTATAAATGAAAACAGAGATTTTTGTGGAAGGATGTATTTGTTCTGGAGTTGATAAGATCTCGTTGAAAGAAACTGTTGAAACTGGTTTGTAGGAACAACATGTTCGTGTCAGCAGAAAATCTTGTGCTGAAATGGTTCACTTAAGCAATCCTAAGGATACCAAGAACACTTCGAATTTAGAATGTGTAATTCTCTGAAAGGAAGGCCTTAGATTAGGTTTTGCGGTGGTTTAATAGTGATCATTCTGTTAATTCTTTTTAATTCTATCAACATTTTCTCCTGCTTGACATTTTAAACCTATTCGGCTTTCATCTGCAGAGCACAAAAAATATATTTTTAATTTAACAAGTATTTACTTATTTTGTATGAATAAAAAAACAATGGAAACTTTGGTGATTTGACAAGAGGGTGAGAAAATAATGTCACAATTTCATTTTGGTGTGAGCTTTGACTTCAAGGCTGCAGTGTGTTGTGATTTACAGTTCAGATGTGTTAGCTTTGATGACAATATTTAATATTTTTTTATTCTTTTTAAATATCACAGGCTTGGAACTGGACTCGGTTGTACTATATCTAAAAAGAACATTCACCCTACATTTTTATTTCATCTATTTTTCTTTTACATTTATTTAAAGAGATGTTTTATTGCAGTCAACTGCAATTTACTTCAAATTCAAATAAATAAAAAAATCTCAGCTTTAAATAAATGTTCATGTCCCCACCATCACTCAGCACGTACAGTAGCACTGCATTTACATCATGTTAAAGACGCCTGGATGTAACACAAATAGAAGTGGGCAATACTTCTTTACGAGCTGCTGTGAGGACAAACACTAAGTTCCTTCATTAGATGCAGAGTCCCTGGGAAGAGACGGTTGAAGGGGTGGATTCTAAATTCTGCCCTTACGTCTGCATTTCTTCAACACCCTTTTTTCTTCCGTCTCGTCTCCTCGTCGCCTAATAGACCATGAGATGAAGACTTTGTGCTGGTTTTGCTTGCGCCGGTCTGCCAGGTCACACACCCAACACTCTCTCTCTCTCTCTCTCTCTCTCTCTCTCTCTCTCTCTCTCTCTCTCTCTCTCTATCTCTCTCTCTCTTTCCCTCTCCCCCTCTCTCTCTCTCTCTCTCTCTCTCTCTCTTTCAGAGCAATTAAACATCGTACGGCCCGCTAACGGATGTTTGGCCAGAAACGAGAGGTTGTTCCTCTGCTACTGTTTCTGGCTCTTCACCAGCTCATATGATTGGCTGCCAGATTTGTGAGGGCAAAATTAAATCCACTTGCTAAAATAATATTTATTTAGATGTGGGACCAACTAAGTGTGAGTGTGATGTGGTAAAGCTACTTTTAGATTTGCTGGAGCAAAGTTTGGCTCACCTTCTGTAAACACAACACTGCATACATGTACACTGTTGGTGTATTAGACACATTAAATATGGTTTTTAAGGTATATTGTTGATGTCAAAAATACACAATCATGCGAAAGTGACGTGACGTGACATTCAGTGACCTATACTCAGAATTTGTGCTCTGCATTTAACCCATCCAGAGTGAACACTAATTATAGTTAATTGCATATTCATACACAAAGAAAAAGGTTTTGCAAGCAATAAGTTAATGTAGAGTGAAGCAAATATCAAGGGATCTATTCATCAGGAACATACACAAAATGTGTTGATTGAATGCACTGCAAGTAGCTTTGGGTGAACTTATGTGTCACTCATAAAACAACACGTACGGTAAAAGCATGTGTTGCATAAACATGAACCTGAATTAAGAGGATCATATAATGTTTACAATTGGTAGACAACGCAACATTTCCTATAATCTATTGTTTTTTTGGAAAGTTTTCGGGACACATTTTGATGTTAACCGTCACACAAATGATATTCAAACTTTCATTTAAGCTTTGTAGTTGTTTTGTATAATGTTGAAATCGAATTAAAATCCTTTATTATCATTGTTTAGCTCATACAACGAAATAAGAAGTGTTGCTCCTAACTGGTGTATATACAACACTCAAATAAGTATACAATTTGTGTATTATCTTTTTCAAACACCAGTCAGCACATTAAACAATAGTAAAATAAATAATACTGTAAAAATCAGAACAATCTTAATATTGTTCTGAATATAGTGACTCGGTGATATTGCACTTTAGAAAATTATTACCAGGTCATTTTATTCAGAATTTTTAATATACCACAGCATACTTCCTGTTTACAGTAAAGTCACATTTATAAATTTATGAAAGTATCAATATTACCTTTATTGATTTAGTTTATCCTAACATCCCTAAACTCTGCCGTTCGTAATCTGTTGGAACCTCTAAATAAATCATCCGGGTACTTTACGGAAAGTTCCATGTGTGAATTGGAACATAATGAAGAAGGATGAGGAAGAGTGACGCAGATTGCTGAAGAAGTTTTGTAGGGTTCAAGTATGTGTACATTTTGTCAATAGAAAGTCTTTACTGTGTACCAAAACAGTGTAGCATACTATTTGTTTTCATAAAAAAGTTCATATTATTTAAGATGATACACATTTGCGCCCACAGGTATATTCATGCAATATGAAGATCTTTGCATTTACTCATGATCTTTTATTATAGAACTAAAATATTTGTATCTTCAAAATATCTTCCTTTGCGTTTTACATAAGAAAGTCTTGACATGGGGATGAGATGAAATGACGAAATAACATTCTTGGGTGAAGTCATTCTTTAAATAGCACCCTGTCCCGTACCTGAACTGAATCAGAGAGGGCAAAGCTATTCGTCCCATCGAGCAAAATATCCACAGGAAGACGTACTTTTAATAATCACTTTAACGACTTGTGCAGGATTATCCTCCTCCACAAGTTGCACGTCCAATACTGTAAAAGAAAAGTAATGCCTGAAAAATGGAAAACCTCTCGAGTCACACACAAGAGTGTGCCAGTGGAAAACACAAGCTTATAAACAGAGGATTCAGTTACACCGAAATATTACAGTGACCTGGAATACTTTATTGAGAATTCTTAAAGGTTTTTATTTTAAAGGCAAGGGGAGAAAATTCTCTAAAGCAACCGAACACATTTTATATTTGAAGCGATTGCATTTTCTTGAAATATAATAGTGGATCTTCACCGATTTGGTTTTCTTTAATAGAGTATCTAAAGTTAAAAGCAAAGTAAAATATTTCAATAACCATTGGTGATACTTAATTGAATACTTTTATGATGGTATAGTTGTTGTCTGCATATAAGGATTGATTGTGGAGCAAATATTATGGCTGAAGACCCCTATTCAAAGATAAGACCCTTTAAACTCGGCACATATATGTTTTTATAGCCATCATCGTAATGTGCATAACTCTTCTTGACTCACAAAAGAACAAAACACTCAGGAGAAGAACTCGGCATCATCTGTTCTATAAAACCGACCTGTGTGTTTCTTGAGTGCTGCGGAAAGTTCTCTCTAAACTCTCATAGACAGAGTAAAACTGACATGTTTATTTTCTCCGTAAAGCAGAATTTGTATTACAACCACTCAGGCTCTTATTTGGGCTGGTTGTGATGTATGGCGCAGAAGACAGGGCCGCTTTCAGCTGTTTTATTATACCAGCCAAGCTAGTGATATTTTTTATTCCCAGGACTCAACGTTGATTTTGTTTTGTTGTGAGCATGATTGCAGCTAATTGCTTGTCTGATTGGTTCTGCTGTGTGCATGGGAGTGTGGGTAATTGGTCTGATTTATTCATTGAACGCTTATATATTTGTGGTGATGAATAAGCATGAACCTGGGATGTGAATCTGATTGGTTCTGTTGAACAATGTTTTTTTTCCTCACCTATTTGATGGTTGTGTTGGACAAGAGTGATTGTGGGGAACGAATCCGATTGGTTCTGTTGAATAAGCATGATTTTTACAAACATATCTGATTGGTTCTTTTGTGCAAGCGTCCTTGTAGTAAAATCATTTTGATTGGCTGTTTTGTACAAGCGTGATTGTGGAGAATGCATCTGATTGGTTGTGTTGTACAACCTTGATTGGGACAAATGTTGAGTGGCCATTCATCAAAAATATTAAGTATGTTCTTCCACACCCTGATACCATTCCATCCGTGATGGTACTTTTCATATATCACGAAAAATAAGCGTCAGTAGATAATGGAACTGTTCCTTTAAGAACCTGTCATAAAGTTAAATAGGTTTGTGATTTTTAATGTTGTGAATACATCATTTTCTCTCTTTTTCTCGGCGTGAGACTAGTATGTTTCATTGGAGCTCTTAAGAAAAATAAGCCATCCATCTTCTGTTCTCCGCAGTGTTGAGACACTTCTGTAATGAGTGGGTGCTGCGCTAAACCCCTAAAAGCTTGGTAGTGTAAACAGTTGTTAAAGAACGTATCTTTAAAAATGAGTAATATCGTGACTAATGCCGCTATAAAGACATTCAGCACTTTCGTGGAGAAAATGCAAGATTTGCACCCGTGTCATTAATTCGGATGATGAATCTGAATCCCAGAGCGAAGCTGTGAATGTGTTAGAGGTTGGACTGGTGAATTGTGGGTATTAGTGTTGGCCGACTGGCGATTACATGACACTTGTACCTTATGATAGTTCATGGAGAAATAAACATTTGGTCATCATTATTCCTCCTTATGTCATTCAAAAACCCAACGTGGAACACGAAAGAAGATATTTTGAGAAATTTCTTGTGGTTTTGTGTTTACACAATAGAGGTCAATGGGGGTCATTATCTGTCAGTGTCTTCATTGTCTTCTGCAGAAGATCTTTAAACCTCTAATAATAAGCTGTCTCCTGGTTGGCTGGGCATCTATTTTTTGGCATCATCCACAGAGGACAGGAGCAACAGGACACAACTTTACCGTGATTAAATCAAGATAAAGAAAGACAGATTTGTGCGTTGAGGCCATGTGAAGACACTTTTGGGAACCATCGCCCTAACTGTTGTTTTCAAAGAAAATCCTCTCAGTCAGTGCACACTTGCCAATATCCTGCATCATTCCTTTATTTACATAAGTTTTTATTAAGGTTTAGTGATGCTTGCTTTAGAAAACACTTGTAATGTTATGCTTGCTCATACTTGAGGTTAGGAATTTGAAGAACCTCCTATCCCCAGCTAAAACTCTGGGAATAACTTGTGAATTAAACAGACATTTTGATACCGGTGAAGTAAATACATCCAAATGTCTTGCGGTAAAGAACCACCTAGCAACCAGACATGTCAAACTACATAGCAACCCACAGCATGATCCACAGCATCCTAGAGAGAAGTTTTGGACAAGGATTTGTCATGTTATTGGAGTTCATGAATAAAGAAAAGTGGCGTTTGTTTGGTCAACCATAACAATGTCATTGACCTTTGAAGGGACAGAATATCGTTTTGTTGTTATTGTTTAGATATCACCGTATCCCCTGCTTGAGTTTT
Source organism: Triplophysa yarkandensis (assembly GCA_033220385.1). Lineage (NCBI taxonomy): Eukaryota > Metazoa > Chordata > Actinopteri > Cypriniformes > Nemacheilidae > Triplophysa > Triplophysa yarkandensis. The sequence continues at coordinate 2,372,788 of CM065671.1, read as the reverse complement.
AAGGTCATTGTAACATTAGATAAGCCTTGGCATCAGTTTTTCTGCCAAGATTTGGACACTGGTTTGCTGATTATCTTCTCACCTGAGCATCTCTTCAACACCTTGGGCTGAAACACCTGTTGTTCTTTTTATATATTTTTATTAATAATTATGTTGCTCTGCTGCATCATCACATTTTCCCATGTTTTACCACCTGTGTCCAAAATGTGTCATAAGAGAGAGGGCACAATCGTCTAAGTCTTTTTGTTTTTCTGGTGTTTCAGCAGATGTGGACGAGTGTGCGGAGGCCTTGGACAGCTGCAGTATTGATGCCATCTGTCAAAACACCCTGAGGTCATACAAATGCATCTGCAAATCGGGATACAAGGGTGATGGTAAACATTGTGAAGGTAAGAAACCCCAAAAAAGATATAAATGTGCTGGATTGATCCTTCCATAAACACTGGGGTTCTAGAATTGTCGTTATGAAAATATCAAAACATCTGCAAAGCATGGCGCATTTTAGTGTACATCTGCAATGCATTTTCATTTGTTTTTTATTTTATCATAAACTTTGCTACAAAGGCAATGCGGTTCAATATTTCAATGGAACACAAAATACTATATTTTTGAAGAATCAACATTCTTCTTATATAATTGTTCATTTAATTCTTAATGGGATAGCTCCAAAAACCAGAGACAATAATATTGTGTCTATTTGAGCTCACACTTGTTTGACATCCAAAGATTGTTCTGAAAGGGATCCTAACTTCATACATCTTTATTTCACTATTGCCCAGATGGATTCTTTTATTTTCCTTAATTTGATTTGAATGATCTTTAATTCTTTAAAGTTACATCACCAGCTCAAAAATATCATTACTTTATCTTGATACAAGGAAGGAACTATTTGCACCAAAGAGATAAGAAAAACAATCTTGATAATTTTTCATTTTTTTATCTTGTTTTAAGGATGTTTGGTTATTTTAAACAAGACAAAAATTCAGTTTTATTTTTTTGCAGTGTAGTATAATAAGATCATTCTGGTGATACAAACATGTGTGTGTTCAGCGTGCCATTTTTCCAGTCTTTTGTATCATCTGCGGGAAGGAAAATACAGGTTCAGATGCTAAAGACCTTTTTTCTATTGGATGTGAAATGGAGCATAGAATACCTTACGCTTGTTACTGTATGATAAGGACTTGTGTGATAAACAGAGAAGGCCTTTAGTCACTCGTGCTGGTTGTTAGTTCACAAAGGTAAATCTACTGCCATAAATCTTAAGTCAACTTTGAATTATGACTAGCTTGTAGTTTGGCAGGCTTCAGTTGCATAGAAACCCAGCCCCAGACTGTTTCTAAAAAAACTTTTCATGACGATATCGGCGTATCTGATATTATTTAATATACTTGATTTTGTTTTCTTGTGGTTATTCCTCTCGGGAAGTTTTAAAAGCTCGGTTGCGTTTGGAGAGGTGAACGTTTCTTTTGGATGGCCCCGGCCTATATGATCCGCTGTGGATACAAGCACGCTAAGCCTAGTCGGAGAACCGTAGAGTTCAGGAATGTTTGAGCTTTGTTTAAACGGCCCTCTTGACTGAACCGGGATCAGCCCGTAAAGCTTTTGATATAGCTTGAAAGCAGAAATGTGTGAAGGGTAGATATGAGAATGGCTGGTAAAATATACGCCACCACGTGCTGAATTTCTGCATACACAAACTCACAAGTACTTTGGAAGAGCGCGCAGTAATCCTCTCAAAGCTATTGCAAAACTCTTCTCAGCTATTAGCAACAAACCAAAGTGTTTCTTAGGAAATAACAGTCTTCATCCTAAGGAAGGCTGGATTGACATGTCTATAAGGACAGTTTGTCTCCTCGCTAGCATATGATGCTCTTGTTGTCTTAACTTAACCATCCTGGTTGAATTTAAAGTTAATTGAATTGAACTGGTTAACTTCATTGGTGCTGTTAACTTCAATGTCAACCTGAGAGTTTTAATTCACTGTAAAAAAATCCAACTTAAATTTGTTCTTCTAACAAGGATCATGAGGTTATTTGAAGAAAATAGTTACCATTAGTATTACAATATACTATTTTGTGCGTACTAAATAAGATTAAGGGCTCACAGAAACTTTTTTGTTGCCAGGGCTTCGATACTGAAGTTCTTTGTACTGAAGTTTTTATTTCCAGAATGCAGTGTTGTAAAGTTAGTTCAGTTTTTAACCAGAAAAAAAACCGCTTTCTTATATTATTTATGCAGTGGTTATCAAAAATGCTTAGTTGCCTGTTGTATCAATAGTTGTTTTAAATGAATGATGTTTCATGATTATTATCATGATTGATGTTTTTATTTCCGGTGTTAAGGTTTATGTGTATGATCCTGTGCTCCTACCCATTCAATAGTAAAAGTGTTGTTGCTCTGTCGTCATTAGATTTAGGTTGGAGCATGTTTACAATGTAATAAAATTTATATAAGAATATGTCATATTTTCAGTTGGACTTAATTCACGATTTGCCTTTGTGCAGTTGGTGCAAATAGTTTTCTTCCGAATTATTAAAAAAAGTAAGTAGAGATGAACTCCTTGTTCAAAGAAGCTTTGGAATATTAATACAACAACATTTTTTGTTTCGTAAGCTTTAATTGTTTTAAGTGTATGTGAACTTCCCGAAAACCAACTCTTAACAACATGAAAATATTCTACATGGTACTTTTCAGTGAAGATTCTGAAGTTAATTTGACTCGATTCAGTCCTTCTGTTCAGCTCCCTCAGCCGAGTCTCTTAGGCTTGACTTTTGGTCTTGAAACGAAACGTTTTGTTCCCCTTAAACGTCTGCCGTCATCTCAGCATGACGCTAATGACCCCTCATCAAAACGGCATTTATGAATCTCGCCAAACGTGTCACCCGCAGCTCAAATCGGACAATCCCTTGCCTTAAATCACACATTTGCAACAGCAGTTTTGAAATTGCTTGTGATTGGATGGAGTAAAGCTGCTATTGCCTTTGTACAAACCTCAATAAGAAGGGAGAAGAGTGTGTAACAGCGATGTAAAAAAATGAATAAAGAACTGCATGTACCAGTGGACCGGAGTCGCTCATTGAGCCCAGACGACTACAAAGCCGAGCAGGGGATTCTGGGTAATTAGGGCTCAATTGAGCGTCAAACGAGAGGGGATGCCCCCCCTACTCCCAAAGCAACACACAGCGATCCACTTTTCTCCCTCCAGCTTTGGGATGTTTATTCAGCTGGCCTTTCTATACCAACGTATAGCGTAATTCCCCACAATGACTGTTACCGCCACACAGAAGCTCGTATTGACCGAGATAAATGAATCCAAAAAAAAATTATGTATGAGGCGATGCAAGTGAAAGATTGTGGGCAAGTGTGGTTTTAATTCTATTATTGTCTGACGCTATTAGGTTCCATGCTATTGATGACTTTCCACTTATTGTATTAGTCAACGTTTCAGGGACCAAAAATGTATTTTCATGATCATTATTCTCCATCTCTCTCGACCTCAGGCCAAAGCACTTAACGTAAGTGACTCAAGCGAGAATGCGTACATAGGGGACGTTACTCATAGGCACCAAATTCCCAATTGACATCAACAACTTGTAAATTGTTTATAAATGCATTGTTCCCCAGCAATTTCAGTGTTTTCAAGGAGGAATGTTCGCTTGACTTGGAGTTTTCGGTGACATTAATAGTGACCGGCTTTTCCATCTCTCCTCCAGATATCGATGAGTGTGCCAGTGAATATAACGGCGGCTGCGTTCACGAGTGCATCAACATCCCTGGAAACTACAGATGCACGTGCTACGACGGATTCCGGCTGGCCCACGATGGACACAACTGCCTGGGTAAAGCTCCCGGTTCTAATGGGTTTCTAGTTGTCAAAACATGTTGATGATGTCTGAAAATGGTTTTGGCGGTAGGTTTATGATGAATGACTTTTGTTTTAGAAGCCAAGGTCTTTGGTATGTTCTCAGACGGTGAGGATAAATATCTGTGTGAGGAGACATTCTTCAGTCTGTTACTTGTGGCCACAGATTTTCATCCTCTTAGGATTTCAGCCCACATAAGACAAACAAACAAAAGCATTGTGGATAGGAGCATCAGTGTCGGGCTGAATTAATAACAGCTGATATCTAATGAAACTCCACGCCGAATGTGGTTAACCAGTTAGAGAGAGAGATAAATCGGTGAGATTTCTTCGCTGACTGCTGAGCAGACGCTTCTGTGGCATTAATTGCATTTTCAGACGGCGTGAGCTCACATGTTGGTTATTCTGTGGCTCGTGTGCCCAGGCGTCCCAGGTCAGTTAAATCAATCAGGGTGGATTGTCAAACCCAACTGCTGTGTGTTGTGTATATGATTTACATGGGGTGACAGTTCCATACTGACCCTGGTTCTTTAACTTAAAGCAGATGTTTGCACGAGTCGAACAATCACACCAATGAAGATGTGAAATCGCTGACTCTGTGTTCGTTGTTGGGGTTATGTGTGCTTAACTATGTAATTGAACCCTGACACTTTATCCTTTTCGGAGACGTAAAGCAATTTTAGAAACGCATCGCAAGTTTCTCACAATCCTGGTGAATAGTCTTCACAAAGGTTCTTTTAGATGTTCCTGTGGTCAAAATAGACTTTTTAAAGTTCTTATGATTATTTTTTTACTAGATGTTTTACAGGAATACCCTTTTTACAAACAAACACTTTGTTCCGTCTCATCTAGCGGCGTTCACATGTTTTATTGTGGATCATTTGCGACACTGTATGGATGAGTTGTACTCATGTATACAGGCTGCAATTGTCTATATCTGCTGTCCTGTGCGTGTATGTTATCTTTCATACACCCTTCACTTGCTCTTTTGTAACGCTGTGTTCTGTTCTTCACAAATGAACGCTCTGTGAAACCCGACTGTTGGCCTTAGGGTGAAATAAACAACCCGCTTCTTCAATATCTTTGTTCTGTTGGCTACGTGCTCTTTTCTTTGGGATAAAAAATAACTTGTCGCCTGATTGGTAAAGCAGAGGAACGTATCTAGAATGCAATAAGCATCTGAGTTGGATCATTTGGATACGTTTTTGTATATGTAGGGACACATTTTTTCTGTTTTTTAAAGGAGTCATATTGCTCAGCTACAACAAATAGTATTGTTTGCATTTGGCATAATGCAATGTGTCCATATTGTTCTTTTTCTATCTCGTCTTCAACCCGCCTCTATGAAACATGTAAATTTTACAAATTTCATTGCACTGAAAAGCTAGGAGTGCTCTTATTGGCTACATAATCATTGCGTTGTGATTGGCTGAATACTGCAAGCACTTGACAAATATTTTACGCTTTTTTTCTGTAACTTGTAACATCAGATTCAAGAGCAGCAACACTACAATGACACGAACAGGTACCCCACCTATATTTGCGTTCAAATCTTATTAAAAACTGGTCCTGTGATGGGGTGTTCTGGCTGAGCCTTCACTTTTAGAGAAAAAGTATATTTTGTTTTAAGATTTGATTTTGAAATTTTATGCGACTTATACATGCATAGGCAACTTTAAATACACCAAAGAAACAAGAAATATGAAATCGACCCGTATGACTCTTTCTTCAAATGTGAAGTTTTACATAAGTTGACATTTTATAACAATTTTCATTTGATCAACTTTTATGTATGAGAATAAAACTGACTTTTTCATCGTGATACGATTGTCCAAGTTTCCAGTCTCATGTAATGCTGCAAATCATGGGTCTAGTCTATTGTTACACTTTTAGTTTTCTTACGTTGTGAGCTTATTAAATAAAAGTTTTTCAATGATAGCTAATGATACTACTATAAATCAACTGGTTAAACAGTAATATTGTGAGTTCTGGTCGTTTCGTGAATATGACCTTTAACCTTACAATCCCCTTCTGGCTTTGAGTGATTGATCATCTTTAACTCTCAGCCTGGCACAGAGGGCGAACAAGTGAGAAAGAGGAAGGAGGGATTAACAAAAGAGAGAAAAGGGAAAAGCGAGAGAATATTTCAACACCAAGGCGTCCTCTCAGGAGAATTTGTAGAAAACGTTTTAAGTGCAAAGAACATGAGCTGAGCTCTGGGTTGAGCCAGAATCCTTTTCCAAATATTTGCTTTGGACACCAGCCGCGACCTGCCCATAACACATGTCCCTAATGCAGAGGGCCGACCGAGAGACATTCACAAAATGCGACGGACGTGTGAGAAAACGAGTGCAAGAGAAGCCGGAAATCACTGGTTTGTTTATGCTGCGGGTACAAGGTGCTTCGGGTGCGGGGTCTCAGTGCAAAATTCTGCACATGTTAATGTACACATGTAAGATCTGTGAAAACGTTTAACAATATTTGTGTATTTCTCCTTATGTTAAATAGGCCCCAAAGGGGTGAAGGGTTAACATTTTTAGCAGTAAATAAAGAAACAACACATACTTGTAGTGCTTTTTTGTTGTTTCTCAAACTTACCAATGGATGGTTTCTTTCCGTTGCTGATAGGAGTATGTGTGTGTTTGTGTATATGTTAGACCGCTGGAGATGGGCAGAATGTAGGAGCATGCGTAAATGAGCATGCTGGGAAATGCAGAGGTTAAATTCCCCCAGGCTGGGCTGAAATGGCCTAGATTAGAAACTCTATCCCAAGGACTCAATACATTGGACAAATAGACAGAGAATTAGTTTCGCATGAGGGTTTATTAAGCACAAGCTTGTGTACACAGACGGACACTGATGTGACATATCTGAGAGATAGATCAGATTGGAGTCTCAAAAGAGAAACAAGAGAAAGTGCTCTGACGCAAAACAGTTTTTAAGGTGTGCTGAAGAAAACAAAGCTGCACCTGTTAATAATACAATAAAATGCAGTTATTTGACAATAATATGCAGTTTTCTTAATTGCATTTACCTCCGGTTATGCATTACATTTCAGCCGTGGAAAAAGAGACCATTTGTGACCCTGCACATAAAAACAGAATTTTTTTTTTGTATGATTTACTTTCCGTAAATTATTCTACACAGTGTGAGGAACATTACTATTATATTATACTATAATATAATATGAGACCAAGTCAAATATTAAAAAAAGTTATAAATAAAATTTCATGAATCCTCATTTTCTCAGAATTAGATTTAAGACTTGTTTAGATTTTTTAGACTTGTGCCTTGTTTTACAGGAAGTATCAAATCAGATTTTTCTGATTTTACAACTTACTAGTTATAAGAACTTGTATATTTGTTGATTAAACTATCATTTGTTTTTTATTTTGTGCAATATTTCTACAGGAAAGATAATTTGCTAATAATAAGTAGATAATAAGTTTATCTACTTTCCAGCAATAAACCAGTAATATCTGTACATAAATTTAGGACAGATGTTTGATAATATGTGATAACCCCATGTGTCTTGTCAGTTTTGTTGGATTGATTTTCTTGAAATTCAACAGGCACTGGACTGAAATTAACCCAATACTTATGCGGATTCAATGACAAATTGGTAGGGTTTCTTAACTTTGTCTGTTGTTGTGTTTGTGCGTTTGGCAGACACTTTTATCCAAAGCTATTTCCAGTATGAATTTGTTTCCCTGGGGATAGGATCCCATGACCTTGATGTTGCTGACGCAATGTTTTACCAACTGGGCCACAAGAACACCTGTTCCTCTATTCTTCTTACAACAATTGCCATGGTAACCTTAGCAGTTGTGAAAAATCACCATGATTGTTCCAATCAAGGGTGTAGATTTGGTTTGAACATCGGGGAGTTGAAGTGTCAACCGTATACATGTGTTCATTAATCACCATATACATTCCCTCACAAAATACACCTCTGGGTTCGGTCACAGTATTATGGTAATTGTTACCACGGTAAAAGTGCTATGAATAAATTGTGTGTTGATGAAAAACAGGTGAAATGCTTGAGCTGCGAGAAACTGCAGGTTGAAGTGTATTGATTTTAAAGTTGTATAACATTGTGTAAAGCCACAGAAAATCTTTTTTGTCAAGCGACATACATGTTCCAACAGTAAACTTCGATTTATTATCTCACTGGTTTGAAGATTTTTGTTTATTAAGGAAACATTCTCATCTGGACCTTCTCCTCATGTTCAAAATATCTTCTGATTTTAATTCATAATGTCCCCTAAACATAATAGAATTTCTGTGGTTCTCAGTCTCTGTGTTTGTGTCGACCGGCAGATGTGGACGAGTGCGCGGAGGGGAATGGAGGCTGTCAGCAAATCTGCGTGAACATGATGGGAAGTTACGAATGTCGATGCCGAGACGGATTCCTTTTATCAGACAACCAGCATACCTGCATTCAAAGGCCAAAAGGTGAGCACACGTGACAAAAGCAAATGCTAAGCAAATATTCTGTTTAAATCATAACCATTTAAACATCTTTGTGCAAACCTCCATTCTATTTAAAGAATCCAATCGATTAATTTGGGCTGTCAAACTTGTCAATGTTTGCATTTCATAAGCACGCTTGTACTGGAGTGTTGGATCATATGTTTTAACCGCTTCTCCGTGGATTCAAGTCCTTTATTGTGTTTCCTCCTTTGTTTTGCCATTGTAACGAGGTTGATAAATAATGTTGTTAATCCCTCATATTCCACGTTGATATTGGTTTTATTGCTCCCAGATTAAAATGGTGAAGTCACCATAAATCCACAAGCGGCTTCGAACAACTGCTGTTGCGACCGAGCGAGAGGCGCGGATCAGAACAAGTGCTCATCTGTTTGCTATTAGGGTTATTGTTATAGAGCAATATGCTTTAGATAATTGCAGGCCAGGAAGGGATGATATTGGATTTGCAGACAGAGAGAGTGACATCATTCAGCATCTCGGAGTGTTGAGGGATTGATGAATAGGATGTGAAGTCGACAGTCAAACAAAAGAGCTCAGCTAAACACTACACCTCATGACGTTCAGATGAAACAGGCGCTTTCATGCGTTTTGGAATTACACATTTTAATTTAAACACGTTTTACATTTTAAGTATTTATAAAGCATTTATTTTTAGCATTTGAGACGTCTGAATAACCTTTATTTCTACTACTTCTAGATTATGTCAATAGAAACAAAAGCTTATTTGTAGAAATGTTATGTATTTTATGGAAGACATTTAAAACCTCTTAAACGTTTTCAAAACATCCACTTTTTCTTAGAACTTAGAAAATAGACATGTTATTTTTGTTTAGATAAAATAATTGTTTGGGTCGTGTTATACTTTATAGGTTTTTGCACTGTTTGTAAGCAGGCTGGAACATGCTATGACTAATATAAACTTTACCATGTGTCTTCTGCGTTTGTGTGTCTTTTTCGCTTGTCATGCAATTTATCCATGTGTCCTGCTACACAGATGAAACATAGACCTTTCTCTTATTCTTACACACAAGTTTGTCCTGGTGTGCGTGACTGCGGATCTGACGCAGCTAGCCGTTCTTCGAAGGCATCTGGTAGACGTTTCAGACTCATTGTTGTCGCAGCAATACCTGCGGTCATGTCTGTATTGTGGTTGTCAGACGAAAAGTACTTTCCATCGCAAACACGTTCTTCAGTGACAGCTAATGTGTGTCGGATTGATGCGGAGAATAAGACGAGAGGAAGTCACAGCCCGAGGCTGTGCGGCGATGTCTGAGATGAGAAAATCTTGTGAAAAAAGTAGTTGATAATCACACAAGCTCATTTCCACAGCGTCTTGAATGTTTACCCAAGATAATTGAAGTGTTGTGCTGTCTAATGCTGGAACGGAATGTGTTAGAAAGTTGCTAAATAATGATAACCAAAAGCCAAATAGCTGCTCGGAGATTGTTTTGGATGTCTGTTAAAGCCATAAAAGTTAATACTATAATTTAATACAGGTTACCAATAATTTAAAGATTACGGTGGTGATAGCTTTCAATGGATGGTTTTTAAGTTTTACCAGTCGTCCATTTATACGACTTGCTGAATTGGTGTTTCACCACCCATGAGAACGGTAAAGTCTTTCACCTGTAAAGAACACACCGTTTTAAAGCCCATGAATCTCAGCACATGTGTTTTGTGTTGTGGTCAGTTGTACAATCTGCATATTCACTTAGTAATAAAAACTTATTTTCCTTGGTCTTTTCAAATGACAGGCCCAAGTCTGGAGCATGGACTCAAGCTTGCACAAAACACAGTTTCACACATCATAAAGAAACACACAGACACACGCAGTTTCACACATCATAAACACACACTCTCCCACAGACTGACACACGCACATAGAGAGACGGTTTGCCATGTCGTACATAAAGCACAGTTTGTCACACAATAAGATGACTCTCACTCACTATCTGTCTGCCTCATAAGAGGGATAGTTCAGCCAAAATGAAAGTCTGTCATAAATTACTCTCTAGTTGTTCCAAATGTGTGTTGTTGTTTTTTTTGTTTGGTTGATCACAAAAGATATTTGGAAAAATGGAAGAATGTTTCTGGAACATCATTGACTACCCCAGGAGAAAACCGTGTATTTATTTTTGGTTCAAAGAATGTAGAAAAACAGATGACTCTGAGACACCTGTACATCCTTTTAATTTGTACTTCTATGGTAGTCAATGGTGCACCAGAAATCTCAGGAGCAAACATTCTTACAAATATATTTCTTGGTGTTCAGCCAAATAACCCCAGAAATATACTTTAAAAGGGTAAAAAATTCATGACAGAATTTTAATTTTTTGAGGAACTTTAACAAGCACACGACGCACGCAGGCACGCACGCAGGTACGCACGCACACACACACACACACACACACACACACACACACACACACACACACACACACACACACACACACACACACACACACACACACACACACACACACACACACATTTTATAAGGACATACTATAGACGTAATGGGTTTTATACTTAAAAACTGTATATCATATTTCTTACCCACACGCACAACCCATCATGGCAGGCACACAGTAAAAATTGCACTCTATATATTTCCATTTAGATTGACTGGCATTTTGTGTTTTTCTGCGGTTTGTATGTGAGTATTCCTAAAATTCTGAAATTATCTTTCTTGTTTATTTTTGGGTATATAAGGAAATAGTAAATTGCATTTCCATTAGTGACATTTATTTAATAGTGTCGAAGGTTGTTATTTTGTAAATATACTAAAATTTGGCAGTTCACCTTCTAAGTGACTCATTTTCATTGAATTTGGTGAAGAAACCCAGAGGGAGTTTGGAGGAACGCAGGTCTACTCTGACCGTTCCAATCGAAAGTATTCCAGCAACGCTGACTAGAATTCACATCATTACCAAACCATGCGAGGATTGTTTTTGGAACGCGTGCTGTACATAAATAAATGCATAATTGCTAGTCATCAAAGGTTCTTGTCACAGTTAATTATAGAATCTCTAGAAGTATTTGCTAAACATTGCTGGAGGAGTTAACTTCCAGGCCACAAACTCCTCATGACCTAAACTTTCCTTTCTAAACTCTCTTCTGCATGCCGATAATTTCACGATTTTTTCCCAACTGTCACATTAAAGTTTGTTTCTAACCTTTTCCCTGATCCCCGACTGTCAAACAGCAACCAGCAAGTCTTACGGTAATTTTCTCAGATTCATAGCCTCATCAAACTCGCGAAGCCCTTCGCTTTGGGCTAGAAAGACGAGAAGACGCAGCTCTGCCAAGACTAAATTGCTTTTGATGGAGATGACAGAATGTGATTCTGTAACTTTCAGTGATCAGAGCAGGCGTGCGAATGCTTCTTGGCTATGTAGAATCAGATCTACTGGTGTATTTGTTGAACAAATATAATTTAAGGTAGTTAAACAGTGTTCCTGTCTCAAGTGATTTCACTTAAAGAATATTTCTCTCCGCTTGTTAGCTTATGGTCGCTCATCACTATTTCTTGTGCATGAGGTTTGAGATACGTTGAAACCCCTGATAGTTCATGCGTTCATGTTAATGTCTCAGCAGAGAATCCCTCAAGCTGTCAAACTTGTCTACATTATCAACCACATAGAACTTTATTGCCACGTATCCAACATTTTATTCACAAGTGCCACAAATATATTACAGGCGCCACCATATACCATGGTATCAATATTAATGGGATATTAAAAAGCGCGATCAATCGATTACCATGTTAATTTACACACATCATTATATTTCCACTGTTAAAAAGCATATTTTTCATATATTTTTTATTTTATTTACTTTGTATGAAAAAGTTCCTTAATACTTCTGTTGCACATTTATTAACTTGTATTATTGATTAAAAATATTTTATTGATTAAACTAGTTTTTTTTTCAAACTTTGCATACATTCTATTATTTATATTTTCCTTTATCGGTAGTCATTTCAATCCTTAGAAGTCTTTGTTTATATAACACTAAACCAAGTACTTCTCAGTGCATTTATGTCAAATTGTTACATTTTAGGAGTCTTTGAAATTGAATAACTGCAGTAATGTACTAGACATTTAACTATTTTGGTGTGCGTATTCTGAATCTTCCATCGAAAGTTTTTTTCTTGACCCTAGTCATTTAACACATGTTTTCAAGGGTTTCAACGGATATGCTTTTGGAAGTTAATATGCCACGTGGTATGTTATTAGTATACAGTATAATTCTGTCTGCAAAGAGCAAGGTTAATAACTGGTCTAAGTGTTGTAGACTTTATATAGTAGACACCCCATAAATTCACGTTTATACTCTTTGGGAACAGAATAGGTGTTGGATTTAATTGCTTACAGGTTACATTAATTCCTCCATCTGGAAATGTGAGGCTTACAGAGGCTGCAGCTGATTGCCACGGCAACCATGTATGACACAATCTTCGGTTCCACTGAGGACTATATTTGTTTGAAATCTCATTTGATATGTTGATGCTTCATATTTATTTGTACTTTTCTTTGTGTTCTAGGTCGTAATAGTTCAATCGGCAGATTCGGTTTCTGTGCCGTTGAGCATACTGATGTTGGATTTGGTCTGTTATATTTGTTTGGGAAGATGTTTGTGTTACACAATTCGCACAAAAGACAGATTTGCAGGTTTGTCTTTTGACTTATGGGAAAAGCAACAGACGTAAATGAACGTTCTCTGCGGTTCAGTGGGTTTGAGAAGAAATGTTTACACATGACCCAACAACTAGTTAGAGAAGTGTTTCAGTGTGCCAACTCTTCCAGAGAGGTGCTGAAGCCTCCAACTTCCTGAAGCATACACGCACACCTGATAGCGTTTTGGTTGGCATTAAGATCAGAGGATTCCTACAGAAATCGTACGTTGGTATTTTTTGTTTTATATAGTTCACCTATAGAGCTCATATTGAAGACCATTCAGTTTAAAGGTAGCACAGACATATCAATCACAGTTCTTGCGATGGTGAGATTTGTGTTCTAATTGTAAGTGCGAGTAACTTAGAGTGTTACACATTTTACCATGTTAACATCTAGTCTGTGAGAGAAATACGAATATTTAGAGATTGTATTTGTGACCTTGCCTGTATAAAAGTAGGTTGCTGTAAAAAGAGCATTTAAATTTGATTTGACCCATAAAGTTCACTATAATTTCAATCTTTGACCTGCTCTTGCTCAGTCAATATTAAATATATTAATATTATATTCTTTCAAAATGTGAAAATAAATTACTTTAGCTGGGTTTTTTTTACAGGCATTTCACATTTTAACACAACATCCAAATAGTCCCCAAATACAATTTAAATATTTTTCAAAAAAATAACACACCAAGTCATTGCAAAGATGGGAATATATAGAAACCTGCTAATTGGTTTGCGCGATTGCCACGAATGTAAGGTATATGCCTAAACATGTCAAAAACTTTCCACCCCACTGAAAAATTTAAGCAAAGACAAGGCTTTTGTTTGACACATCAGGACGTGTGAAGACAATTCCCATCACACAATGATTTTCATGTCACGCTCGTGAATATATATCGAAGTGATCCCACGAAATAAAATAGATGCTGTTCAATGCTTTATGTTTGATGTGAATACAGCATTTACGAAAAAGGTTTTCATGGTAGGAAAGTCATAATAACTGTAATTCGACATGATTTAAATTCAGCAGAAGCTCCTGTAATGTTCTTCAGTTATGAGGTGTTGTAGAAATGAGCTTCTCAAGTGTGTTGTGTGCAATTTGTTCCAAAAGAAAAAGCAATTTACTGGCGTGCAAAGTTACCGATGTTAAATCCCTCTGCCGTAAGCTCTTTCTGCTCTTATTCATTGGCCTTCGCTCAATAAATCACCTTGCTATATTTTGTTACCCTTTCCCACTGCTTTTCCAAACTCTAGCATGAATTTTTTCTTATTTCCGACCCATCAACTCCATTTTCCTCATGAGCATTGTCTCAGGAGTTATTAAAATAACTCTCGTAATGATACGACCGGCAGGGAATGGTCGGGGAGTTAGAGGGGTGACCTCAGGGGTGGGCTACACCCCCAGGTGGAAAAAAGACTCATTGTAACATTTTACTGCTCTTTTGAGAATCTCGGGCCGGATTCTGACCCAGCGGTGATGAATGGATCTGCAGAACTGAGACGCTTTCTCTTGAGCCTAAGACCCTCTGTGAAGTTTTATGAACCTGCATGAACTGCATCTCATTTTCGAAGCCTATATAAGGTGCATCCTGAGTTCCATAACTATTTTAGGCACCTTATAATTTTTTCTGGATCCTACAGAAACTCTTTACAGAGGGGTGGCACCAACCTGAACGAATTCATCTGAAAGTTTGTTAAAACTCTACTTCTGTGACTTTCAGGCACCTTGTGAAACATTATCATTCAGAGCTCGGGGAGCGAGAGAAAGAATTAGAGAAATTGGAAGGTTCCTCAGACGTTAGTTCCCAAGAGCGAGAGAATAAAAAATGGTACAATGTTGTTTTTTGGCAGCAGAAATGGAAAACAAAAGGTTCTAATGAATCAAAAGTGATGCAGGCAGATGTGAACGGTTGTGAATTACTAATTGAAACCAAAACGTTCAGCTCTGTCGCCCCTCGGTCCATTTGTCAGCAGTTTTTCGTTGTGGAGGGGAAAGGTTTCCTGTAAAATGTGCTCGGAGGGTCTGCTAAAAACTGCCCTCGGGTGTGTGTGTGTTTCTGTCCAGAATGACTGTGAATGTGTGTGTTGTTCTGAAGCTGTTTTCAGCATTGATGTTTGACTTCTGTTTAATAACAGCGTTTTGATGGTTATGTTCAGAAAGGAATTTTTCTGTATTTGTTTATTCATTGCTATACTTTAAAGATTGTGATACAGTAAACATTATTGCATGAAGTTGTCACATGATTTAGCCTTGTTTTATAAAATTTTGTGTTGAATGCAAATTTTTTGCTTTCCGGATGGACAATGTCCGAATAAGGTTTTCAACATTTCAATGCATTCTCCATATTTTTCTGTTTGTTCTCCATATTATTCCTTAACTGATCTGAACTCTTAATTGTATTTATTCTTATAATTAAGAAAATCTTCAAATAAGAAGTTTGTTCTTAAGAAAACGATAGAGTGTGTCCTCTATTGGATCAGTTTGATATAAGCTTGTGTCTTATATAATGGTGGGTATAGAGGTTCTGACTCCCCGTGGCTCTTTCTGCTGTTTTCTCATGGTGTGGAAGGTCTGTTGACACAGATGCGTCTTGGGGTCTGAAGTCAGCGGGGGTCTTCTGTTCTCCTCTTACTGTTCAAACATGGGTGGACATGATTCTGGTCTGGGGTCAGTCGAAGAAAAGTAAACCTCAAAACTGATACAGGCTGTTCCATTGGTACTGAACTTGCAAAACAAGAGCCTTTGAAACATTTGCAATTGCAGCATAGAAGTATCATGAATGTACACTGAAAAAGGGTTGTTGAGATTACTTAATGGAATTATCTATATTGGTTCCAGATGACATGATTCTTTATTGCAATTTAAAAAAAATTTATGTTAAATTTACTTAAGTTAATTTTCTGGAACGAACGTACATGTTCATATTAAAGCATTTTTTTATTGTAGTGGTTGGATAACAGTGTCAATAATACTAGGATGTAATTTTTGACTGCACTGTAAAACTAATAGAACACAATGTACTTAAAAAAAAGTTGTTGTACCTGTATTTTACATTTTGAATTGAAAAATGATAATTATAAGAAATTTCTGTATAGTAAAAAATAAGAACTGGCTCAAAATTCTCAGTAAACTTAACACATTATTTAGTGGGGGATGTTGAATTGTGGGCCACTCTTATCCATTCAGGATAAATGGCACACAATGGCACACAATTTGTCAACCAGGAAAATGTTGATGAGATTCAAATAGACTCTATATTCAAATAGAGTCAATAAATCAGAGCATATTTAAACAGAGTCAATAAGTCTTTCTCTGTTTGTCATTTATGGCCTGCAGTACGCTTTAACGGAACTAAAGATGTGCCCACCTGCATGGACAAAAACCACTGTGCTCACATCTGCCGAGAGACACCCAAAGGAACCATCGCCTGCGAATGCCGGCCAGGATTCCAGCTCACCAAAAACAACAGGGACTGTAAATGTGAGTCTGACTCCTTTTCATGGACATTTGGATCCAAGTTATTGACACAACCCGTGAATGAATAAATAAAAGAGAGAAAAAAAAACAATTGCGATGTCAGTCTGTTGGTTATATCTTCACTTTAAGACAGAATGACAATGAATAAGTAATACAAGCTCATCTTTCTGTTTAGTGACGTGCAACTATGGTAACGGAGGATGTCAGCACATCTGTGAGGAGATGGACCACGGGCCCAGATGTTCGTGTCACATGAAGTTTGCTCTACACACTGATGGGAAGACCTGTGTAGGTGAGTTTGTATGCTTTTTTCTCTTCGGTATAATGTGGCCTAGAGTAATCAGCAATAAAAGAGCAGAAGTGTGAGTCATTAGATTCAATTTTGCTTTGATATTGACTTGAAATCTCTCACAGCGTAGATTTAAGGTTTTCGAAGACGTTTGATGAAAAAGTTTTGTCCAGCTTGTGTTCCAGTGTTCACAATGTGGAATCGTGGGTGTGCGTAGTGTTCTACAGTGAGCGCATTGTCTTTTACATTAGGGTGTAAATGAAGCACATCCTATAGTATCCAGTTGTCTGGTCACTTGCACCTTAAGCTTGTGTATTTGATAGGAATCATGGCATGTGAAGAGTTTTATTGCAATCTGCTTTGATTTTGCTTTTTGCTATTTCCTGTGTTTCTCCTTTGCTGTTTAACCACATTTATGTTTCAACACGTTTGTGGCACAATTTAAAATATAGACATATATACATAGACGCCACATTTAGACTCGAGGTGTCAATACATTTGTCATTTTAAGCATTTAAATTTTAAATTTAAGTTAAGCTCCTTTCTAACTTAATTATAGCGGGCTTTAGGAACAGGTGCAATTGAGGCATCTATGTATATATTCTATGGTTTAAACCAGTTGGCATCTATTAAGCTTTTTGTTGCATTTGGCAATGAAACCGGCTGTAATAACAACTATTCTTGTGTTAAAAAGCCATTTGCAGACATTTGAAGTTGTGCTCGTGTGTGGGAATTGTGCTTAATATCAAGACATGAAATCACATTGCAGAAATGTTTCTCTTTTTTATTTTGCCTTTTAAGTTGAATTATTACCAAGATGTTGCTATAGGCGATTGATTTATAGAAAAGCACATTATGAATACTTTTTCACTAACAGTTGGTTGAATACACACTATAAACCAGCAAATGATGCATGAAAATGATTCTTGGTCTCTTCTATGATCTGTCATATTAACTGGAAAAGTCATAAAACAAGCCGCAGACGGCAGTAACCCATCCGTCCGCTTCATTCGGCCCCATTCAAATGCAAACAAACACACACTTGAGCAGAGAACTTTAACAGCGTTATATCAGCTGCCAAAAGATCAGGCTGTCTCGCTGGGACCTTATAGCTCGACTCGACCAAAGCGGTGGTTAGCCTGCCCATTTCCTTCTCTCTCTCTCTCCCTCTCTCTTTCTACAACCCACTCTCTCTGTCTCTCTGCTCTCACTTTCTCAGCTATTATGTCAAGGTCTCGCTGAGATGGCCTGTTATTATCCTTCTATTCCCCCTCAAACCTCCTAGCAGATCCACAAATGAGACGTCTGGCTGCTCTGACAGCCCCAAAGACATCATTGAATCCGCTGCTGTGGAAAAGAACAGGCCACAGAGGCCAGAGGCTTGCGGTGAATCTGTCAGGGTCGCAAATCCCCCCCCACAGGAATCCAGATCGAGCGTGGCCGTAGGCTGGGTCGCGGTCGGAAACGCCGCTGGCTGGGCCGCTCTCTCTCGCGAGCTCTAACAGGCCAGAAAGCCACAATAAAACAAGCAGAACTTATTAATGAGCCCCTGTTGAGCGAGGTCTGGAGTCACAGAGTAATTGATGTGGCTTACCCACAATCCCCTAAGGAGATGGAAACTGCTCGTGTGATAAGAGAAGGTGAGAAATGAAGCGAGTTGAATGCTTTTTCAATTAGGGGCACCTCAACGTCTCTGGGTTAAGGTTTATTCAAGCTCGCAATGTTTTACTTTTAACAAAGACTTCACCCAAATATGAACACTTTCTCATAGCTCAGATGTGTATGTGGCCTTATTTCTTCAGATGAACACAAATCAATAACTTTATATAAAAAATGTCCATAAAATGACTATATTTTTAAAGAATGTGTAGCGGTTTGACAATCCTGAAAATAGCTTTAGTTGACGGTGAAAAATCCTGCATTACAAATAAATCAAAAGCTTTAAAAACTTACATGAGTGTTTGAACAACCAAATGTTAATGTTATAAAAACCTTTGCATAACTTTTTTTAGTGTATTATGTTGACATTCTCAAAGAATTGCCCTGTTCATTGTATTTTCGTACCTGGAAACAGATTTTTGGTTAAAGTTGTCCGCAAAGCTTTGCGAGTCTTTTGAATTTGATATTGAGTGACTGTGCCAGTCTGTTATCGTTTTACTTATGTTGAATATATTATGTTAATTGGTAAAGCTTATTTTGATCAACAAAGCATGTACACATCGAAACCTCTCCCATGAGTTAAATGTCGGACAAAAATCCAAAGGCTTATGGTCAAGATCAGCGCCAACTTCCTTGTTGACCTACAAAAAAGTAATTTTTGTACCAGTTTATTATGAGAGAATTTTCGTATTAGGGAGAACAATTCCTTTACTTCTTACATGTCATTTTTTCTTTGTACATTCAGTGTACACATTAAATAAATGTGTATCAGGTAAAATTTGCAAACATTTATATTCTCTTTCATACCATCAGTTTGACCACGAACCAAGTTTTAGGAAAAGTAAGTATACTTCGGTTACCAAGGAGCCAGTGGTGTCGTTGTGGATTATATTGCATACTTTAACAAAATTACAGCTTTTCTGGGCTAAAAGTGTCTATAGCCAAAGAAACACCCAAAGCATGAGAATAGAAACAGTTCCAGGCATCAGACATAGTAAAATCTTCAACACATGTTAAAGACATTTTCACATGCTATGGTTAATGATTGGAACACAACCAACACTTTAACAAACTCGAGTTGGATTTATCCAGACAGGAATAGTTCAGTGTTTTGTTCGTCAGCCCTCATTAATGTGATATGAATCCCCATGAACAGGTGTTCACAATTTACAATAGCTTCTTAATGATCTCTGGTCATTTTTTCAACCTGACGTCCTTTGGTTCAGGTTCCTGCATGCCAGTTCTTGGACTTTAATCTTGAGATGGGTATTTTGCCACATTCATTTGAGTAAAATCGATCGCTCTGATCTCACTGGGTGGCTTTTATGTGTTTCTTGACCCGAGCTCTTCCCCTCTCTTTCTCTCTCTCTCTCTCTCTCTCTCTCTCTCTCTCTTCGTCTTTACTCACTGCTTCTGATCTCTCTGTTTATCTTTGCACTTTATTCAGCTTTCATCTCTCACGATCTGTTGCGGCAGTTTTGCTTTGGCAAGTTTAGCGGGTGATTTGGAATGAGCTGTATTGAGCAGATGGAGACTCAGATGAGAACAAAAAACCCAATGCGTTTGCACACCCTCACTTGTATTGATGAGGTCCGATACCTGGGGGAAGCTCTGTTTTAGTTCCCTGGCATGTAATCACCCTACATCCTATAGAGTTATAGTTACAGAGAAGGGATTGTGTTAACCTGCAATGGAACAATATTGGAAAGGTCTGACTTAGACTGACGCCTAGATTCATTCTAGGCTGTGGGTGATGTTGACCAAAACAGATAAGAAAATCAAGCCTACTTGCATCATACTGAACATTAAAACATTAGTCTCATGAGTAGTTGGCTGGAGTGTAAATAATTACATATTTATTATTATTATTAGATTGGACATTATGACTATGGAGAATAATTGACAAGATAACTAAAATTGCAGGTTTAAAATTAAAATATATATAATAAATATACACTATATTTGGTCTGCAAGAATTTTAAATCCATCACATTTCCATTTAGTTTTGATGAACTTAGTCTGAAAGCAACTTTCCCAGGTGATCCTCATTGGGATGTGATGGAATGTGTCTGTGTCACTTCCAGATGAATAAATCATCTCTGCATGATGTCACTTCACACCTTCCTGCTCGGTTTCAATGTTTACCACCAAGCGTCTGTCAGTAGTCAAACTTACAGTAACCAAGTGTGCGTCTGCTGCCGTCTGCTGTGCTTAACCACTCTTATGCGTGGGACGGTTGTGTCGTCCGTGTCGTCTTAATCCTTGTATGGAGTTGCATAAAAACTATTTGTCAGTCTTATTTCATGGAAATTCAAGAAAAGGGGATTTCAAACTATGTGGTTTGCTGGTTGCTGCGAAGCCAGACTGGTTTCCATCGCCCGGGTTGGTGTGAACTTTGATGGTTTAAGTAAACCAGGTTAAGCTGGTCTCTCCAACAAGGAAGTTTTAGGCTCAGTATAAGGGTGAAAAAAAGCCTTACATTTGCTGTATGAATGAAGTTCATCAATCTTGGAGTCAAGACTAAAGCCGTGTTTCTGTAATGTGTGTGTGTGCAGAAGAAAGGAGTGTCCAACCGCAGCCCCTGCAGCCACAGCTGTTACCCAATGGTAAATATCTCCATTTCTTTAGCTTGATTCCTATTGGCTACCTCTTTTCCCCAGTGGGCGTGGCAAACTCTTACTAACCCAAATTGCACTATTTTCTCGGGTTGGGGTCAACTCAGCTTTTAATAGAACTTTGCCTGCGACCTTCCGATTTATCCTCACATCCTCTAATGAAAAAGCATGTTGAAGACCTTAGACACTTTTAAAATCCTAAAACCGCTGCAGGTCAAACGAATATTGATTACTAATTTGGAACAATTGCTCCAATGCAATTCAATTGGACTTGATTGGCACTTGATTTTCAAAGCACAACATGCACGACAAAGCTCTTTGTGTTCACACTGCACAGACTAGAAAGGTTAGAAAGTTCTGGAACTCAATCTGCATGCTGGCCGATGGTGAAACTCTCGATATGTTTCTCATTCCGTTTATTGAGTCTGATTTGAGCACGCAACAAATACACCGGCGCTCAAGGACAACATTTGTCCCAAGACCAAAACCTTTCTCGCTTTTGTTTCTCTCTCCGTCTCCTCTGGTATGTTCTCGACCTGGAAAGCTTCTCACTTTCTGAAAACCGAGTTTGACAACCTTTTAACATCCGAGCGGTTCTAATGGGGGCCAATGTGTTTGGTTAAAGCTTAGAATGACCCGTGCCAACAGCTGTCACATGCCGCCAGTGGCAAACCAATTGGGTTAATGTTTCTGACTCGTGCGATAGATAATTGTGCCAACATTTTTTGTTGTGAGGGAATTTCTTGGGCAATGCTTTGGATGGTTTTGCTTAAATAAATCAAATTTACCATGATGGTGGTGCATAAACATGCCAAAAGGACTCAATGTTAGAGATAGTCGTACTAAAAAAACAGACTTTGCCTCTTCAAACTACTTTTCATTAACATTTAAAATAGAAGTCAGAAAGTCAAGAAGAGATGGTGGCTCTCTGGGGAAATGATTAGCTGACCCTAATTGCAATGAATGGAGTGCAATTTCGACTATTGCTTTAGCAGAAATCCCTGAAGTTTCCTTAAAGATCATTATGTTTTAGCAGGCAGCCCGCTGGCCACGAGATAATGACATATGCTAACACCTTGTCTTTCAGTAACTCATCTAAACCAGTGGTGTGTAGAGACACCTCCACATAGTAATTACTGTCTATGGAGATAATGGCTGTATTGAGACTTTCAAGAGTTGGGAAGCGACCCATTCATTCAGTAAGAGTATTCTGACAGAGTTTGAGAAATCTTCTGAAAGAGCGGGTCTCGGCACGCACACCCGTCGCTATTTTGTCTGTCTCGCCTGAGAAAGCTGCTAGATGCTTGATGTTTGAAGTGCGTGCGTGAAATCTGAAAAGAACCTGTTAAGTTTATTTGGAGAGCGAGTTTTTGATGTTCTGCTGTCGAGAGAGACCATTGCAGGCCTTTTATTTTATGCTGTGTTGAGTATACAAGTGGCAAAGATGGGTGGTCTGTGATGAAATTAGATCGACCCACTAAAGAGCGAGTTTTGGTTTTGCCAACTTGGGATGTTGTGTGGATGATTTGAGTTTGTTCGAAAGCGTTTTTCATGTGTGTCTTGCACATATACAGTGGATTCTGTATGTCTTTCTCTAAAATAAGATGCGGTTTACAGCTAAATCTATTCTTTCGAAGGATTTATTTCCACAAAAGCCAGTGTTTTTGTAGTTTTGTGTGCATTGATCAGTTTTGATAAATGGTTTTGATAATCAGAAATTGACATAGTTTGTGTAGATCAAGCGCTTGAAAGGCGTGTTGTGACATAAACCAGGAACCTGGCACATGCTGCTGTCTCTCTCTCTTTCTCTTTCTGTTTTGTATGAGCGGTTTTTGAGAATGGGAGCAGGTTTTGTGGTAAACCCATGTGCAGGAGAGTTAAACTACTTTTTATGGAAGCAGTAGAACACACGCGCACACGCCAACACACACCAATGGTTTTATCGAAACTCTATAGATAAATGACTTTTAAAAACCGTGCAAACCTCTATTTCTAACCCTCTGAACCTTTTTGCATTTTTAAAATAAGCATCATCTTTTCATTTTTTCTCTGAATTTTTTCAGAGACTTTATTTTGTATCGCACATAACATAAATGCATAATTATTGTATATTATAATTATTTTTTTTAAATCACATAGATCATAGCTAGAGCATTTTGTTCCCATGTTATACATATTCGTCTCCCCTCCTCAAGACCAAACTTAAAGTAGATAGAGACATGTAGACTGTTGTGTTTCTTTTGTTTTATTGCTATTGTGTACTCCACACACGCACACACGCACGCACACGCAAGCACACATACACACACAAGCACACACGTACACGCAAGCACACACACCCTGGATGATTGACAGGGAAATTGCTGGACAAACACTTTTCCCCCATTGACATTTCCTGTTGAAACAGGAAGCTTGGGAAGCTTGCATGTGTTGTTTAATGACTAACAGATCTGAGGTCGATTCAGGAAAGTTTGATGTGGATTGTTTCTTGTTTGTGTGCAGTAAAACTGATATGTGCCGTTTATTTGTGTGTGTGTGTGTGTGTGTGTGTGTGTGTGTGTGTGTGTGTGTGTGTGTGTGTGTGTGTGTGTGTGTGTGTGTGTGTGTGTGTGTGTGTGTGTTGTTTCAGAGACGTGTGCGGTGAATAACGGTGGCTGTGACAGCACATGTCATGATGCTGTCACTGGAGTGCGGTGCAGCTGCCCCGTGGGCTTCACACTACAGCCAGACCGCAAGACCTGCAAAGGTACGTGCAGACAAACCATCATACACACACAAATATTAACATTCAGGGGTGTCTTCAAAATGCATTTAATAATCATGTTCACATAAGCCCAAAATCCACAAACAGACATAATGTACAAAATACAAGTACACGTGCACAAATGCAGGAACACAGCTAGGGGATACATTAATGTTTCTTAC
The DNA here is from genome assembly GCA_033220385.1 of Triplophysa yarkandensis. Taxonomy (NCBI): domain Eukaryota; kingdom Metazoa; phylum Chordata; class Actinopteri; order Cypriniformes; family Nemacheilidae; genus Triplophysa; species Triplophysa yarkandensis. The sequence goes on along the minus strand of CM065671.1, from coordinate 2,348,791 downwards.
AGTTTTATTATTATTATTATTATTATTTTATTATTTACCACATCTTAATAATACGAGATGAAAAATGTATGTAGGTTGAGTCCATGTTAGCATCATGAAGGTTACCATAGTAACCAATTATTTTTAAAAGTGAGATGAGCTCAGAATAGCAGCTCAGAGTGGCCAGTTTATGAGGACTGTAATTTCAGTAAGAGTGTCTTAAATGACTAGGACAAAACTCTCTTTATTCATGTTGTTCACATCATGTTCATCTTGATGCCCTTAAAGTTACAACTAACTAAACATTTAGGATTATCCAACAATACATGTGCAATCCATGAGATAGAACCCATGACAGTGATCTTGATAACACCATGCTATACCACTGACCTACAGGAAAAAATATATGATTCATATGTTTTAACGTAAATGAATGCATATTGTATGTATTTGTACATTAAAAATCCTACTTAGGTATTATCATTCAGATATTTTACAAAGTAAAATAAAGAAAGCAATTGTTTTTTTTACATACTTCTATATTATTGTTAAAAAATCTAATGAATTATAAAATTGTACTCAGAAAAGTGTACTCAGCTATTTAAAAGTTGATCCAAAAATAAAAAATCTGTTATCATATACCCATCTTTGAGTTGTTTTAAAACTAAAACGTGATCTTCCTTTTAGGTTGAAACTTAAACTGAATACTAATACCAATACTGAAACTTGTTTTAAATTCACAGATGAAATATTAGTTTTCATTGTAACCTTAGCAGTATTTATAGAATTCATCAGTATTCTCACGAGAGAATTAAATCTAGTGTGCCTCCACAAACATTTTTAGCATTCAAACACATTCTGTGTTATTACATCAACAAATCATCACAATATCCTGCAATTTAACTTATGTATTCAGCCTGGATTTTAAACCAAAATTGTAAAGTTTTTTCTTAGTATATTTATTGTGTGGTTAAACTTACTGGTTTCCATTGAAAGATATCAAAGAGCAAGTAGACGTGAAGACTTTTTTAGTTCATGTGCCCGTCACTGTCTGGCCTCACAGCGATGCGCCAACAAGAGCGATAAAAGAGTATTGAGTTTTATTACTTTTGCTACAGCAGAAACAAAGAAAAACATATCCAGACTGCTGGCATAAGAAAACACAAGAGTTTTTTATTCTGTGTGTAATGCAGTGATTCTGTCCAGATGATACAGACTCTTTCAGACATGAACGGCTCATTTGCTCAGATGATTCAGCTGTAATCAGAAACATCCACTTTATCTCAATCAAAGCCAACTGATGGTCCATTCATCCATTATTCCTAAAGAACAGAGCAGAGGAGACGTGGTCCTCCCGTTTGAGCTGCGGGAGGTCTTCAGGATATTCCCTGACCGCAGAAATGCTCTGATGTCACACATTGACTCCATGTGTGTCCACTGAAAATACACTCTGTCCTCATGTGTAACATCTCTTAAATATTCTTAACGCTTCTTGTGTCTCATTTTTCTTATATTCATCTATTTTTCTCTGTCATGTGTCATCATCTTTTTTCTAACATCACTCAAGTCTTCTTTAATATCTCTTTTAACATCTTTTCAATGTTTCACATCTCATTGTTTCTCACTTAACTTCTCATCTCACCTCCTAACATTTGTGTTTTTTTTTGTCTTTTCCATAACTGCTGTGTTGCATTTCATCCTGATCTCCTTCTTTTCTCCCCTGCTCTCCTCTTGTCTTCTCATTAGATCTCATCTCATGTCATTTCAGCTTTTGCTCATCAGAATCATGAAGATGGCCAGTTCCTCATATCGGCTCTTAGTTGATCTTGTTATTGCATATTTGTTACTCACTTATGGTCTGCATCACAGTAAGCCGACAGGAACCATACTAATCCATCACATGTGTCCTAGTTCATACTATCCAGTGTTTATTACAAACTCTCTCTTGTTACAGACATTGATGAATGCCGTATGAACAATGGGGGGTGCGACCATGTGTGCCGAAACACAGTGGGCAGCTTCGAATGCAGCTGCAAGAAAGGATATAAACTGTTGACCAATGAGAGGACATGTCAAGGTAAGCCTCTAGAAATATAAATTGTTCATCATGTTTAAGGTTGAAATGAGCTGCTTATTTAAGGTCGGGTCTCCTCGGGTCACTGGGTCTCATTTACAGGGCAGGTTCAGTCTTTAATTGAACGCCCGAGGACAGTAATGTTCTGTTTGGCCTGACGGTGCAGTAGCGCTCTCTCAGCAGGGGTACTGTGACACACGGCTCAGGGCTACAGGTCTGGGGATTAGAACCAGAGATCCCACCAGAAGCTCCCAGCAGAGAGAGGGGAACAGATCTCTTCGCTGTGGAACATCTGGACCTTTGGGAGTTCACCAAATAAGCATGAAGGAATGAATGGGAGAAAACAAATGAACAGATTTCAATATGTTTTGAGTTCTTTATCAATGGGTTTTGGTGCAAAATGAAACAACTGCATTCTTAAAAAACAAAGAGCTAAAAATGCTTATTTTTGTCGTATAGAACTTATTTGACACAATTGGTCAAAAGTTTTGGCACACTTACTCATGTTACAATCATATTTCTTCCACAAAAAACAGCAAAACAAAAAATGCATGAATTATAAAAATAAAACATAAGAAACTATAGGAATTATGGTATAACCGAAAAGTAAAAAGAATTACTAATAAATTTAAAATTAAATAAATTTTATCTGGCAGCTTCTTATAGTCTCACAGTGAAGAAGTCTCACCTTTTAAAGAATTTTAAAGGAGTCCTCATCTATTCTTCGCTCTTATTGGCTGTTCTTTCTTCAAGATTCAGTCTAACTCTTCCATTTCATTTTTTTTTACAAAATGTATGTTTTGTCAAGAAAAAAAACATAAATGCTAAATTACATAAATTAATAAGTTTTTTTTAAATAATGAGAAACATTTCACTAAAGTGTCCCAAAACTTTTGACCAGTATGTTTTAAAGTAAATGCTTTTTTTTTGGCATCATTGACATGCAAACATGTTTGAAAATATTAAAATTATAAATTATCCATTAAGTCAAATGAACTCCTGCTCCGAACACATACAATGTTAATGTATTTGCATTTACCACTTTTTGTTTGTTTATTGATTTTAACATTTCATCTAATTTTTGTTTTTCTAATTTATATTAGAAAGACACTTACCAAAACCATGTTTCAAATTAAGATATTTTAAAGAATGTTGGGAACTGGAACCCACTCACTTGCATTGGTTTAGTGTTCAGATAACAGCAACGCCAATGCATTTCGTTGACCAATTTTCTTGAAGCAATGTGTGTTTTATTGCTTCATCTACAGTGTAAAATCTCAATGGTCAAGTCCTATTATACTTTATTGTGCCATAGACTTTTATTAATTTATTGAAACGCAGGCTGTCTTCATGATGCTGTAACTCAGTTAGAAGTGCACTTAAACACTCATCTCTGGTTCTTGGAACTGCTGGTTTACCGGGGTCCAGCGGGTATATTAAGTTTATAAGTTTGAATTAGTTTGGTCTGGAGAGCTTGGTGTTAATACAGAGGTTTACCACAGTGAATGTTTAAGGTAATCCTATCCCGTCAGGCTTCGCAAACATACGGCACCTTCAACATCATTCCCTTTAAAATATTTCTAGATTACAATCTTTCTTACTTCATGGAAAACTTTAGGAAAGATAAATCAAGCATGAGCGCTTTAACGGGTGCTACATATTATTTACAATGTGAGTTAAAACAAGCATTTAGCCATCCCAACACATCTTAAGATTCCTCTCCTGTGTCTTGTGTAGTATTTGGTAGGAACACTGTCGGTATGAAGTTAGCGGGGTATCTGAAGGCCAGTGTGGGGCAAATAGGACATCTTATCATGTGTTAAGAGACCCTAACCATTATTGTGAGGAATGTCACAAAAGTACAAAAAAATGATCAGTAACATTTTGCTCTCATTCACAATATTTTAAAACCAGATGAAGCATCTGGTGCATATCGCGAAATCCCTAAATCTATATTTAATGACTGATTGATATTATTTGCTTGGCAAGAGTCAGTAGTGGTGTTAGACATATGCGTTTGGCATATCATTTGCGTTTCAGAAAAGATTGAAACTAAATCGTCATTTGCAAAGAAGACATTTTTTGCTGCTTTTCTTATAGTTATGACTTCAAATATTATTCTTTTAAATATGTAATTTAAATAATAATATATTATTCTGAATATTCTGAACCTATTAACAAAATTATTAAAGGAGAAGTATCACAGGCAGTTTCTGCCAATCTTTGTTAATCTTCAGTACCTGTAGTGTAAAATCACATTGTTCATATATCTAAAAAGTCTTAGCTTTACTCACATTAACAGAAGACAGATACAGCTTTAGGACAGACAAGGTAGTGTATTAAGTTGTGGCCTAGCGACATTTCAAAAACTCTTTTCTTACGTCAATAAATATGCTTCCCGCTGCTCCAAACATCATAAGCATGTTTGGTATGATTGGCCCCTATAGCACTTATAATGCCTGAAACAGCGTGATACTTCTCCTTTAATAATATGGTGATATTTTTGAACATTTCTGACTCTATGTGCCAACCTCATATAAGAACCTTGGGACCTGTTTAAAAGCATATTTTTATAGATTATCATAAGTTTTTTTGAATGTTGAATCAGAGATCTTGGGCACCATCGCAAACATAGATTTGATAAAGAATTAATTGTTATATTGTTTAGTATTTTATACGAATAAATGAAAACAGTATGACACACACTTCATTCCATACTGTCCTTTCAGAGGAAGTGGCATCCCTGAATGCAGGTCATGCTTTTATATAGCTTTCAATAGTTTTTATTACAGGTAACAGAGTTGACATTTTTATTAAGAATTTTTCATTGCTGAAAAAATAATCAAATAGAGATTCTGTAAAATACTAAATACAGCACATATTAAAAAGTATTAAGATTTAAAGTGCAAGATTTGTATTTATTATGGTATACCCCAAAGACTGGGCGAATCAAAAGACTATAGAAAATATGTACAGAATTAAGAAATTCTACAAACATTTACTGAAAATAAAAATAATATTTATATTAAATATTGAAATGTTTTTTTTTTCATACATGATATCTGAGATTAGGTCTCAGTAATAAAAATGATGGAAGTGAGTGAAACATGTAATACAGGATATATCCTTAATCTGTGTTGTAACAGAGTTTTGTCTGTTTCGGGGCTGTCGTCGGTCTCATCCTTCAGCACCTCTCAGAGAGAGCAGCACACATTCCTCCTTCGTCTTAAGCTCTTTCCTAAGTGTGTTTAGGGGAAGCTCTTATCAGATGCCTGCTTTTCTTGAGGTGGGAGTCATAGATAAAGCCTCTATCTGCTCTATATAAACAGACTAGTTTTCATTTTCTCTCACAATGCTATTGTTTCAAACTGTGAGAAACCTGCATACTCAGGTCCACATGGGTGAAGAAGTCAGAAAAACTCTGGCTGACACATATTTGTCTCTGTTCATTGTATTTTTGCTAAGACAAGTGACTTAACATCGTACACTTTACATTTGTGACATCGCAAACCCTCAGTAGTGATGTTCAGTAAGATTACAAATTCGTATTTCTCATGCAATAAGCAAAATATTGAATACCGTGCCTTAAAAATGTTGGAAAATATTAATATAATTGAGTAAAAATCTGACAGTTAATGTCTCTAAAATGAACAAATATTTCCTTAAGTTTATGTAATGTAAAAAAAAAATCAACAACTATATATCTGTTATGTACACCATTATCCGAGTTACTTAACTTTTTTAACTACCTGTACACAAACTTTAATCTGTACATTAACTTCATTTTAATTTTAAGTTTCACCTTCAAACAACAGATTTTTTTTTAAGTGTAGGACCGAGAAGAGTAAATCACAACCTTGCAATCCTAATTTGCACAAACAGGTTCAAATGCACACACACAGCCACATGCACTCAGACATCCCAAAATAAACCTTGAAGTGTCTAAGCAACACAAGCTGGCTGTGTTAAATGCAACCACAACAACAATTATAGGTGACAATTTTTGGTCCGGCTTTTATAGGCTGGTTTACTTTAGTCTCAACATCAAGATTTTTTTCTCAGGGGAAATATCTGAGACACGTTCATGCTTTTAAAAAATGATTTTGATTTTTGTAGAAATTAAGTGAATTTTTTTTTTTATGACTTCCCCTTGACATGATCCTTGAATGTTTTGGTCCTTGTGGAAAGATATTTGGTAGCGTCTCATAGATCTGTGCTGCGTCTCTCGAGCTATGAACCTCTCGATGTCGCACTTGATGGAAAACAAGGTTAACGGTGCCTGAAAAACTTGTGAATTCGTGTAACAACAAAAGGTTAAGGATAATATAAGGGCACTACAGATGTTAAATGTCACATTTTAAGAAAAGTCATCTTTTACTCATTTACATACCGTAACCTTATTTCGGATTTCAGTATAAACCTGTCCTATTGTCGTTTAACTAATTTATTCATATCTCTCTGTTAAAGTGTAAAGTAATATAGATTTCACTGAGATCAGGTATATTTATATATTTTGTATATACGGGTCTCATCTCAAAGTTTAACACAACACAGCATCTGTCATAACACACAATGAAGATTAGATTGGAGGTCCTTAAGGGATATTTGTAATCTGTAAGTGTAGCTGGCGTACTATTAGCATTTTAATTTTCCGGAAATCGTGACCTTTTCAAAACAATGTTCACCTCTGGAAAGGCTCATCTGGTCTCACCTCAAGGACTGATGGCAGGCCGCCGACTGCATGACAAACATTATTTCATTAGCTTTCTGCTTTATTCCTTTATCTTTGCTTCTTGAATATTGTCCTTTCCTAGAAAAGGTTGCTTTACACGCCTTTTACAATCTTTGGCTGTGTTATTTATTATTTTTTATTTTATGTGAACAGTCAGAGGAAATTGTTTCATCTAACGGGTGTTAAAGTCTAGACGGATAAATCTTATGAAAACTGTCAAAAATGTTTGGGGCATATTTCCCCTGCATATTTCAAAGTAATAAATAAAATATTTGTACACACATTTTTGATCATGAATAACACTGAATATCAGACATTTTGCATGAAGGTCAATAGAGATCACTTTTAAATCACAATGCAAATGTATTATTATTACGTTTTAAAATATGCATTATTTTGTCTTACATTATATTAGTGGTTTTGTATTTTGGGATGAAATGTGACCTGACATTTATATACCTAACATTTAGAGACTTCGCTCTGAAGCATCTTGGGTTACAACGGGTTCTGTAAAAGACAGACGGAGAGCATTTAAGAGTAAATATTTCCACATGTTGTTAAAGTTACAATATCTTGACTTTACCCATACAACATCTGGCAGTAAAAACAGAAGCTATGTCAAAAAATAATTTGTATGACTGTATGATTTGCATCATTTATTTGTATGACTGCAATATTAAGGGAAACATTAAACAAAGTACTTTTCTCTGTTTATTTGTAGATATCGATGAATGCTCGTTCGATCGAGCGTGCGACCACACCTGCGTGAACTCACCTGGGAGTTTCCAGTGCAACTGTCACAAAGGTTATGTCCTGTACGGCGTGGCTCACTGTGGAGGTAACCGATACATCATGGGTTTTGTTTTACTTCTAAACAACGTATGTGTCTTATTAGGGGTGATATTTTTGTGCTACAAGAACAATATTTTATTGACCCTTTCCTGAGCTGCAATGACAACTAATAGAAGACTCATTGGAGAGAATCCCCCCCTTCGGCTTTACTCGTCAGGGTCTGCTTCGGGCAACCACATCCAATGAAAAGGCCATAGCATTGTGACGCAAAATGTTAACCAAAGCTTTTGGATGGCTTTCTTTGACAGATGTAAAGAAATGATGCAATGGGTGTTGATGATTTTTCATTTGAATGAAATTTGAATGTGTGTGTTTATATGGCTGGTTTTGCTGGAGTAGGTTACCTGGACTTTGGCTTTGTGTGGACTGTATACATCACACTATTGTTAGGATGACTATAAATGATGAATGCATTTCTCTTCATCCATCAGAGCCGTTAGATAACACCAGGATTTATAGACCTTCCTCTTTATTCAAAAGAATGGGTGCCAGTTTCCCATAGAGGTCTTATCTTCAGGGAAACGAATGTTAGGACTGGAGAGTCTGAATTGACTTATGGAGTTTATAATCGATCACTTGGACTATTGTTTTGTGTTTTTGAAAAATGCATACATGCAAGTCTACATGAGAGCAGAATTAGCCTCATTGTTCTTGGTCTCTGTAAGTAATCGGTAATGTTATTCCAACATATTTTTTCGCATTTTTTTCATATCTTTTCGCAAAGTGATTTTTAATAAGAGAACATTAAACACTGTCAAAGAAATAACTACAAAGTCATGTAAGTAGAATCACAGCTGAAGTCAGAGAAGGATGAACAATACTTTCCCATTTAGACTTAAAAATGATTACTTAGGGTAAAAGAAAATATATACATTTTAGTTAAATTCAAATGAAAAGATCAATATAATAATTATCAAATTTACATAATGTTTAAAAACATATTAGTAACTAATTTTGATATTTTTTAAATGTATTTGGTCAAGAGCAAAATGTTTCATTTAAATGTTGTAGTTTTATCAATTAGTTAAAACTAAATATAAATAATTACATTTTTGATTGGCTTTCATTTTCAATTTTAACTAATTTATCCATTTTAATTTAATGAATGCCATTTAATGTGTTGTTTCTCATTTTTGTTAACTGTAAATTATTAGAAGTCCCTTTATTTTGTTCAAGCTTTAGATTCATTTTAAAATATTAATAGTTTTTGTGTACTTTAGTTAATTAAACACAAACATTCATTCTTAGTAATACAATTATATAAATAATAAACAAATAATAAAATGTTAGTGCCTCAACAGAAAGGATTTCCAGTTTGTTGCAAAGTTTAAGTCTTTTAAATAAGATTCAGGCTGAACTAGAAATGTTTTACTTTAATTGCTATAGTGTAATTACTGTAATAACCTTGACACATACATAGAGTTTTTATGTGTTTCTTTCACCGTTATTCGATTTTATTTGTTGAAGAAAATATAGTTTCATATTTGCACTTCATGCCCCCAGAGTGCTACACAAATATCCATATCGATATACATATCCAATCGACTTCACTCCACACTTTCAAACAGAAAGACATGTCATCTTTATGTGTTATAACTGTATTTCACATCTGTGTTAATGCATGTTGGACAACAGCAGGTTTTGTTGGCATTTGCAGTGCTGATTTTCCTCACTTCATGGTTTGGAGTCATGAAATGGATTTAGATTAGAGACAGACAAAACTGGGAGTCTGTCGTTGTGAAGGTTAAACGTGTCCTGAAGGCTTTCTCACTTGCTCTGGAGCTGCGGGAGGTTAACAGATGTGTCAATCTAAGATTTATCTCCACACCTCTTTCACTCACTCTTTACATAAATCCAAAGGTTTCGTCTGGACCCGGTTCAGATCTGATGGAGGACAAAGCAAGGAAAAACAGACTTCTCTTTATTCCTTAAAGGAACACATGAAGATGTTTCTTCTGTCGAGTTCTTCTCTTTCGAGTTTGTGTTTCTCTCTTTGTCTCATTTCGTTCTGATTGTTTCTTATTATTAATTCATGTCTGAATCCACAGAGTAATACACGAGAGGGCCCAAATGCTAACATAAATGTTGACAAAACGAACTCTTTGCAGATGAGCACAGATTGTTCTGTTCTCCGAGCAAACAAACTATTGACTTGATCTTTTTCTATTCAAACAGAGAAATTCAGTAGATTGCAGTGATGTGTTTAACCATCATGATATGCTTAAAAACAAATGATCATTGAATCACACACGTCCATTGGAAGATTGGTTCTGAATGTCTTTCATTCTCATAATAGTGGTCTCATTCGTTTCATTTTAATGAATGTTCTTCTGACTCGCATCAGAGGACATCAGAGGAGAACCGAACCCTAACAAGAGAACACATTTTTAATATACATGAACAAAAAGAACTGCATAAATACAGAAAAAATTATAGAAAGATCATTTATGATTTATGACTTCCTTTCTTCAGTTTCTTCAACACAAGCTTAAACAAATGATGACATTTAAAATCTTTGGCTCTATATATTGTATATTGTTTATATTATATATACATGTAATAGAAAAATACAATATAAATAACATAATTAAGATATTATACATGTTTATACATAATGCAAACACATAATAATTCATATAATTTTTTATAATTTTATAATTTTACTTATATAATTTTACATACACTGCAAATACCTTGTTGTTATTGATCCTGTATTGGAAGGGACGTTTGAGCCACTTAAAGTTTACAATTATGCTGTTCAAACCGTCTATAATGAATTTTTTACGAGGCACACTGAAACATAAAGGGTGGTGCTATTTGTTTTGAGTTTTTAATCTGGAATTTATCATTTAAATGTTCTTAATTTGGTTTAAATTGTGCTAAATATGTGAGCATGCAAAACCAGACTAAAGTTGGGAAACCAAATACTGAGAAAACGAGCATTGAAGCTTGGTTTAACCTATTAAGTTTCAATATGATTTCACTTTTTTTGTCTCACTCCTTCTATAATAAAATAGCAATATTTTATTCTCACCGAATTTTCATTTTATTGTGTTGGTTTTATGCATAAAAACACAAACTTTACTTTAAATCGGTTTTCACAGGCAAGGTCACATATAACTATATATATATAACTATATATATATATATATATATATATATATATATATATATATATATATATATATATATATATATATATAATCTAAAAAAATCCTTATATTTAGACATTGTGGGATTCTAAGCATTTCTTTTAAAACAAAGAACAACTTTGTCCGATGTGTTTTTACAGATATTGATGAATGCAGCATCAATCGAGGCGGATGTAAATTTGGATGTTTGAACACTCTGGGCAGTTATGAGTGTACATGTCCACCAGGATACAAACTGCACTGGAATAAGAAAGACTGTGTCGGTATGTGGACATTACTGTCACCCAGAGGCCAATCCCCACCAATACAGCTTCACTTAATACTCCAGTGTCCTTTTTAAATATCATCTATTTCAATCTTCATTCACACACTGATTTTAATGGATGTAACTGCATCACGTGTCTCGTGTGTTTCCTTATACAGAGGTCGTGAAGTGTCCGTCCAGTCTCCTGTCCTCTAAAGCCACACTCACCTGCAGTAAAACAGGAAAGAAAGAGAGCTGCTCTCTCACCTGTGCATCCAAAGCACATTACCTGGCAGGTATATATTCATCATACCCAATCCCTTTTGTTTATTTCATCCTGCTGTGACTAATTCATGTTCGTGTTTCCATCAACAGAATCGGACAACAGTTACTCTGTGAGTTGTGGAATACCGGTTGTGCGGGGGAAATCTCAGAGCCGGTCAAACACCAGCATCGTTCAGAGCTGTATAGGTAAGACACATGGGGATTTGGGTCATTTGATGAGAAATGTTCGAGTTTGTAATGAGATCTTTATTAATATTGAATTTCAAATGCAGACTTGATAACTTTGAGAGATTTTTCTTAGGAGAAACATCTGAGATGAATGTGAATAAATCCACTTTTCCATTTGCTTTCCATTAAATCTCACTGATGTTTTATAATAAAGAGTTTTTCTTTCAGCTTCTCTTACACAATAAAATGAACTTTTGTAATGTTTAGTTTGAGGTCTTGGGTTTGTGTTCAGCATTGATCAGCACCTCCTATCATTGAATAGTTGTTTAGATATGCTGTTTAGATGCTGTATTTGTGGAAAGTTCTGGAAGCCAATGAGACGTTCTCCTGACCATCTGCGGCTCATGTTTCTGAGAAACATCACAGCTGTGCTATTACACCATTACTACATGTGTCTGGTGTTTGTTTTTCACGTCAGGCTTGTTTCATTCAATTGTTCGGGATGAACAAAACACAAACAGAATTTCGAATCAAATTGATATTTTTTTCTTTCTTTGTACATTTCAATCCCTCTTTGTTTGCTTGTAGAGACTCAGGCTCCTCCTGTGAAACAGACGGCGTCCTTCCGGATCAAGAACGCCAAATGTCACCTGCACCCGAAGCACAAGGGGAGGGCAGAGGACAACGGCAGACAGATCGGGCCAGGTCAGAGGTCATAGGGGCCTGGAAATCAAGGGTACCATGTCATTTTGATGGTCCCTGTTGTGGAATAAGGTCGTAGAGATGAAACAGTGTTATTGAGGGTTTCACTGCTACACATTTATAAACAGGGTCAAACAAAAAGTTGTCTGTATCACTCCAAAATCCTCATAAAGTGAAATTTAAACATCTCTGTATTGATTCACAGGTGGCCAACCGTGCGTAAACTGCCTGGTCACGTTTGTTAACCTGAAGTGCGACTCCTCCAAGAAAGCCAAAGGTCGCCGAGCACGTAACCCGTCGAGCAAAGAGGTCACACGGATCACGCTGGAGCTGGAGGCCGAAGTCAAGCCTGGTGACGCAACGGGTGAGCCGTGTGACATGATGTTTTTTTTAGGCTGAAGGTGTTGCTCATGTCATGTTTTCTACTGTAGGGAACTGTAATATAATGTGTCAAAGACAGCGTATGGAACAACAGATGAAGTCGTACATCAAAGCACTGAAGAAGTCTATTAACCAGGAGCGTTTCCTCATCCGAGTGGCCGGGTTGGAGTATGAGGTGGCGCAGAAACTTTCACAGCCCGCAGGCAAGCAGGAGAATTGCGGACCGGGTCGAGAGAAGGACAGCGGCCGCTGTGGTAAGTGGGTCAATGACTCCTATACAGGTTAATCAACAATATTAAAGATTTGAGGGACAACATTAAACCACATTTTATCAACTCTTTTCTGTTTGCGCCACATTTTTATCACATTTACAAAACGTTCACATTTCTTGTTAAGTGAATCACCCCTTGTCTTTTAAAACCGAGTTTTTTCTGCGCAACACAAAATATATTTCGAAGAATGTTGGTAACTTGCAACCATGAATTATTGGTGAATATGGAGAGTGCCCTCACTGCCGCCCCTGCTGGCTGCTCTCTCTTAGTCAGATGTTTGCCTGGATCATACTACCACGGCGAACAAGAGCGCTGTGTTCAGTGCCCACCTGGAACCTTCCAGGAGCGTGAAGGACAGCTGGCCTGTGACCTCTGCCCTGGAGGAGACAGGCATGGTCCTGCAGGAGCTCGTAACATCACGTCATGCGCAGGTAATCAAGTCTTTGCAATGTAATGTAATTATATTTTGGGTAAAACACTACATTTTAAAAATCTTAATTGATGTTGAAAGCTGTTGCTTTTTTAAACGTCATGTCGTGTTGATAGGTCAGTGTCCTCCTGGATATTTCTCCAGCGATGGCTTTAAGCCCTGTCAGTTATGCCCGCTGGGCACGTACCAGCCTGACCCAGGACGAACTCTCTGCTTCCCGTGTGGAGGAGGACTCGGGACGAAACGAGAGGGAGCAAGCTCCTTCAACGACTGTGAGGTCAAAGGTCAGACATTTTTATTCTCATGTCATTTAAAAACTATTGTGTGATTTCATTTTTTCATTCTGTTTTACCCCAAATTCATTTGATGTGCTTTGTATGTTAAGAACAAAGGGGAAACGTTTGCTTTTGATCTGTCATAGTGACAGCGCTGTGAGTCACTCACTGCTAAACTTTTGAAATCACACAGAATCTATACAGAGACAAACTTGTCTTGAGACCACCAGAACCGGACAAATAAAGCCTGTGAAGTCTTAAAATCAAACCATATGTGTGTGAGATCTTCATCATGCACAGATCAATCTTATGCTTGTTGCATGACACAGTTACATCAGTTTAACATTTTTGTGGCATTAAATTAAATAAAACTCTTATTTGGGGTTTAAAGCACTTAGCAACAAGGAAACCAGATGTTCTACGAGAATAAAAATATTTTGCTTTGTTTTAAGTTAACAGAAATTATAAAGAAGGTTCGAAACATTTCTGTTTTCTTTCCATTTTCAGTTTTCTTATATATTTCAAAATACATGTTCAAATAAATGGTTCCTTTTTTTACAACCGGAAGTAAACTCCTTAGATTAACTTGTGTATGGATTGACTGGTTCGCTCTTATAAACAAAGCCTTGCACTATTCTTCAAAAGTTTTGAGTGACACTTGAGTGAAAAGTTATTTAAATTCATTTAAGCTGCTTAATAGACTATCAAGAAAACATTTCTGCAAATACTATTTAAAATGTGAAACACTCAAGATAAATATATGTAACATGTTCTATTTTTAAATTTATTACATAATTTCCCTAGTTCCCTTTATTGTAATGATACACTTTTGATGAGTATATTATTATCTTAAAATTCGGAAAAAGATTAATGCATAAGTGAGTAAATGTCCCAAAATGTAGGCGTTAAGAAGAAATGCGACACTAAAAAAGAAATGTGTGTGTGTGTATAGTGTTGTGTTCTCCAGGTCATTATTATAACACATCAGTTCATCGCTGTATCCGCTGTCCACATGGAACATATCAGACCGAGTTCAGACAGAACTACTGTATCTCCTGTCCTGGAAACACCACAACAGACTTCGATGGAGCCATCAGTGTCTCTCAATGCAAGAGTGAGTTTACAATCGGTGTTTTGTCCCTGGATCTTCTAAGTTCTTTTCGCCAAGCCTTAGTAAAGATTAATGTGTTTTTACTTATCTTATGGTGATGTGTCTGAATCAATCCCCAAACTTTTACATTAAAAAGCAGCCAATTTCTGTGATGTTGAATCATAGTGCACTAATTCAATCCCATAAAGCACTACAACAACAATACAACCTGTGTTCATTCAGGTTGCTGTAATATGAGAATGGAATTCTGCAGGTTGGCACAAGATGGCACTGGCAGCCTGTTTTCAAATTCATGCACTTGTTTAATTCACTTCTTCAAGTGGACTTTTAATTATTTAGGTATTCGAGTTAGGGTTAAGGTTCGGAATAATCCTGAAGATCGCTTAAAATGCAATGTTGTTTATATGTGGTTTATAAGAAAACCATTGTGGCCAAACATTGTTTTCTTCTCAGTCCTCCGGACATCGAAATAAATTCACTCTACTGATTATTTCTTGTTGTTTGTTTAGATCGTGAGTGTGGGGGTGAAATCGGCGAGTTCATCGGATACATCGAGTCTCCCAACTATCCTGGAAACTACCCGGCCAACGTGGAGTGTGTCTGGACCATCAACCCTCCACACAAACGCAAGATTCTGATCGTGGTTCCTGAAATCTTCCTGCCGTCTGAGGATGAATGTGGAGATGTTTTAGTAATGAGGAAGAACTGTGAGGGTTTATTCAGATATCACTTCGGTTCAGTGTGCAGGGTTTATAAATCATTTGGATGTTTTTTTTCTTCTCAGGGTCAGCGACCTCCATCACCACATATGAGACATGTCAAACCTATGAGAGGCCGATTGCTTTCACGGCTCGATCCCGGCGACTTTGGATTAACTTTAAATCGAACGATGTTAACAGCGCTCGAGGGTTTCAGATTCCATACGTCACTTATGATGGTATGTCACCATTTACAGTGTGTATACAACACAGATTTCCATTAGAACTTCATTTGATGTTTAATATGTTTTTTGGTGGTGGTCTGTGTTTTTTTGTCTTCAGAGGATTACGAGCAGCTGGTTGAAGATATCGTGAGAGACGGACGACTTTATGCTTCTGAAAACCATCAAGAAATACTCAAGGTCAGTTTGGACTTCAATTTTTGGTTTGAATTTGGTATAAATTTTTAAGTCACTGTTTTTAATATACTACAAGTAATTTAAGTTTAGTTTATTTTAATTAACTTTATTGGAAAGTCATTGATGGCATTTTTCAAATTCAAAACACACTCTTTTAACAGCTTTGGTCATTCTTAAAATATGGGATAACTTGCATGCAATAAAATAATGCTTAGAGTTTGCTATACACTACAGGTTAAAGGTTTTAGGACACATACTCACTTAGGCATTGCTAGTTTTTCAACGTTTTAGAATAATAACTAAAAAACTAATCAAAACTATGAAATAAATCAATTGGACCTATGGGAATTATAATTATGTTATAACTATAAAAGGCTAAATTAAATTAAAACAAGTTTAAAAAAATGATATAAATAAAATGTAAGTTTTGACAATTATTTAAATTACATTTGTGTTTATTAAACATGCAAACTTACACCCTCAGATCAAAAGTTTATTTATGTTACTCAAGTTTCCAAAACCTTTGACCAGTTGTGCATTTTTATACAAGTTTTAAAGGGAACATTTTATGTAAGTTTGCATTCCAAAGCTGGAAAAATAAAATAATCTAAAAGACTGATAGTCTATACCTTTAATATTTCTGGCGCTTTGGTGTGCCCCCAAAATTATGCAAAACTGAAATAATAAAAATTATTACAATTATATAACCAACATGTTAATGCATCACTATCTTGAAAGCTTTTCTTCAATCGGCATTGACTTAAAACCTTGACCACATAAAACTTTTAGAGTAGTAAAGTTGTAAAATTCAAGTTTTTACAAACAATGCAGTATGCACATTTTTAATATTTCAATAATCTTGCAGCCCTTCTTCAAACCATCTTTAAACCTTCTTGTTGAGTTCAACCATATATGAAAATAAATGTATAAGCGCTTGCATTATTTTAAGCATGATTTAAAATAAATCATAGGATTAACTCTCATGAACTCAATATTGTTCTCCTTCTTGTTTCCGATCAGGATAAAAAACTGATTAAAACTCTTTTCGATGTGCTGGCTCACCCAAACAACTACTACAAGTATTCCACCCGAGACTCCACGGAGATGCTGCCGCGCTCCTTCATACGCCTCATCCACAGCAAAGTCTCCGCCTTCCTGCGTCCATACAAATAGTCCGAATGCTCTGCCCACCCTCTCCAATCACCTGACCGCGACTCAACGGGATCTTCCACACACACACCGCCCCACCCAATAACATCACACTATGCAGATTTCGCTTCACTTTCCCTTATTTCTTTACTCATGTCCGTCATCTCAGCGGGGAAACATCTTAGGTGTAGTCTGTAAAAATGTAATGTAAAAAGACTGAAGCGTTTCCAGCGGTCACACACCGTGCCGTCTCGATCACTTTGTTAGATTGTATGAATGTTCACATGCTTAGTCCTAAAGCGATGGGTCTGGGTGGCGATAGGCCCCGTTGAGAACTGCGCTCTGGTTTTCACAGAGAGATGATTTGAGGTCAAGAACGAGTTGGACAGACAGAAGAAAGTTGAAGCATGTCAAAAGAAATGTATTGTTGAACTGGAGCAAGCAGTGACCATGCTTTTAAAAACAAGCTTTTCCAGCTCAATACTCCGATCTTATGTTTATCTGTATTTTTAATGTGCTCTTGATTCATATCAAACATTTCACATTTATATTTGAGCTCCTAGAGCGTTCATGTAATCTCCAAAGGTCATGCTGTTAAAACAGTAATGTTCTGTCTGATCAGACTGTATTATTGTCAGCCGCATATTCATTTTTTTTTCAATGCTCACGTTAATTTAACAAGGCAAGAACAATGTTTGTAATTGAAAAGCCTCGGGTGGTGTTTAAATCAGTGGCCACTTGGTTTTGTGAGAGACAGATGTTGTATTCTTTATTTTTTTTGCAGGACATGCAATTGCTGCTTGTTTGAAAACGTCACTTTAAACCTTCTGCTTTACCTGATAATATTCAGAAATATATTCCCCTGCAGTAAAGAGTAGTTAGGAGCGTTCACAGTGTTTTAATACAAACCTTATAAGCCACAGGTTAACACTGATGGGATGAAGTCTTGACCTGTGAAACAAGTGTTTTGAGTTTGTTTTGCACATAATTTTAACCATCCAAAGTGAGACGGCGTATGGTGATTTGTCAGGAGAAAACCTGTGGATGTGGATGTGGACATGTTTGGGTGAACTATTCCTCAATCACATAATATAATTGATTGGTCAGTTCATACCCAATGAAGTATACAGAAAAGAAAACATCATCACAATTGTAGTCTCTCTCTCTCTCTCTCTCTCTCTCTCTCTCTCTCTCTCTCTCTCTCTCTCTCTCTCTCTCTCTCTCTCTCTCTCTCTCTCTCTCTCTCTCTCTCTCTCTCTCTCTCTCTCTCTCTCTCTCTCTCTCTCTCTCTCTCTCTCTCTCTCTCTCTCTCTCTCTCTCTCTCTCTCTCTCTCTCTCTCTCTCTCTCTCTCTCTCTCTCTCTCTCTCTCTCTCTCTCTTCTTGTAAAACCAGAAAAAGCTCAGCATGAGATGAGAATTTTTTGGTGTTGATGGCCTATCTGATGGCCCTTCTTTGTCCAAAGACTGTTCACCACCCCATTGAAAAGTAAAAGCATACAAAGAAGTGCATTACAACCCCCCCCACCCAAAAAAATCGTAAATATAAAGAATGCAAGGCATGTTTTAATTAAACAGTGATTGATGTTTTAGGTATTTTGTACATTTGACATGTATTTCAAGGGTCACTAATATAAATGTTTAACTGTATAAATATGATAGTGTAGAAAGAAAGATAATAAAAAGAAATAAAGTAGGAACAGGTTGTACAGAACGCTCAAGTAAACTCAAGTGCAGCACTACAGGATTGAAATAAATCTCTGTAAAATAAATATCGCTCATATGTGAAATAGCCACGGCTATCATGAAATAAAAGGTTTGTGGCAAAGTAGTCAATGATTGCTTTTTTTGAATGTTCACTAAAGAAATGTCATTGGCAGTCTGTGACTGCGTCTTTATTTTTATAATTTCCCCTCGTCTTTGCTCTACCAAACCATTTCAGACAACTTTAAATGTACGTTATCGCATTTCTGTTTTTTGTTTCATTGTGTTCTTTCATTTAAATATATGTTTTGTTTTTGCCACAATGTTTCATGGAAAGGGAAATGGTATTTGCACTTGAAATTTGTTTATGCTCATGTAAAAATGTCTGGATTTTGTATTGTCTTTTTAACTGAAAGAAATTGGTGTTCTTAAAACGGCCTAGCTTGTTTTCTTAATTCATGCAGAATAAACAAGAAAACGGCAAATAATAAACCATCCTGTTTTGTGACTTACTGTTGAAAGAATGCATTAGTATTATGTTAAAAATATATTCATTTTTAATATTATTAGATCCTTTTTGGTGTGAGTCTGTTGACAGAATAAACATCAACTCACTATTTTGGATATTAACCTATGATTTTTAAGGGCTGACTTGATGATTAAAAACTAAGCGGTGAAAGTTACCCTCATACCTATGGAAGTTTTAAGTTGTGAATTTTGTAGGTAAGAAAGAGAAAAAGGTTCCATTCAATATGCTTAAGTGGTTTAAAAAACAACATAGTCACGGTAAAGGGCTTGATGGTTATTTTGCGATCTGATCGTTGCTGGTAATGGATCGGTGGGATGTTTTGTGTCAGAGGTAGCTGGAAAAACAACCAAAATCACAAAAAAAGGAACCTTTTGAATCATAATTTGTTTTAATAAATAGTAAGAAAGTACAATTCTATTTGAATTTGTTCAACAAGAGATCAAACGCAGTTCTTTAGTTGCGTAGAGTTTTTAAATTGAAGATTGTCTCCATCATCTAATGTGACACTGAGAGGAATTCACTCGTTATTAACCACTGAGTAATGTCACTTCCTATTCCAGCTCTGTCGCATCAACACGTGACCAAAGAGAGGCCGGAATGTGATACTTAGACATGTCACTTCACGAAGTCAAAAAAGGACATAGCGTGACTTTGACTTGCAGCAACTTATTTAAACTTACTGTTTTTTTATTTAGATTTACTTTTATTCATTCGACAGACTCTTTTATCCAAAGCAGCTTATTACTGCGGAGCAAACATGGCTCTTCAGTCATTGTCTGCTGACACTGGGATTCAAACCCACAACCTTCTGCTTACAAGTCCCACTATCTAACCACCAGACCACGACTGACCCCTTTTTAAAGAAACTTCATCAAAACTTTAGAGGCTGGGAGTATCAAAAAAGTTAAATCAAAAATGAAATTACATAACGAGATACTTACTATATAGTTTTTCCAGACCTTTATAAATATCTTTGCTTGGGTGAACACAGAAACATATACTCTGAAAAAACGGGTTGCTGGAATTGCTTAATTTTTCCATGTAAATCAATTGCATATATATATAGATTAAGTGGTCGAGCAATTTATTTATCAAATTTTAACAGAAATTATGTTACAACAAGTCAATATGTTCACGTGGAACCGATGAACATGATCCAATAAATATATTCCAACAACAAATATTTTCACTGTAATCCGTTGAACGCTTATCACTAAAACCTCTTTGACCCAAAAAGGATGAAATGCAAGGATAAAGGTTGTAAAATGTATTAATTCACAAATAGGAAGCAGGCATTATGTGTCCCATAGAGCGATTAGAAAACAGATAGTGAAGGTGTGTGACTTCATCTTTTTATCCTTTTTGTAACTTACCCGTAACCCACATTTAAGGAAGTTGTTTATTTTAAGGTAAACAGACCGTACAAGTTCTCTCACACACACACACACACACACACACACACACACACACACACACACACACACACACACACACACACACACACACACACACACACACACACACACACACACACACACACACACACACACACACACACACACACACACACACACACACACACACACACACACAGGGACACATAAACACACCCATTTACAGTAGAAGACAAATCTCAGTGTAAACCAGGTTGTTATTAACAAAACTTGATGAGTGCTTTGACTTATTTTCTTGTGTCTTTAACAGCATGGATCACAGGACAAAGATTTTTCCTCAGGTAAGAGTCCGCACTTCTTAAAATCTACACATGGGAATATTTATTTAAACTCAATATTTGGAACTAAAATAAACAAGCTGTTTATGTAAAACTGCTATTAATTCATTTCATGTAAACAATCAAGAGATTAAATTTGAGTAATTAAGCTATGCTGTTCAAAGCAGATTTTCATAAAAAAAGGAAAATTATTAAAGAATAGAACCAAATATGATATTGCTGCAAATATTCATTGCAAACCTTAATAGTTTTTTAATTTTAATAAAATACATACAAAACCTATTTCAGCATTTAAAAAAATGATGCATTCAAACTTCATCCCGTATGTGGACAATACATGAGAAGTGCTGAATACAAACATGCAAGAGATAAAACTGGTTCAAACAAAATGTTTCCTCATTTTAAAATTGTTTTGTTAGTTTGTGGTTGTCAAACAGTAAGGTCTCATGGATATGATTTTGAGTTTTTTTTGTTTTACAGCTCAGTAATGAGATGCAGCTCAATCTCATGAGTTTGGTGAAGTCCGGACAGTTGAGTATTGATCAAGCTCTTATTCAGGCTAAATGTGGAACGTTGCAGAACTTTCATTCACAGGTGAATCATGTTAAAAACACAACCTCTCTTGTTTGTTTGTTACCTGCAAGATATTTATCTACTGTTGGAATGTTTGTGTCTTTTTTTAGCACACATTTGACATTTGCTTTGTTGTCATTTACTGTATTTCAATGTTGTTTTTGGATGATTCAAGAAATGCAATGCAAAAAGGGATATGTGGGTAATAAATATGTAACATAGTTCACATAGCAGTTTTTACTATCCACCAATGAAACTGTAGAGTTGTTAGGCACTGACACAGTTCTTGTCAAGGAAATGATCAGTCGCTCAACCAGTTTTTGAGGAACGCACTAATATTGAAGGACCAGTCGCCATGGTGATTATAACCAACCCAAGACAGGTTTTGTCAGGTGTTGAGGAAGTCAAATCGAGAACTCTATGAGTTATTAGTGGCCAAGGTCAATCATGAAGCTCGGGCAAACAGCTTACACATTTACATCTCGATGTCATGTTATCATGCCATCAGAGCTCCAATAAAGTGTGTTGAAGAGGTTTAAAATGCAAACAATGGGTTCTAAATGTTTTATTTGCTACAGTAAGATGAAAATATATTTCAAAATTAGAGCTGGACAATTAATCGAAAACTAGTCGCAATTGCAATAATGATTCAAACAATTGCATAATCACCAAAGGCTTCAATTACTGCTTTATATTTGTGCTCATTCGTGTGTGCTTGGCAGTATGTTTGGGCCCTTAATACATTGGTTATTAAAGATTGTAAAATTGATAAGTTGACATGTCCTTTAGTTATTTGTTTGAATTTTTACTGTCAACATGAATCACATAATTACTTTTCTTATTGCATTATTTAGTTTTGGATCTTCAGATTATGTTCCTATTATGTAGTTTCTTTACAACAAGTTGTTAAACACTTCAAAACTCCAATAAATAATCTATTAATCAACAATAATAATCGCAATTAAAATATCAAGGCGAATAATCGACAATTTGTGATTTTTGCCATAATTGTGGTGCCCTTTTTTATTATTTTCTACACATATCTGATTTTGTTGGTTTAATCAACAAATGCAATGATGTTCATTAGAATATAACAACGATAGCTTGTTAATGTCATGTGGTACAGAACACTAAGAGAAATAAATATTAACTATATTAGTTAGGGCTGCCAAAACGATTAATCATGATGAATCACATCCAGAATATAAGTTGCGTTTGCCTACCGATACATGCATATTATTTAAGGAAAATGTAACAAACAGAGAAAAATAAAAGAAAATATAGAAAGATAAACAAAGCTTGTAGAACACATATACTACATGTACACATTTATTTAAATTGCGATTAATTGTGATTAATTATTTTGACGACCAACTTTTAAGCCATTTTACACACAGCCTGAAGACCCATCCTATACTGTAATTGGACCGCTGATTATAAATCCACATCTTTTTCCATTGCAGATTTACAGATATTGTAAAAATGTAAATAATAATGTTGTCGAAGTAAAGCACTTCTATTGAACAATCTTATGCAACTTAATTGTAATCGTTTCTTGCCATACAACCATTGTCTAGTTGTGTTTTAGCTCGAGAGGTGTGAACTGACACCTATTGTAAGTGTGAAGAATAATCTAGTCCAACCCTACCGCCCAATCTAAGAAGTATGATTGTGGGTCTTTGTCATATTGTGACTTGTAAATGTTTCCATTGCAGTTTTGCGAAATCTGTTAGAGTAATTCTACGAAAAGGGTGCCCTTTCAGTCTGCAATCTTTGATTAGATGCATATGGCACTCAAATATCCTAAAGGGTGTTTCCATATGTTAACATTCAAGTGTTAATTCAAGTGTCCCTGTTAGAAAGATACAAGATAGAATACTTTTCTTATAGAAAAATATAATATTTGAAACATATTTGAATTGGAAGATAGCCAATTACACATTTCCGTGGTTACAAACTGTCCCATTTGCCTCTCAAATATGAGCAAAAAGCCTTATTTTGTTCCATTTTCCCCCGTTTACATAACATAACTATTTATCTAAGATAAAAAATGTTGGTAAATATTTGATGATTTGTGTGCGTCCCTCAGACTTATTTATCACGCTGTCACATTTATTTGTCACACTGTTGCTTTAAATGACATCACACGGCAGAAGTAATATTATATAAGCTTTGGCACCAACAAGAAGAAAAGCAAGCAAGTACTGACTCTACCAACCACCCTGTTAAATTTTTTTATGTCATAAATGCAAAGAAAATAATATTTCAGATAGATCGTAACCACATAGTAGATCTGCAGCCATTTACCACTCGTGACCTTTTCTTGTGACATGGTGGTATCCTTGATGCTGTGTTAAAATTCATTTTGTCACTGAGGTGTGAAAATGTGTTATCAACATGTCTTTCAATTGTAGTTTTTTTTCTAAGTTTGTTCTTTATGAAATGTTTGAAAATTGCAAAGTTGAAATAACATGCGAAAATATCACAAACCATGATTTATGTGTCCGCTGTAGGAAAATCAACAGTACAACTTTAGTGTGCGCAAGTTCAACCGCTACATATGGCAGAAAAGAGTGTTACAGGTAAGTATGTAGAAACAAGAAATACACAATCCTTCATAAATAAAAATATATAAGCGAATGAATGAATGTCTCTTGGTACATGTTCTTCAAGGTGGACTTCACCAAGAACATTCTCTGCAGCATTGAGAAAGGAATCGTAAAGCGGCAGCTCCTCTTCACTGATGTCAAAAACTGTCATGATGCTGCAGGGACCAGATTCTCCATCTCATTCAAAGGTCGACCTGACTACGAGCTGGAAGCCGCTTCTTTAGAGGACAAACATAGGGTAAGAAGATTCAGTTCAGATGTCTTTTCTTTACTCGTGTTTGTAAACACAAATTTAAAAGACTGCATTTCATAAGTTGTGCTAAAATTATACGAAATA
The DNA here is from genome assembly GCA_033220385.1 of Triplophysa yarkandensis. NCBI lineage: Eukaryota > Metazoa > Chordata > Actinopteri > Cypriniformes > Nemacheilidae > Triplophysa > Triplophysa yarkandensis. The sequence continues at coordinate 2,324,387 of CM065671.1, read as the reverse complement.
CTGAAACTTTTAGATCATGCAGCTGGTAAATCGGATCATCTATAGTAACATATACTGCTTTTCTGTGGACACGTCTCTGGATGTGAACACTCCAAATGAACTCTCGGAAAAACTCAAAGAGGGACAGCTTTTACTTCACAGAGGAGGACTGGCATCATTCAAATGGAAGAAGTATAAAATCTAAAAATTTAGGAAAATTAAAAAAAGTGATAATACATTCTAGTAAACACTAACAGTTTGTTCTCTGTCTTCAGATATGAAGCTCATCTTCAAACCGGCCTGCTGACCTTGGTGCCTGTGGCTCAACCTGTTGTCCTTGATGAAGACACATCCATGTCCTTCGGCGAGTTCGTCTGTCAGTATTCGGACATTTACACCACTGTGAACAACCACAGGTGTGACGGAGAGGACGGGACAGCTGTTGTCATCCATCTCTCGGACGGTAACGTCAGGGTGGAGACCTCTGGCACCCCCGACACCTTTACATTGCTGAACGACAGGAATGACTTTCTGTGAGTCACATGCTCTTCTGTTTGTCTTATGTTAAAATTACGAAGAACACGAATGGAAACAATACATTGTCTTTTAAAGCAAGTGTTTAACTTCTGCAACGAACAAAAACGTTCCTCAAGTACCACATGAGAAAAAAATAAGAATTCACAATACTCATTAAAAATTTTATTTTAATACTCCTTTCACAATAATTTCATGTTCATGTTCATTAAAAAAGAATATTAAGAGTTAAGTCTCGTGTTGCTCTGAATTTATTGTCAAAATAATGCATGTTTATTCTCGTATTTCTACATCTTTGTTTTAATATTTTTGACTTTATTTCTAAAATATTTTGACTGTAATTTTTTATTCTTACACTTCGGGCCTAAAGAAATTAGATATTTAAATTATTCACCAAAAAATTAATGTGAATTATTGAAATATAGTTTAATAATAAAGTAGAAATCATGGGTTTTAAGTTTTAAAATAATTCATTATGGATTTATTATTATTTTTAGTCTAGTTGCCTCTAGAAAAAAGCAATAACCAGTTAATGCATGATGATGTAGAATATATAATTAATGTAAATTTTAATACATATCCCATATAAGTGAAGTTACAATGCTCAATACAATGACTTTTTTCCTTTTAAATATATATAGTGCTAATTTAATTAAAAGTATTATTTTAGTGTCTGTCATACTGAGTTACCTTACATTCTCATATACTCTTTTTTATCTCTAACAGGTTCAGAATACCAAAGACCGATCACATGACTTCAGAATTTGTCCAAAATGAGCGAGACACCTGGGTGAAAGCCATCAAACAGTTATGTATCGACTGGAATCGAAAGTCTAATTGTGAACCCTTATATGCAGTCACTGAAACACAGATAAATCACAACAACAGTACAGAAACCTACAGCCAACCAGAATACAAACTTGTGAATAATCACATGCCCACCACCCCTCCACCGGTACCACCTACACCGAGACCGCGCTTACCCAGAAGTCCTCCAGTCCGGCCCGAGGCTGTTCCAACATCAGCAGAGCCTGAACCAAGCACCTTCTTTACAACAGAACCAGAAGTAAAGCCAACCCCAACAGCACAGATACAAAATATACCAAAACCAGAGGAGAAACCTTCACCTGCTGTATCATCCTCTCTGACCATGCTGGTGCCAGGTCCTGTTGGTAGCCATGGTGTCCCACCAGCCCCATTGCCCCCTCCAATGCCCAGTAAAACAGCAAAGCAGCTCACAAACAAAACGAAAGCTTTTCATTGGGATCTGGTTGCTCAAGATAAGGTATTTCATGTTTTATTTAAAAATAAAATAATGAAAAGATCAATTAAAACATGTTTTTTTTTTTAGAGAGACTGCATGACTTGATTTTCGAACAGTTTTTCTGCTGTTATTGACTGCTGGTATGAAATAATGAAAGAGAAGAGGATTTACAGGCTAGAAATGTGAGATATTGGCTGTCCCCTTCTCTTTTAGATTGAGAAGTCACTGTGGGCCCGCAGGAACACCAGGAAGATCGAACTCGACACCTCACGCTTGTATGAGCTTTTCAGAGTGAAAGAGCAGGACACCACCAATAGATCAGAACCCAACTGTAACGTGGAAATCATGCTGAACGCAAAGATCGCTCACAATTTCAGTAAGTTCTATACTGTTCTTTAGGGGTCAGTTGTCTATAAATCACAGAAAATATGAATTAAGAAATATGTAAATTGTGGGAGCACAGCTAAACCAAATTGGTTACTGGAACAAAACATGCAGTATAATGTTTAGTGACATCAGATACTTACATTTGTCATGTTTGGCTGTTGTTGTATTAACACATGGGTTATTCCATAATTGCGAGTAAATGTTTGTTTGAAAACAATCATAACCCTTGAACACAAATACTTATCCAGTTACCATTCTCGGGGTTACCTGGTTCGGGATTTTTTTATGCTTTTTTATACACTTTTTATAGCTTTATTCTACACTAAATAATCTTTACCAAATTTATATATACTTAAGTAACCGTGTTCAGAATAGCTTTATCCACTTTTGACATTTTATGTTATTTCATATGTGACATCATATGCAAATAATAATAATAATTATAATAATAATTATGAGATAATGGGATATATGAGAATGGGATAATAATTTGTGTTTTGAGAGTGGCTTACCCTGCTGGTAAAAGAATTGACAGTCATTTATTGGGCACACTAGAAATATAAAAAAAAAACATTTTATCAAATCTTATTTTAGGTTAAACTATGAAACAAAGGTACAAACATGATTCTAAAAAAAGTCTGTCACTGTTCAAATTGTGAATGAAAACAGAATAGAATTTTATTTTAAGGGAAAATAAAAGGATTTCAAATTTCATGGCATCAACATATTAAAAGTTGGGACAAGGCCATTTTTACCACTGTGTGGCATCCCATCTTCTGTTTATAACATTCTGCAAATGTTTTGGGGACTGAGGAAACAAGTTGCTCAAGTTTAGGAATAGGAAGGTTGTCCTGTCTAATACAGACTTCTAGTTGCTCAACTGTCTTAAGTGTACTTTGTCGCATCTTCCTCTTTATGATGACCCAAATGTTTTCTATGGGTGAAAGATCTGGACTGCAGTCTGGCCAGTTCAGTACCTGGATCCTTCTTCTACGTAGCCATGATGTTGTAATTGATGTACTATGTGGTCTGGCATTGTCATGTTGGAAATTGCAAGGTCTTCCCTGAGAGAGATGATGTCTGAATGGGAGCATATGTTGTTCTAGAACTTGGATATACCTTTCAGCATTGATGGTGCCTTTCCAGTTGCGTAAGCAGCCCTTGCCACATGCACTCATGCAACCCATTATGCTTACCTGAGCACTGATAACATCTTGGATTGTCTTTTTTCCCTTTAGTCCAGATGACATGGCATCCCAGTTTTCCAAAAAGAACTTTACATTTTGATTCATCTGACCAAAAACCATTTTTCACTTTGCCACAGTCCATTTTTAATGAGCCCAGAGAAAACGCCTGTGTTACCGGATCATGATTAGATGTGGCTTCTTTTTTGATCTAAAGGTTTTTAACCGGCAATGACGAAGGGCACGGTGGATTGTGTTATCTCCGACAATGTTTTCTGGAAGTATTCCTGAACCCATGTTGTGATTTATATTTAGGTAGCATTGTGATGCATTGCCTTCTAAGGGTTTAACGGCCTTGACCCTTATGCATAGAGACTACAGATTCTCAGAATCTTTGGATGATATTGTGCACTGTGGATGTTGATAACTTCAAACTCTTAGCAATTTTCGCTGAGAAACTCCTTTCTGATATTGTTCCACTATTCTTCACCGCAGCATTGGGGTATAGATGATCCTCTTCCCATCTTGACTTCTGGGAGACACTGTCATTCTGGGAAGCTCTTTTTATACCCAATCATGTTGCCAAGTGACTTAATAAAAAAAACTTTTCCGGCGTCTTTTTGCTACCTGTCCCAACGTTTTTAAATGTGTAGCTCTCGTGAAATCTAAAATAAGCCAATATTTGCTATTAAATGTCAAAAAATCTAGCTTCTAACATTTAATATGTTATCTATATTCTATATTGAATAAAATATTTGTTTAGGAGATTTGTAAATTATTGTATTTCTTTTTTATTCACAATTTGTACAGTGTATAAACTTTATTGGAATCGAGTTTTTATATTTGAGGTTCTTTTTAAAATCAAATGAAGAGTACAATAAGCAGGTTTAAAAATCCAACAGCCAATATTAACTTTAAAAATCATTGTTTTGGAAACCATTTTTTTACTTTATTGATGATTTAAATAATGACTTAATAGACATAATATATTCCCACATTGACAGAGTGACCCACATGCTTGACTATTAGAGCGATTCACATACATTCTTCTGCAGATGTGAGGTTGAGGTGAAGGATGAAAGACCTTGTATTGTTATTTGATAAGAAATGATGTCTCATGGTTATAAATGGTTGTGGTGCCAGTCACGGTGTGCAGGCTATCGATCCTGCTGGGAGGATTAGAGCATCAACAGAAGCTTGATGGATGACTTTGAATAACAACTGAGTCAAAACACTTTCACTTTTTTATAAGCTTAAAACAGGTTTTATATAATTTAATCTAGTTGATTTACCTTTATAGTGTTATTCTCATCATGTGTTTTTACTATAGACATGAATTACACATTAAAGTAGGGATGTGCTTTCCTTTATCTAGATAATATTTAATAAGAGGTATCAGACTATATATGAATATCTAAATGTAAAAATATATAAACAATGAAACAGTTCTTAAAGCAACAGCTAGGTGACAGTGTTGAATCAAACTGCTTTTAACATGAACAAAAGAAACAAACCAAACAGTTAGACCTTCAAACTGATACAACAAGCTGGTCTATATTTCATCCAAAAACAAAGGTCAGACAGCTAAAAGGGATAGTTTGATTTTTTTTAATTCCTGTAATGAATACCTCACACTCAAGTTGTTCCATTTCTTTGGTCAGTTGACACACAGAAGATATTTGGAAGAATGTGAGCAATGAATAGTAGAAAAAATATATTTTTGTACTGTTTAATACAAAAGAAGATATTTTGAAGAATTTACGCTGTTGAAATGAATTAATGTGGCTTTGCCGATCACAAAAAATAGTTATATTAATTTAATAAAATGTTTAGTTTAAATACATTTTCCAAATGAAATATTAAAATAATTGATTTGAAATTAAAGCTAATTTCTCTTAAATGTACAAATATTGTTAAATGAATATTATTCATTTAGCAAATATAAATATTTGCAATGTACACCTTATATTGTGGGTGAACTCTAATAGAAATATTTAAGTCAATCAGTTTTACAAATTTTCTACTTACATGTACACAAAATTTAAATAATATATTTGTATAATTTCACAGCTTTAACACATTTTTTTGTATTGAGCGTAGAAAGCAATCTGTTCTGTGGATCTTGATAAACAATTAGATATGTTTAAGATCTCAGTTGCTCATATCCTTCCTGATATCTTTCTACGTGTGAAACATATACATAACCAGGATTTATGTAGTAATTCATGACAACATTTGTATTTATTTAGAATTTTTTTTTTGTTATTATATTCGTCCCAAAGTGCTCAAGTTTCCTTTTCCCATCTTTGACAAGTTCTAGTCGTAGGCAATCAGAGCCCACAGCAACCCCCAGGCAATCTATCTCTCAGCCGGTCTAACGCGAAGAGGGCAAAAGGGCCACGGATCTCAGAAAAATGATAATGCTTCCTCAGATGAATATTGCATGTTGATCAGTAATAGGGATGTAAAGCACCCTGACCGCATGAAACGGGTAAAGTGATTGAGCTCGTAGGGGTTCAGGGATGATGGCACTGAGAAGAGGCGACTCAATGGAGATTGGGGAAGGAAATGGTAGCGTTTTGCACTCTTCAGATACACCCATTAACTCCATATCAGCCTTGTGCCCTGCTACTGGATTTTATGTCTACTGAAATGCATTGTCTAAGGATCTTTATGTTTTTGATCTCTCACACACGTCTTGTATTTGAACCTTTTGCGAAACATTGCATACAATGTTATTTAAAAGGAAACAACAAATCTCTGATGGATCACTCATGGTTAAGCCACACGCTTAAAGAATATTTCTAAGGGTCCGGTCGAACAGCAGGTGGTAATGCACTCAAACATCCAGAAAATAAGGTGTAGTGTATAATTTCATTAGAAAAGTAGTACATAAAAGCACAGAGAATTATACGGTAGAGCTTTTGACCAGAATTAAAACTTTTGGCCCTTTCAGGTTGATGAAATAAACCAGCTTGAGTTTGCAGAGAAAATGAAGCATTAAAAGAATTCAAAAACATTATTCTTAGTCTTTTTATATTCAGGGTCAATTTTGCAAAGCCATGCGGTCTAAATTGATCGTGAGATATTCTACTTTCTCTCAAGATTGAACAACAAGTGAACAAGTCATCTTAAAGGGGGAAAAACTAATTTATTACCTTTTATGTTGTTCAACATCCCCTCTCTTGTGTGGAACGTGAAAGTAAATATTTTGAGAAATATGTGGGTTTGTGTTTATAGAGGAAGTCAATAGGTCCTAGTATTGTTTGGTTACCAACATACTTCGAACTATATTCTTTGTGTTCTGCAGAGGAAACTCAGATAGGTTTGAAATGACATAAGGGTGAATTAAAATCCTTTTAAGATGAACTGTCATTTAGAAAGCTGGTTCGCATCAATTTTAAAATGATATAACATTGGACACATCCGTTTTTGTTAAAAATAGATTTTGTTTGTATTTTGCATTGAACTGAGAAAAGCACTCAGCAGTTAAATTGTACCCTTGCACCTCAATCAAAGCAGGAATTCATTGCTGTAATCTACTTGTTGTCCCATTCACCCAAAATGGCATGTCGTGTCTGCAGCCTCAGCACAGCTAGGTTTATTCTGGTTTGTTGGATGTAAATCAGAATCCTAGTTAATGTGGAAAGAAATAATTAATCATCTAGTCTTTTGTCTTCAAAACACGTTTAGATTTTTCCATCATAGGTGAGGAGTGTGTGTGTGTCAAGAGAGGTCTGTTTCAAGTGCTCTTCAATGAGACTGAACGTGTGTGTGACTGACTTTATGTTGTCCCCACAGATATTTTCCTTAAAAGTTTCCCTGTGCCTCCAGAAGAGTTCAAGGACAAATTGTTGATTATAAATGAAGAGGACGGGGGTCTCTCGGACGAGCACATCGCCTCTCTCAGGAGGTAAGAGATACCTGTAGACGCCTCACGTCTGTCAAACTCGACACCTGACATGATAGTTCATCTCACAAGTGCAGAATTATCTCAAGTGGAGGTGTTTGTATCCACATGAATCTGTCAGGCTGCTTCTGTTTGTGGACAGAAATGCCCACCATCCCTTTGAATCTTCTTGCCTATCCACAAGAGAATCACATTGCTTGGCAATTTATTGCATTTTATTGCTCAGATGTTGCTCGTTTGTAGCTCAAGAGATTTGATGGAGATCTCAGTTGTGTAACATTTGTGAAATTTATGATTCTTTTACTATGGAGAAAAATTAAGACATAGATGGTACTTAATCAAAAGGTTTTATTTGCTCTCCTTTAATCTCATTAATGTCTATGAGAAATAATTGAGCTTTAAGATTTTGTTCTTTTTATTTCTTAGAGGAAATACAATTGCATGAAAATTAATAAAAAAAGATACATACATTGAATGCACATGGCATGGCTCGTTTCTTTTGCTGAATTTGTTTGCAGATTTATATCTGAGCACAGTTTGAGGCATTGTTGAGATCTCTGAAGAATAGTATTACTTTGGACATTAAAGAGATCTTCTCTGTTATGTTCTATCTCAAAAGCTAAACTGTATAAAAATAAGAATATACAGATGTAATTTAAATTCAGATTGCATAGCTAATATGAGCACTGACTTAGCACAGTTTGAGACATTGTTGAGACCTCTAAAGAATGGTATTACTTCAGACATAAAAGAGATCTTCTCTGTAGTTGTTCTATCTCAAAAGCTAAACTGTATATAAATAAGAATATATAGATGTGAATTTAATTCAGCTTGCATAGCTAATATGAGAATTGTCTGAGCACAGTTTGAGACATTGTTGAGTTAACTGAAAAGTCTAGGTATTACTTGAGATATTATATATTACTCTTCATACGAATTGAAGAGAAAATATCTAAGAAGCAAATTATGCATATCTCTATTTACTTTTCTGTGAGAGATTTTTGAGAAATAAAAGAGAACTTATCTGTATGTTTTCTTTCTGTCTCAGAAGAATGTGAGATCAGAATAAGAATGAAGATATGTAAAACAAATTTATATGGCATTCCTGAGAAACTTTTCAACTTTTCAGTGCAGATTTATGTCTGAGCACAGTTTGAGACATTGTGAGATAACTGATAAAAGTCAAGGTATTTCCTTAGATTAAATAGAAGACTGCAACTCATAAGAAAAAAATCACCTGAGAAGCATCTCTAATTGCTCTATATCATAAGGCTTTCCCTGAGAAATTATTGAGACATTAAAATGATCTCATCTGTATTCTTTATTTTGTATCTCAGAGGAAGTAAAACGAATAAAACGTATATTGAGACATGAAATAAACGGAGATGGCATAGCTCAGATAACTTGGTTCATTTGATTACAGATTCATGTCTGCGCATAGCTTGAGACATTGTTGAGATACCTGAAAATTTAGAGATTTCTTCCAAAACTTCATAGGAATGTTTCTCTGTAGAAAAGTGCAGAAATCCATACATCTCTACTTAGTCTTTCTTTACTTAAATTTATGATATCTGGATACAGAGTCTACTTTTTTCAACTGTCCCTCAATAAAATATTGATGAAAATAGAGCGCAATGTGCTGTATTTGGTGTGTTACTCCTGCATGAAATGAAGCCCATCGAGACCGGATGAAGTCACAGACAGTTCAGATTGAGAAACACACCACAGTCTTTCTTTAATGCTAATGTACAAGAACATATGCCAGACTCTCTTAACCGAACAGTCTCCTTATAAAACTTTCATTAGATGTTTCTGAGCAAAGGAAACTATTGAGTTGCCCTCAGGGATGTTTGGAGTGAAAGCTGCAGGAGAAATGCTTTCCCTACCGCATCTTGAGATGACTGCGGCAGACTGACCTGTGTGTGGGGGACTTGTATCTACTGAGAGATTTATATGTATGTAGCCAAATCCGGCACAAAATCTAAGTGCAGCTGCATGGGCTTCTGAATACAATCCTAATCGAGTCGCTCCCAGCTGAATCTGCAATATTAATGCCAGGTGGCTGTATAGTATCTCCAGCAAAGCATCCCTGTCCTCATGAAATAGTCAGTGTGGTATGGATCTAAAACACGCTAAAATGACATGAACACAGGTTTATTCTAGAGGTCAGCCGGGTTCAAACCGAATGCATGATAAAATGGTACCTGGGCGCTTTACACAACCAGAAGCTCTAGTTTTCATCAACCCCTGGAAATCAGAGCAGCTGGATGGAGGGATGAAAGGATGAGGAGGCAATCTCAGAGGAGAAAAACAGACTAAGGCGAGCTGTTTAAAGGAACGTGAGGTTATGAGACATCTCTTTACAGTCATGTGTGCAAGAGCATTTCTAAAGCATCTCTAAAGCAGAGAGCCCGGACATGGGTTTCAATGATTTATACCTGGCCATTCAGTGCTCCACTGTGACTTTCTGTTTCTGTCCCGCTCAGGTACGTGCCCACGGCGGACGACATCGAGATGTATAAATCATATAAAGGAGATATGAGTGAACTGCATGTGGTGGACCGGTACATGCTGGAGGTAAGCTGTAGACGTCACAGTCTTCTATACACTAACACAGATGGGAGATGAAAATGGAGTTAAGGATTTAGACTGTAATTACTTATTTTGTTATATAAGGTGATAGAATCTTGGAGAAGATGAATCAAACTTGAAATGAATCCAATATCTCATTATGTGATTAAGCTGATACCTGGTAATTTGTCGCACATATGTGAAGGTGAAGCATTTAGGAATGATGTGCTGATGATGTATAGAGGCAAGAATAAGAAGCTGTATTTTATTTAAAGCTTTTTTAGGCTAGAGATTAAAATCTGTAAGTATAAAACGGATCCCGCCCACTCCTCAGAGGCCACGTCTTCTTGTGTCCATCACCTCTTGTTTTTTGTAAAACCTCAAAGCTGCTGAGTAAGCTTCTTGTATATGTGGAATCAAGGTGGGTGGAGTTATGTAAATACATATCGTGCAAAAGTCTTTGGCAGGTCCGCATCTAGATCTGAAATTTATTAAGAGTTAGAGAAATTGTCAAAGAAAATATGAGTTTACATTTCTAAACTATTTGTTTTACGATTATTATCAGATGTGATATATGTATGTATTAAAAACATGACAATAAAACATGTAAATATAAACATTTTCACAGCAAAAATAGAACATTTGGTTTAGTAAATAAAATAGAATGAAACAGTTAAATATTGATATATTAATATTATCTTAATATCAATATTAAAATCCTTTCAAAACATATTTGATAGATTTTCAGTTAAAAATATGAAAGGCTAAATATCAAACAGTTGATGTCTCCAAGATTTACAAATATTAGGAAGTTTGTGTAATGAAATAAAAATGAAATACACTCATATCTTTGGTGAATTCTAATAAAAATATTGAAGTAATAAAATATTTTTTTTACTTACATGTACACAAAATTTAACACATTTTCATTTACATATTTCATTTTAAATATTTTAATCATTAAAGTTAATCATAAATCTAATTAATACAGTTGTGTGAGGGGAAAACATATTTTAAAGAGTAATTATGATCCTTTAGCATCTCCAAATGCGAAACAACACCAACATTTTATAAATGTTTTCCTATGAACAATTCATTTTTGTCATCTAACATTTTCACTCAAACAAGACAATCAGGTGGCAGTTCTCACGAGACTCACGTCTGAATCTGTGTGTTACTGCAGGCAGTATTTTTACTACAATCATCTTGTGACATATCACCTTTCTTCCTCAGATGTGTTACATCCCGAACCTCAGCGCCCGGCTGGACGTGCTGCTCACGCTGCGAGAACTTCCCATCTGTATGGAGGACCTCACGCCGGTCAGACTCGCATTACAAACACCTCATATGCACCTGTCACTCACACTCATGCCAGCCGCTTTCCTCACCTGCTTTTCATCTATGAACTCTTTCTCTGAATCACTCAACGGCCTATTAAGAAAAAGAAAGCAGAATTCTGCACGCTTGTTGCATGCAGTATTTCTCGGGGGCATATATTCATTTGCATGTTTGTTTATGAGATGTGAGGGTTTTTGTTTTGTATTGTAGTTAGCCCAGCGGCACATCAATGATTATGATTGACACGTGTGGAAAATGAAAGTTTGTTTGTGGGGGAACACATTACATCTCATGCAAGCACGAGTCACTCTGTATGCCAAAAGGGATCAGTACTCAAGGTTGGTTATGCTGGCTCTTGAGTACTGATAAAGAAAAAAAAAACAAAGACTTAAAAAGCTCATTTGTTAATGCAAAAGATAATCTCGACAGACAGCGGGAGCTCAGAAAAAAATCAACCAAATGGACTCAAGGAAAAAAGTTGTGCATTAACACACAAGAGCTGTATTCCCCAGATATCGGCACTAAGAGCGAGCTGAAGGGGTTTTCTAATGGCAAATCTTCCACAAGTTCTGGAAGTCATTTATTAGTTAGAGCAAGGTAGTGCTGGTCTGGCCTGAAGAGCACTCTGAAGGCTTTTTCTACCTGAAATCCCTCTTGTGCTTTTAGTTCACCTCCAAATATTGTTTTCATTCCTGCACCATTAAATTCCTATCTTTCTGATGCCAGTGCTCTGAAATCCCTGTAATGAACAAATGCAAGGTGTTTAGGTCTGAAAGAGGTGAGGGTCATTTTAAGAGGCGCTGTGTGAGAATGTGAGGGTTTGAGCTGGTGAATCAGGAGGTCAGGGAGGTGTTTTGGGATGCCCACTTGGCCTTGTGTATGGGTGGCTGAAAGGGCTTTCAGTTTTGGCCTCAAGGGATTGAAAGATGTTCAGAGCGATGTCACTGGGTTTTATTTAATTAATTTAATTATTGTCGATGTAAAAACATATGTAAAATACTGTACAACCTACTGCTCTGTCTTCTGTGGCGCTCAAAGGTAGATACTTTGAGATATGTCTAATATCAGTGGTTTGTGTTCATACTGGAGGTCAGTGGTCATTTGGTTCAGTGTTGTTTGGATATCAACATTTTTAAATATATCATCTTTAGTGGTCTACAGAAGAAAGCCATACAGATCGGAAATGATGGTAGGTAAGAACTATCCTTTTAAGTTTTAGTGTAAAGATCTGTACATTTTGATAAAGATATGCTTAAGATATGACAAACTCTTTGGCTGAACTCTGGGCTCCTCTGATAGGCTCTTCATTGTTAAGGGCACCTTGAAAACATATCCAAGCTTGTGTTTATACTTCTCCTATTAAATCCATGGGATTTCTGACATGGTGGACTGTTTTAACTCTAAACATTAAGACAGATTTAGCCTCCATGTGACAGGATTGGAGCTAGGCTGGAAAATTGCCCTGGCTTAGAGAAAATCTCAAGATGTGTTGTGATTTGTTTTAGAGCTGTTGCAGGAATGGTAACTCCTAGTAGAGGGTTGAACTCTAACCTAAGAGTGCATACAGCATGCATTCTAAACTAATAGAGTAGCACAACAAAACTATAATATATGAATGGGATTGGATTTGATTTTTGTTTGACCTTTGGATAGGAAATTACTGGAAAGGTGGATAGAGGACTTTTCACAAAATGTTTAGTGCATGCATTGGAACAAGAACTTAAGAAAAAGCTGCACTTAAAGGAACTGTTCACCTTAAATGAAAGTGGTGTTATCCTTTTCTCATCGACACTTGTATGACCCTCTTTCTTCTGCAAAACACAAAAGAAGATATTTTGAAGAATGTTGGTAACCAAAAGCATTGGTCCCGATTGAATTCTATTGTATATACATAATATTAGAGCAAGTATATTTTGGCTCTTTGTTTTTCACCAACATATTTCAAAATATCTATTTTGTGTTCAAAGGAAGAAAGAAAGTAATCAAGGATTGAAATAAAATAAAGGGTGAGCAGTATTATGACCGAAGTTTCATTTTGGTATGAACTATCCTTTTAACTATATGCTTAAATATAATTTTCATAATTCCATGTTATTATTCTTAAATGGGGAAACATAAAAAGAACAAACAAGTGACTCTAAAACTTCTTTTGCTCTAGGGTTTTAATACACCAAATGAATAGCATAAACTGCAATGAATGTTAGAATCTCACATAACTTTACACTTCAACCCAAAGTGTTTATCTTGACTAAATCACAGAGTCTTCCCCCACGAGAACCATCGAGATGTTACTTGTGGTATCAATAAGAATATAAATGAGACACTTTAATAAATGTGGTGTTTCTAATTTGGCAAAGTTAATTAAAAGTAATCCGATGTGAATATTACACTGATGTATTGAGTGGGATGCTCCCGGATGTGATTTATCTGCCTGAATTAAATGTGTTAGTACAAAAAACTCATTTATATTGTAAATGCATATTTATTATTTGTATTTCACTCTTAAACAAAATTCTGTCATTATATATTGACCCTCATGTCATTCATATCATGTTTTTATTTATTTCTTCTAATCAAAAAGAAGATACTTTGATAAATGTAACAGTGGTTGTTTGTTTATATGTAAGAAAGAAAGTCTCACATAAAAGTGGTTTGCTTTTGGCACAGAGAAATCTTTAAGTAAACTAACAATTTCAGTGAAGCATGGGGAGAATAAACCAATTTTACAAACTTGTGACTGCATTAGAGCAATTAATGATAATATGTCTTAAATAATATGTGTTTTGTTAAAAAATATCTATTTAATTGACCTGATATGTATTCGTTCAGAGTAATTGACAGTACTGTTAAAGTGACAAACCCCCTCCAGATGAGCCCGATGTTAAGTGTCTTGTTGACTGATGGTGGTCCTCATTTTTATTTTTGTGTATGAGTGTCTAGCAATATATTACTGACATGAACCTGTTAACCTACACTGTAATCCATCAAAACTCAATATTCCCATGTGTCGTCTCTGGTGTACTCGTGACAGGAGGCGTCCGTGTCAACAGCACCAGAGAGAAATCACAGAGAAACTTCACTTGTGTTTGTAGCTGACAGTCTGTGTGTTTGTCTTACAGCTGATTATTCAGAAGACCCGCATGTGCCAGCAGCTAGTGTCCTGTGAGTCATTTGTCTGCGTGTTGGAGTATCTCTTGACTCTGGGCAATTACCTCAACCACAACGCAGGAAAAGAGAAGGCCAAGGGATTTCGCCTTTCGTCTTTAACAAAGGTACGACCCCAATTGACCCTTGAGAGAATGAGCATAATCAAAATAATTTATCTTCTATGTTTATACGAGACCTTTATCTGATTTATTGTCCTGGTGTTCTTGTGTCAGTTCGTGTAGAAGTCTGAAATATTTTGCATAAAGCAATCATTCTGTAATCTGTAACTTTTTGGATTACAAATGAGCAAAAATCAAATATTTCTTGTTATTATCATTACTTTTCCTCCAAAACCTTTTTAAATCCGCTGCGCTTTAGGATTGGGATATTTTTCCAAATACCATAGGCTACTGTCACTTTTAAGTACTTTTTACTGGTTACTGTATAGATATTGGCAAAACCTGGGAATAAACGTAAAATGCAATAAATTATAACAAAAAATTAAGAATTGTGGATCGTGATTTGTATAGTACACCAAATAGTTTTATTTTTATATCTAAGTTTAATTTAAATATAGTTTTATTGCTAGTATATGCTTTATCACAGCAAACATTGTTAAATGGTTTGTTGGTCAATGTTTACTGTGCATAAAATAATGTTTCTATCGAGAACTGTAGAGGTCAATCCATTTTATTTTATGATTCCTGTGATGAGAAGACATGACATACAGGATTTGCTGGAATGCCAACCTTTCCAAGGCTTTGCTCCGTTTCATTTGTACAACCGCCACACAAATTACACGTGCCACCTCATCCCTACCTTCAGATTTCTCTTGACTATGAACTCCTCCTGACTCATTAGTGGTGACATGGGCATTTGTTTTGACATGTTTTCATAGCTCTTGGGAATCATTAGTAATGCGATGGTAACGTGTATTGAATTTAAGGCCAGGGTGCCCGAGAACCGCTTGCTAGGTGGCAGATTTAAGGCCACTTGCGTGATAAGCAGAATGACTTTCTTTTTTAGCTAATGAGGCATCTGAGCTCAGTACCCCTGTGCTGTCGCCATGGAGATCTGACAAAGAATGAACAGAAAGGGGGATTCGCTGAGAGTGATGGAGTGCGAGTGTGCCGGACGGTTCTGCGTGTTCTTGGGGTTTCTATCTGTGAGATTTAGGATTGCAGTTCTAACTGCTTAGGAAACATTTATTTGATGCATGCTAGTTATTTTTAGACCAGAAACATATAAACGCAAATGCTTTTGTCAGTGTTGTGCATTGTAGTGCCTTAACATCTATTTCATTTTTTAACATGACCACCAGGGTATAATATGAACAAATGGAAAGAATAAAAATCCCACCAAAAGCTCTATTTTTATCTTGCTCAACACCTTGCTCAGCTTAACTTGTATTATTGTATTATACATTTATTATTTTCTTATGCAACGTATTTGCTTTATTATATAACTTAGTTTCACAGTCCTATCTCTCACCAGTGTCTTTCCCTTAAACTTCATTTCCCATGCTCCTCAATGCTTCCTCACCTGTCCTGCATCAGCCATCGTCCTCACCTGCCAACAATCTCCCTCATTAACCAAACATTTTAAATCCTCAATCCATTCCATCATTCTTTGATTGATGTTGTATAGTTTTGCATTTTGTGGATACATTTAAGAGTTTTTCAATCAACCGTTTGTCATGCCATTAGAAAACTTCACTGTGATACCAAATTTATTTTTTTTAGATATTATATTTCATATATATTTATTTTTATTTTCCTTATACTTTTTGTTATAGTATCTTTATTAGGGGTCCAAGCATAGGGTCTTATGAAAGCATTGGGTCTTATGAAAATATAAAAATTAGATGAGGGATCAAATGCAAATGCAATGGAACTTACAAAATATTATTTTAAAAGTCTAATGTGTAATCTTAATCAATTAGATAGACAACAATGTCTTTAGATGTGTATGAAGACCATAAAGAATATCGGTATATTCACATATATAAATAATATAATTTAAAAAAAAGCTATTTTTATCGACATAAAATACGGCCTTCTGACATGGCTCTTGCCTCCATGTTTTTACAGTAGCCCTTAACAGACGGACTATTCTGTATGTAGTGTGGTATGTAAACATGTTATCCCCTTAAGCAGAGAAATTAAATTGTGACAACATAGTTGTCCTGTGTCAACCACGGTTGGTTGCAAATAATATCACACTAGATATCATTTCTTTCAAAATGCAACTTTACAAGAACACTGTGTTATTCTTTATTGAAGACAGCATCCTTGCAAATGTATGACACATACGATTACTCGCATCTTTCTCAACTGCACATCAGCCAACTAAAAGAAATCTAGTGATCTAATCTAATTGATCAGACTTTTTAATAGATGCAAGAACCGAACACTTACAGCCAGAACAAGTGCACACATTAATATTTTTAAACTACATTAGCCAACTCGCACAAAGTACGTTTATGTCTGTAAAATGCTTGTAAAATGGCTGGATTTTAATATGGTAAACAAGAAGGTATACACTCCAGCTCCAGAACTCATCCAAAGATTCACTCGTGTCGCCTGTGTTATAAATGAGCAGCGGAGGCGGTTTGGCGACTGCCTGTATTACCATAAAGAACACATCTCGAGAGATCTCCACAGAGCTCTTCTGATGCAGATCTGTGCAAATGATCATTCTAACACATGCAAACAGCCTTTCGTGGCAATAACGTTCACTTTACACAACCCAATTCATATGGATTTAGCACTCAAGACTTTAATAATTTAGAGTACTTGTGAGTACTTTGTAAAATGGGATGAGGTGTTTTTGTATTAGTGGACATAATGTGTTTATTCAGTGTTGAAAATATTGTCCCACAATACAAATACACTTGTGACACTCTCTATAGTTTTGCATTGTGTCCTTGTATTTATTAAAAGAACTGAACCTTGGAGATGTCAAGAAAACCATTTCCATACGTATACAAAAGAAATGTACCTATGTGCATTAATAGATCGTGGTATTATACACAGTCTTTCTTATTTTGGGGCCTTGGGTGTGTTTTTTTCATATATAAAACAGCACACTGGGATTGAGGATAAATATTTGTTTGCTTGCTTCGATGCTCTTTACTCATCTCTGGACAGGCCGGACATTCGCAGAAGGAAAACATGTTCATGAACGTGTGTTGGCATTACAGACTTCCTCATGGTGTCTCTATCTTGTCTTTCTCTAGCTCTCTCAACTGCGTGGGAACAATCGGAAGTTCACCTTGCTTCACGCCCTTGTCGAACAGATCATGTTGCAAGAACCGAGTTTGGCCACCTTTTTCCAGGAGCTTGCAGAATTCGAGACGGTTTCTGGGGGTACTGTAATCACAATTGAATTGAAAGGATTGATTTGATAGATGTTTGCCGGATTGGTTTGTTCGAATGCTTTTTGATTGTGCGATTCTGTGGTTTTCTCACAGCCTCGGTGAAAGGCCTGACGGCGGAGGTTGACGGTACGTGAACATCCTATCTGATGCATTTTTGTGGAAGTGATGCGAGCTTACTTAATATCACTCTACCCTTTCAGAAGGGTTTGTCATGTTACGTTGATGATGCAGTTTTTTATATTTTCAAGTGCTAAGCTTTAGACACAAACCTGGATGGATAATCGCATGAAGGCATTGCAGTGATATTCATGGAGTGATTCGGATTTGAAATATAACGCAATGGTTGAATATGATGATTCAGCTGAAAATATTTATCTTTTAGTTGTGAAGAATGAATTTCAGAAGGTCATCCAGTACAGGAAAGCACACAAACGGAAAAACATGATCAACCAGCAGCCAAAATTCTTCAAAGACTTAAAGGTGATCTTTTTATTTCATCTGATAACTTAAAAAGACAGTTCATAACTATATTAAAATTGTGTTACTCACCCTGTTGTCATTTCCAACCTTTACAACCTCAGAACACAATGGAAGATGTTTTTAAGAATGTTGGTTAATAAACGGCAGTGGCACCCTTTCCATTATATTAGATGGACACAAAAGCTATGAACGTGAATCCCCAACATTTTATTACATTTCTTCTTCTGTTTTCTAAGGAGGAAAGAAATGCACACAAATTACAAGAGGCTTTGTAAAAATATCCCTTAAAGAGGTAGCACAAATGCCTGTGTGATGTTAAGCTAATTGAAATTCATCAATCTCTTAAATGGAGGACTCTTCAAAATATAGTTTCAGGACAGCCAGAAGCACAGGACTCCAATATGACCCAAAGATATTGACCTGTGTTTTTTTTTTAATAGAATGAATAATATGACAACACAAGATACAAAGTAAACTTCAACACTTCATCTGTGTCATTTTAACACACACTTTAACAAAACACTCATTCATGTTCCTTCAACACAAGTTTTCACTTCAGATTTAATTTTTATGTAAAGTCACAAACTGAAGGCTGTTGAAACCTCTCCTACATCATCCAAACTGAATAAACCATAAGTGAGATTTCAAATACAGAATTTTTATGTCCTCAAAAATATGATTCATTTCATAACATTGAATAAAGTTTCATTTCACAAAATGTAATTGCATCAAATTAAAACAAGTTGTTTTACATTTTATTTTAAATACATATTAAAGAGTCTCTAAGCATTGATCTTTATATTCTTCCAAAACTCCATAGATCCTCCATAGAGTCCAAACACTTTTCTGCAAGTGTGTGTTTTTTATTCAAAAGCTCTTTTTTGTGTGCGGTCAGTTAGTCTTACAGCCAGAGTAATGATCACAAGCCAACACTTTTTCCTCTTTATCTCCGGCTCTAGATGGCCATCGAGAAGTATGAAACGGATCTCAGCCAGCTGACGAAGAGGTGTGAGGAGATGAGGAAACTCTACACTGACATATTGGTAATCCTTGAGTTATTATTTCAATATCTTGTGTTGTGTTGCCCGGGGAGACGGATGGGATGGAAACCTCGGCTGTGAGGAGATTGGCCTTTCTCTGCTTATCCGTGGCTGGCGGACTGAGGGAAGGGGGGGGTGTATTTCAGCCAAGCCATTCCTCAAGGTTACAAAAGCTTTCTTTTGTACTGAGAAACATCATGCCCTGTTGAGTGTGATTTATTCTGTCAAATCTGCAGAATGTTTATGGCTTTGCTTCAAGTTACAGTTACAGAACACTGCTTGTGAATTACGTATGATATAGTAACACAAAAACAACTTTATTACTAATGGCTTGTTGTAATTGTGTCTCATTTCTGTTGTGTTGTGTCCTTTTCTGTTGTGTTGTGCCTTATTTGTTTGTGTCGTATCTCCATTCTGTTGCTCTGTGTCTTATTTCTAGTTTGTTTTGTCTTGTTTCTATTGTTTCTTTGTCTAATTTCTGTTGTTTTGTTTCAAAATTCTGTTCAGTTCTGTTTTGTTAGCTTTCTTTTTGTGTCTTATTTCTGTTGTGTGTTATTTCTGCCGTGTTGATTCTTATTTCCGTTGTGTCTTAAGTTATTTGTTTTTTGTTTTTACTAGTGTATCATGTCTTATTTCCCTTTGTGTTGTCTCTATTTCTTATGTCTTATTTTGGCTTTTTTTGTGGTGACTTGTTTCCATTATGTAGTTTGTAATTATTAACTTTCTGCTTTGTTCATCTTTTCTGTTGTGGCTTAATTTCAAGAATTTGAAGTCCTACAATAACAAAAACAAAAAAAAAACTAAATTACACATCAGGTTGTATGTGTAGTACTCTTGAACAGTATAATTCCCCATGTCTCTGGTTCGGTAAAATGCAGGTGAGAAGCTTGTCAGATGCAGAAATACACCGTATTATAAGCCCGCAGTAAAAGTTCAACTCTTTATGGATGCCCCCGTTTCTCCATCTGTGGTGTAGTAGTTCCCTATTTACTTCAGCACTATCTGTAATCTTACAGTGAGGTTGTGCTTCATGGAGAACGTTTGGCCCATTGTGAGTTTGACAGGCTGAAAAGTGAGTCTGTTGCCAGAGATGAGAATTACTTTAAGTTTTACAATTACACCTAAAACTTTTGGCTAGTGGCAAAAATACAGAAGAAACTTTGAACCACCCGGAGTGACAGAAAGAGAAATTACAAAGAAAGAAAAAATGGAATTCAGCCCCTATAGTTTGTTACTGAACGCAAAGGTTATATACCTTTATGGTATGCCTTGATAACATTTTGAGAGATAGCTACAGACCATTTCACAAAATGTAAAAAATTTTATTGTTATTTTTTTTTAAATCTCTAGGATGTTCTCCTCTACCAATGTTTTTTACATTTATGGAAATTAAATTCACTCCAAATTAATGTAATGTAATATTTATCATATAACCTTCTCATTCTGTCATCTGCAGGTAAAATTTGGAGAACCTTTGGATCAAGACTCTCAAGAACTTTTCAGATGGCTTAGCCAATTTATTATTGAGTTCAAGAAAGTTTACAGCGAGTATGTTCAATGACAGCGTGGCGTCCTTCTGTTAAGCAGTCGTGTGTTTGTGTATTTGAATGTTCATATCTGCAACTGTTTTCTCAAGCATTTCATGAATACAGTTTCCATCTGAGGGCAATTTAAATGCCTTTAGAAACAGACATATTTATGGACCGAGACCTTGCTTGCCAGATCTTTCCTAGTACTGGTTTTTCTTTAATTAAAACTCTGGCTAGATGCTTTCACACAAATCTTTCACTTTGTGCCATAAGAAACAACTTGGATTTATTTCCCAACAGGATCAAATGTTTACTGGAGGCCTATATCTGTTTGCTTTCTTAAAGTGAACAGATTCCAGCTGAAGTCCTGGTTCTCAGATTTGACTTATGGCCTTGTGGATGTGTGTTTTTGTATTTGGATTATATAGAACAAGATCCACAAGAAAGAACATAAGCATTTCGCACTGTGGAAAACAGAGACGATTTGACATTTTTATTTACAAAATGAAGTAAAAGGGTGAATAACAGACCATTAATTAATTTTATTTCATTATTTGAAGTAAAAAACAATATTTCTATATAAACAAAATTTTGGACAAACCATATAAGACTTAGTTCATCCAAACATGAAAACTGTCAATGTCATTTTTAACCTGTGTTTTTTTTCTGACGAACACAAAAGAAGATATTTGGAAGAACGTTAGTAACCTAACAGTAGAGGCAATTATATGGACACAAAACGGATGCCAATGTCTGCCAATTTTTTTACATTCTTAAAAAGATTCCTTTATGTTCTGCAGAGTTAAGAATGTACATACGAAAGGTTGAGTAAATGATGAGAGTTTTCATTTTTGGTTGGACTTTCACTTTAACAACCAGGATTAGCAATAATCAGGAATACATATAGGATTAGTACATGAAGACTGTAAATTTTTAATTGTATAAATATGAAAAGCAAAAGTGTAGATAAAGTGGTGCAATATTTGTCAATAAAAATCTGGATGTTTTTTGTTGGTCTTGTCTGTGTTCCCATATCGAAAAGAAATTATTTCCTTTAGTGCCTTAGAAAAGCAATAGATTTTTTGGAAAAATATTCATGTTGGGAAACAGAGCATGATGTGCCCTTGTATCTCAAACTAAACAACTTGACTGCACAGGAAACAAAAGTAAAGTATTTCATTCATTAAAGAAATTTAATCGCAAGAGCATGGAAACAATTTATTTCCTGAAGCCTTGATTTGTGTTAATAGTTATTTTAATTTGAATGAATCATAAAAGGGTTCCTGTGAAAACCTTTAACTGTCACTGGGTGCATTGCTTTAATATCTTCACTTTTAGAGGCTGAACATCATGTGCTCCAAGCTTTGAACATGTTCGGCTTTAAATGACAAAGACAATCTTATCTGTAAAAAGAGGATTACAGATGCAGGACTGTTTCCTTTTCAAATTATCCTACCTGAGCTGTTACAGTGAGCTTTCTTTAAATCTCTACTCTATATGTTGTCCTTTTACACCTTCCACACAAAAGCTGCTATATTATTGTACATTTTACAGAAATAAGAATTGAAATATTTTCATTTTGTAGGTTTTTTCATATATATTTGTAATACAAGATACAAATACTAAGAAATTCATATTTGCTAGTCAAAATGTATACCTTAAATGTACTTGAAAGTCGCATTTGATTAAAACATCTGCCAAATGCCTAAATGTGGTTCATAAGTGAACCCTGGTGAGAGCAGGTTTTATCTTTGAATGTTGTGCTGGTGTTGATCTGGTGCACACTTATGGTCTGTCGGCCATTGTTTCCACACAAGTGAGTGTGTAAACCACATCTCCAATTGATAAGTCCTTGTTTCTATGTGTTCATGTAGCACTGCGGTTCAGAGGTATTCATCGGTCACAAAATTCATACCCCAACCGACCCGGTTAAACAGACCCGGGACCCAACTATATGATCGGGCCTGACCCAAACCTGACTGGCTGTTTAAAATATAGAACTGAACGGGTCCCAGGTCATCGGGTCTCTAATTTAGACGGGTGTGTTTCCCTTAGAAAATATTGATCTTTTTAATATCTCAATTATTTCTCATCAGTGAGATAAATTGGAGAGTAAAATGCAAATTTGGCTGATCAGCATCTCAGATATTATTGTAATAAAAAAATCAGAAGTCTCACAAATACCTCCATTAGAGCTTCCTTAGAGATCTCAATTATGTATCAAACTGAATTTGTCAAGTCTGTAATCAAAAGTCAATAAAATTCAAAATCTCATTATGAGATTAAACATTTCTCATCAAATTTACTCAATCCAGATTATTTTATCTCTTCAATCTACATTCTGTTTACATCTCAATGCTTTTCATAGATTCCGACAACTGTCTAATTTACTTTTGTCTTTTAGGCATTTTCTAAGAAACTTAAGATTAAGTTTATACGTGCATGCATTGTCAATTTTTTTGTGTTGTTGTGTGTAGCAATTGAAAGGTTGCATTGCATTGAGATTATTCAAATTTGTTTTTTAGCACTATTGCAAACCAAGACTCCTTAGTACTATTCAAAGGAACTTCTTTTTACAAAAGAAGTTTTGCACCTGCAGTTATTAATGGCCTCAAATATAAAGAGGGATGCTTAGAAAACATGTTCTTTATAAAAAAAGGTAATACCAGCATTCAGCAGTTGTTTCATTTTTATAAATTTGTGGCATCATTAGAGCATTGTTTGTCTATCTGAGTTTTTCATCTGTCTTTGGCGCATGAAATTGGTGCACATGTTGCCCTCTTGACCAGCATGGCACAGAATCGTTCAAGCTGTTGAAGAAGAATCACTGCAGTCAATGCGCTCAGCTGTGACCCTTTTGTTAAGACCCTCAGATTAAACAATTTCTCTCAGACTCTTTTGCAGAGTGACTGCCAAGGGGTGAAAGCAGCAACTGCCAATCTCTTGTCAGCCTTGATCGGCAGGCAAAATTCGGAACAAAAAATTGCTTTTACCTTTCCTTCGGCCCATCAGAGATTAAGAGATGATTCAAATGTGTACAATACATCTATTATTACAAAGATTTGTATGATTTATAAAGGTGTGTACATGACTATTTAAGTCATTCCAAAACTTATGTGGTATGTATAATTGTTATCACTAAGATTTAAAATGCCCAATATCTATTTGCAGTTTCGAAACTTTTTCTTTTTTTCTGGCACATTTGATGCCCCAAGAGAAGTCTGTATGTTTGAGCTCTGGTTGAGCGGGGGTCTTCGTTTGATGGAATTTAATGTCATTTGTATTCGACTCAATGTCAGATCTCTGTGGGAGTTTACTGAGAGCTTGTGTTTATCTGAACCCTCCAGGCCCAAATGGGCTTTGTGTTTTATGCCAACAACAAAGCCACGCAATTAAAACCTCAAATAAATATCTAAACATCTTTTAAGAGTTTTTCTTTTGAGCTGTGAATTTCACCACAACCTGGTGAATCCTAATTCGGTCCCTTGAGGCTCTTTTTTCCAAAACAATGTCCACGGGGTCAGAAGTACTAGCCTATTCTTCACGCTCCCAGACGTTCTTACCTTACTGAGAAGACAGGTAGCATGTAGGTCACAGAAGGTTGATTCTTTTGCAGGAACTGAAGTCTCATCCTAAAATAGATTCAAAGCTTTCAGCCCGGCTGCTTTCCTGAGAATGGGTCTGAAAAATCCAATAGCCTTAATCAAATATTAACTCCTTGTGTTATCATTTGTGAGTATGATTTTGATACACACTTTTGTAAAACAAGTTATAAATGTTAGACTCTTTGTCTTTGGAAGGCCATGCAATCCAAAACTGAAAATTCTCTCATATTTGCTCGTCATTCAACTTGTAAGATATCAATTTTTTTCTTACAACTTTTAAAAGGTCAGTGCTTTTTTAAGTGTTCATTGTGACCAAAAAAAAGACAATAGTACACCAAAGCCGTGTGATACGAATGTTCTTGCTCGGTTTCTTTTTCAGTGCTCACAAGGTTTAATGGAGTTCTCAGTTGGGTTCCCTTAAGTATCCACTAGTGCCACCCCCAATTGTTGATTAATTAATAGTCGACTAGAAGGAGATTAATCGACTTATTTTCATTAGTCGGTTAGTCACAGGGGAAAAATTTCCACAGGAAGAGGTGCAGTCAGAGACAGATATCTCATTAACACAGCCGGTCTGTAAAAGAAATTACATCGGAAAAAAATCGATAGTGTGGAATCATTTTGAAAGGAAAAAAGACGAATTCAAAACGGTTGTCAAACTATGAATGGAAACATTTGTATTCCATTCGTGTACATCGATCATGACATATCATTTAAAACCTAGACCTTGGTTCTAGGCTAACCAAGAAGTTCTAGGTCAATGACAGCCTAACATTCCGCAATAGGCCTTGTGTTTAATTTATGTCTTGTTGTAATTGTGAAAATATACTTTGATTAATAAATTATGAATATTCAGTGAAGGTCCATGCCATTTTTTCCCAGACACATTCCTAATCATATCTTTGGTGGTTTTTTGGACATGTTTTTTAGGGCTTATTATTGTGGTTAAGTGTTTCCCTACAATGTAAAACAACAGTACTAATGATATTCTTTATAAGCCTCTAAACTCAAACCAATTCGCAACCTATTGCTTGAGTTATAAAATAATATAATAAAAACAATCAGCAACTATTGACTTTAATGAACGACTAATAGTCGACTAGAAAAAACTTCGGTCAAGTGCAGCCCTAGTATCAGCATAGTATCTGATGTTTGTCCTGTTAGTGCTTCAGAAGTAAGTAAATAATTAGGGGTAAATTGTAGAAGTGCTTCAAATGTTTGACATTTTGAGATCTTCGATAATATTGAATTTTGATATTAAATTTGACAAATCTGAGCTAAGTTTGATATATTTTTGATATCCACTGAAACTCTAATGGCGATAATTGTGATATTTCTGAAATATTTAAGATAAAGATGACTGTCAACTTTCAAGTATCAATTTGCTCTCCTTGAAGCTAATTAATGTTGAAGAACAATAACTGAGGGAATTTCATCTTGGATTTTTCTTTCATATGAGAAAAGCTGTTTGCAATCACAAGCATACACTCAATACATAAATATAAATTCTAAATTTGATCAATGTTTAAACAATGAATGACATACAGATGATGTGTTTTAATACACAACTCAAATAACCCAAATATTATTATCATTATTACTAGGATCTCTAATTATGATTTTCCTTTTTTCCTTCTTATGAATGACCTTGCTTCAGAAACAGTAGGTGTACACATCTATAACATTTATAAATTCTCAAATATGAATGCCCGCATCAGATTCTGTGCTTTCAAGAAGACCTTACTTGTAGATGTGCTGGAGGACCGATGAACTCTAAAAATGTGATGGTGTTTCAACTCCTTGCATCAAATATGAATATTTTCTGTATTCATGTAAACAGGCAGTTCATATTTTACCCAGCAATGTGCTAACACAACTCAGACTTTTTTCTATAGTGTGCCGCATTTGTTAAACGTGTTTTCTATGAACATACTCTCAGAGAAAGTGTACATGAGAAATGTGAGAGAAGAGTTTAAAAGCAACAAATGTACCAGTCCAAATGTATTCATTTGCCATCCCGAGCAACTCAATAAGTCCCCTGGTGACTTAACTGTTAATTTGTGCTTGCAGATAGAAATGAAAAGCTGAAGTTCACTCCAGAGTGCCTCGACAATACGATTACTGGCGTACAAAATGTGTTATGCATATTTCATGGGCTTCTTTGCACACGCTTCATCCCCAGTTCCACTTGAAAAACTCTATTCATTAACAAGATCAATGGCAGTATTCAATGACTTCCATGCATGTTTCTGCATTTAGTTATTGAGTCCTTTCATTTGCAATCTCATGCATTTGCCATCTCGAACAAAAGATGCTAACACATTGAGAGCATTGTTCTGCATTAAAGTCAAACATTAGAGGAAACAATGTGCATGATTCCACCTTGAGATACGTAAAGCACAAGCAGACACATAAAGGCTTCACGGCTCAATTATGTTACGCATGGATTGAGTTAAACTTATAAAAAGTGTTTTTTTATCCTGACGTATTTCAGATGCCATGGGATGTTTTTCCTGAAAGCCAGCATCTTTTTCTCTGTCCTCTGCAGTATATTGATGGGTATTTAGGATGACCTTTTGCATGCCAACCCTGGCATACTAGAGTTCTATGGGTGCGGCCACTCAATTCTAAAGACATGTTTTAATTATATAAAGTGACATTATGTCTTTTAATAATATTGAGTTAATTATATTGTCTGCATTGGAAAAATTGCCTTAAAATCCTATTTCCATCCCATTTATCAAACACTTAAACCCTTATGAAGTGATCATGCACTTCATTTTAAAATGCATTTATATTTTAAATAAGCCAAATGGCCTCCACCTTCATAATAAACAGATGTAATAAGAGAAAAACAGGTTTTGCTTTAAGCATCACGACCACAGAAGTGTTTGCTTTGTCTCAGAAGGATATTGATCATCTGATGTTACGCAATAATGGGTGTCTGGGTTTCTCAGTGGCACATTGGCACATTGGCACCTTGGGTTGGATCTCATCGGCTGTGCTCTTTCTTCAGAGTTTGGTTTAGTAGGACAGATCCACACACAAAGGCTGCAGAAGAAGTCGAGAAGTTTTGTGGACCATATGGACAAAGGGTTGCGCAGGTAGTGCGTAAAGAGCGCACGGAGCCGCCGGGGACGCACAGACACCCTGCAGAACATCTCAGCCCGTTCCATCCGGAGCTCCAGGACACAAGTTCATCCTTAAAACATGACTTTTGATATAACACTGAGAGATCTGTAACCTGATGTTTGGAGTGATGGTTTGGGGAAAGCCTCGTCGGGGGTCGTGCGTCGACGTGGTTCTTGTGTTGGGGTTTTCCGTCTTGGGTGCACTCGTCTGGGCTCAGAATGACACGGAACCCATCGTCCTGGAGGGGAAATGTCTGGTGGTTTGTGACTCGAACCCTGCAGACTGGAAGAGCGCGTCCTCTCCTCTTGGCATCTCCGTGCGCGCTGCCAACTCTAAAGTGGCATTCTCTGCGGTGAGGAGCAACAACCATGAACCATCAGAGATGAGCAATAAGACAAGGATCATTTATTTCGATCAGGTAACAATCACAGCCTGCACATTTGATTTTGTGTTTTAATTTATGGCATGATTTATTAAGACTTTTGGGTGAAAGCCACTGTCCAAAAAGTTGTATGCCTTGATATGATTGCTCATTATTTATTATAGAATATATCAATTGAAATGATCACTGCTTTATTAATAAGGTGTATTATGATTATAAAGTATGTTGGATCACACTTTGCATTAATGCATTCTGTACAAATGTATTGTTTTATATTTATTTGCTCCTTTTAAAAAAAATTATTTACTGCATTACTTGTTATGTATAGGATCTTTATATTTTATTATTGAGTATGTGCAAAGTGTTCATATATTTAGTCAACTTTGTTACTAACTGAAGATATTTGATAAATGCGATTTAAACTGAATGTAATGCATGGACACATTACTTAGTATTTTGCCAATTGCATGCACGTAATAAGTTATTAGAACTAGGTTAATATTTCTATTTAACATTGGTTGGGCTATGTAGAATTGTCTAAATAATGATAGAATTAAGTCATAAGTGCCTCTCAACTATGTTTCCATGGCAACAGTGTTTGACAGAGAGGATCAAACTTATGAAATTATGTAGAACATAGATGCTGTGTTCTTGAGTGAAATTTAAACCAATGTTTGGATTTGTCCTTATTAACTCTGGTTAACTCTACAGAATAGAGTACGATCCCACTATATACACAGGTAAAATATCCTTGTGATGGTGTAGGGATAACTCAAACTGTCACATTGCTATAGGGCAGAGATTTTTTATTTATTTATTGTTTGCTGTGCTCGAGGTCAAATACTGCATCTGTGCTGTAAACTTTTATCGTGCATTGTTCTCTGATGCCTGCTATAATAAAAGTGTTTGATTTTAAAGCCATTTTAATAAGAAACCTTCAAGCATGTGCTGAAATATTGAGGTATGTGAATTTGGTGATGCAGTAGAAGTGGTCTGGGTTATGAATTCTTTATTCTTCCGGTCTGGGATGTGTTTCAGTACACACAGATTCATACACGCAGGATCTGATTCAATTCAGTGTGTTTTCCAGGTTAAATACGGGGGGAATAAATGTCTCTTCAGACAGGGTCAGATCAAACAAGAAAGCCCAGTGTTTTATTTCTAGTATCCGTGAAATAGATTAAAAAGAAATTGATTTAACTTGTTCGGGTTTGCATTTCATCATTCATTTCCTCCCTCCCCTACCCTGAAAAACAATATATGATATGATGGATATATAATATTTTGGACACATCTGTCTTCACCTATGACTTTAAATATGGGAAGAGTGAAGAAATGACAGACCGCTGAGAGACGTATAATACATTTATCTACTTAAAGAATCGGACGTTTCTCAAAGATACTTTAGACAAAAATTCAGCTTTAATTGCCGGAGATGAATTGTAACAGATGGGTGGAGACCGGTTCTGCTTAGATATTGGAAGCTGGGAGCTCTTTTGCCCTTGAGCATGTTTTATTCCCTTCTCATTGCTGTGGTTGCAGAATGAGGGAAAAATAAGGTAAAAGATGCAGAACCGGCCAGCTGCTCTCAGCCCCCGAGTACTCACCACCTTGACACACATAACACTGTCCAATAAGCCGTCTGGCCTTCCTCTCGCTCTGGGTTCGCCACAGGGAAAGGTTACTTAAAACTCACAAACTGCAAGAGAGAGATTGTGTCTTGGTCTTGGTAGACCAACTAGGGTCATGTGTTTGGAATGCTGAGTTACCTTAATGCATCACACCTAGTTTAAACCTATAGGCTTTGCATTCATGTGTCTGTGGAATTGAGGATGTGTTTGTACATATTCATGTACTATACACATTAGGGTCTAAGATTCTTCAGTGTTGAAGTGTCAAAATATATTATCAGTGTAACATTTTGATTTGTAATTGTGTTATGATTGGTCAATTTTGTTAATTGTCTTAAAATCCTTTGTTTTGCACACTAAACAGAATCACAAAGGGTTCTTTACATTGATGTTATAGAAGAAGCACATTTTGTTCCCCGAATAACATTCCCTGAAAAGTTTAAATAACTTTCTAATTTCTTTTTAATTACTCTTTATAATGACGACAGAGAGAGAGAGAGAGAGAGAGAGAGAGAGAGAGAGAGAGAGAGAGAGAGAGAGAGAGAGAGAGAGAGAGAGAGAGAGAGAGAGAGAGAGAGAGAGAGAGAGAGAGAGAGAGAGAGAGAGAGAGAGAGAGATGGTTATGGATTAACTCATTCTTTCTGATGTTCACTTTAATCCACTTTTTATAAAACGCAACCCCAAATTTAATGTTGAGTTTTTTGAAATTGGTTTTGGTGTTTTTATTCCTGGATCTTTAATCCTGTTGTTTAGCATAGAACATGTACAATAAGACTTAACAACAAATTTTTATTGTCTACTCAAAGGAGCTGTGTGGGATTCATAGCGGACACTAGATGTAAATTAAGGAATTACAACCTCTCAACCATCTATATAAAACATGGTGGTGGAACATTGCGAATTCCATGTACCTGTAGTAGATGTAGTTATAAATAACTTATTTTAAGGTAATGCATACAAGTGTTGTCACGGTACCAAAATTTCAGTGACCGTGGCAATACCGTTAAAATTACACTGTTCTGTGAACCAATTGTGGTAAATAAGCAATACATACAAATGAAACAAAATGCAAAAATAGTAGTGTGCTTGCTGGAGTCCTGCATCTGTAATTATCATAATCTAAACATACAATAATCTTCAGCAAGACAACATACTGAATATACATCCACAATATTAGAGCAAACATGAGCTCCCATACTATGTTTACACAATATTACCTTAATTAAAGTAATTTTACTTAAGGTGACTGTATGTTAAAATAATCCCCGTATGAAAACCTGTGAAACCGGGAATTATTTGAATATAAAACCGACTACTTTTTAAATTTATACTGATTTGGACCCAAAGTACCGGTACTTGTGACAATATTTAATAGTATTCAGTCAATAAATCCGGCTACAAATTCCACTCAGTTGCTTTAACTATGAAAGATTCTTACATTCTGTTATATCCATCTTTCTTTAGAACGAATAAATAAAAAACTGTTTAGTCTCACACTCCATAGACATATGTAACGGTCTGCTTTTGTGTAAAGTGTGTGTTATACTGATACCCTCAATTGACATTTATGCCGCCTCCATGCGTTAAATGTTCAAATTCTATATGTAGAGGTTTAGTATGAGGTGAGAAACGTTTTCATGTTGAATGACAGAAAGTGCTGCAGATTACTAATGTGAAGAAGCACAATTGTATGTGTGGCTGAATGCATATTTCTTTTCAGCTGTTGGTTTTAATCTCTCTCCACCATTTTCTACTATTTCTTTCCAAACCTCAGCACTACACGTGTTAATATTTCACAGAACAAATAATAGTTGAGTTCCGTTGTTGAATTCTTTGTTCTCTGTCTGCTTTGAAATATCCTTTGACAGGTTCTTGTCAACATAGGAAACTATTTCACGCTGGAATCTGTGTTTCTGTGTCCCCGGAAGGGAATCTACAGCTTTAACTTCCATGTTATTAAAGTATACCAGAGCCAGACTATCCAAGTGAGTAGAATAAGGTTCTATTAAAACTATTAATCTGTGCATAATAGTGCATTTAAAGGTGATTCATTGCATTTGAAGAGATACATTAGAGGAACAGTTTACACCAAAATGATAATGTTGACATTTATTCGCTGAATGTATTTGCACAAATTTAGATTTGTATTCATACATCCGATGGGGTGATGGTAGTGTCCATCTTTAAGGAATTGGAAGGAAATGCAAGAAAATGTAAAAGCCAACATTTTTATTTTACATACCAGATCATTAGAAATGTGACGTGATCAAGGTCATGAAATTGAATTATATTTTTTAATATAATTTATATGTGAACATGAACAGGGTGCTTAAAAGATTTACAGTGAATGGAGATTTTTTGAGAAGGGCAAGGCAAAAAATCACTTTCAATTTAAATTTGACACAAAAAAAAATCATAAATGTTAAACACTGCCATCATAGGTTCTCGTTGGCACCAATGGGCAATCACATAACGAGATATAATTTCCTTTTTTCATATTATTTTGAAGAATGATGTTAACTGAACAACAGAGTGAAGGTGTAATGCTTTGTTTGATGACCAACCTTCTTCAAAATATCTTCTTTTGTGTTCTTCGGAGGAATTAAAGAAATTATGAGGAGTAGTTTTCCTTTTAAATTATTGGTGAACTTTCCCTTTAAATAATAAAAAAAGTTATCTATATAATTATTGTGCTTGTTGCAAACCGGCCTTGAAAATTCTATGTGATCTGGTATTGAAGAATTTTCACTCTATTTTTTTCAGGTGAATTTAATGTTAAACGGCAAACCGGTCATCTCTGCCTTCGCCGGGGACAAAGACGTCACGCGTGAAGCCGCCACCAATGGCGTCCTCCTGCACCTTAACAAGGAAGACAAAGTTTACCTGAAGCTGGAGAAAGGGAATCTCGTTGGCGGATGGCAATACTCCACCTTTTCCGGCTTCCTTGTGTTTCCTCTGTAAATCACATACATTAACCTGCCGTCTTTTCTGTCCTGAAAAACAACCATCATTGTGTAAGAAGCCCTTCAGCGTTGACAGAACATGTCTGAACGGAAGCATAATTCCAGATCATTCAACTGTAATCTAAAGACTGCATTGTGACAGTGAAATATCTGGGGTCGGAAGCGCAATATCTCATCTACAGTCAGCTGACGTTCTTCATAAACAATATCCGGCAGATTCAACGGCGGACTCTTTGTTGGTTTAGTAAGTGACATCATTTAAAATTCCCGTGTTAGACGTCAAGGGACATCTGTTCTATATAATCACGGTTGAAACTGACAGCGTCGCCCCTCATCTGAAAAGATAAAGTGGTTATTGATTTGAATCCTGCGATGATCGCAAACACCAGAAACAACATTGACACTTTTGATGTGTTGAGAGCTGTGAAAAGGAATGTATCTGTGATTCACTCATTGAATTCACACGGCGCACAGTTTGTTTTAACAGAATCTGTTATAGCATATGACAGAGCATGATCGGAAAGAATGACGTGTAAAGGTGCCAATTAGTTCAGAAAAGCTGCTTAAACCCCCCCCACCCCATCTCTGATTCACACTCATGAAACATAAAGTCAAACACATAACTTCATCACTATCATCCTCTGTTTGTTTGGTTTGGTACTCCATGAATTTGTGTTTGCTGTCATAACCGCAAATGAAAGTTAAACTTGTGGTTGATGTCGAAATTTCTGCTTATATGTTCCATTTCTGCTTATATGTTTACATTTATTTTTGGTGAACTATTCATTGGAAATCTTGGTGTGGAGCTTATGGACAGGAGTTTATAATGCCAGTGGCCGACTGCTTTGGCTTTATTCATTAGAATCTGAAAAAACATCTCAATTTGATTCTGTGAGTTTAGATGTCTGTTTATGATCAGTTTGGTTCTAGGCTGACAGGTCTAACTGGTCTGGATTGTTTCGAAGGTTTGAGTCTTAGTCTTGGATTGAGTTTAGATAGCTCTTAATTGTTTTTTGTTGACTACAGAGTGCTGTATTTCAGCTGTATGGTTTATTTTCTTAACAAACTGCCTTCTCAAATCAGCATGAAGTATTTTATACACATGCAACCATTTTTGATTTTATACTTTGTAATAGAATATAAAGTCCATAAAGATCAGCTTTACTGAACCCAAATAAAGTTGCATGCAGAGGAGAGACAAATGGATTTGAAATATTACTCGCCAAACATTGCATTTACCTGTGAATATTTTAATTAATCCAAAAGGTAATATTTCCACCATTTGAGAATAGATTTTAAGAAGGTTTTGCAAGTAAGAGAGGTCAAAAGTTTATGATTAAATCTCTGGTCACATGACTAATGTTGAAGTGCATTCACTTTATTCCAGTGGAAGTCTATGATTTTTAAAGCGATGACCAGATCTCTTTTTTTCCTCAAATAACAATAACTCCAAAAAGTCATCAGTCATTTTAAAACTGTTACATTTCAATGGAGCTTTGATGTCATTTTATTCATTTCACAATACGAGTCCAAAATCATAATCCAAGTTAAGAAGGAATAATTGTGATTACGGATTTAAAACTGTCATATATTGACCACTAGATAAATTGTAAATTAGTAACTACAATGGCAATGACAATATGAACATGGAGAACATTAAACTTCTCTATGTTGGAATGTGGTCATGTGACCATCCGCGAATTGCCTTTTCTGGATTTGAGCGTATTCGTTTCAGCACACGAGTAATTCTGATAAACCAGTACCATTAAAGAAGTGTTACAGATGAAAATGACAGTGCAAAATTGAGCCGGCTAGATCTGAGATTTAGATTTAACCTGTTAAAGGAGGATAGCTATACAAATCAAGTTTTAAAACTGCTGTACAATTAAGAGAATAGTAGTATTTTTTACCTTTGTGATGATCTGTTGGTAAAATGCTTGGACATGACAAACATGGCATCCCTCTTGACATCGGCCAGTTTCATCTGTGTAGAAAGATTTTATCATCTTTATATTTTGAGTAAATCAATTTTATATTATTTTCTCAATGTAGTTGTTCATATGTTGTATTTCACTTTAATATTGTGATTCCATGCACAGTTGAAACATCTTTCCCCAGACTCTAAAGATGGATCCAAAACATGTATATTTGTTATAAACTTAGCAAAGTGAATCAGAATGTATCTATAGACATGATTCAGCCAGATGGACGGATGAGGAAAAATGAAGGATTATCTTTTTGTCAAAAGTAAAACATTTCATTCAATTTAAATGTTAAGCTGTTAAGCACAAGAAAGACATCAGATATGAGGAGACATGAGTGGGACGTCTGGTTCATGTCATTGATAAATAATCACAGAAATGTGTTTAACTTTATGATTGGATTGTTGCTGATATGAAAAGCGGCCTTTAAACCCATTAAATGTTTCTGTCCAATTAAATTAAAGCATCTGTGATGAAAATAGTTTTTGTGCATTTTGTGTGTTCAGTTGATTACTTTCAATGTTTGATTGAATAGAAGGATGTTTGAATATCTGTAACCTTTCATTCAAGGCTTCAAAGTATTGAACACTATTTTGTTAGAGTGCAGATGATCGAGTTTCTTTATTCACGGTTGAGTTATTGTTGGTCGATTTCTTTCATAAATGGTCTGTAACTCTGGCATTTAACCTCTGAGAAACAGAAATAACTCCAGAGAGAGAAGGTTCGAGCTGTAAATACTGTACATTGAAACAACTGGGCAGATGTGATGTGGCAAGAAATTTTATATTTTAAAAATACATTTTACTGCATTATCGTTGCTTACATCAGTGTTGAAGTTGTTTAGAGTTATTGATTTTTAAGCATCACATGTACATATTTCCACAAATATTTTACCCAAAACACAATAGGGTCCCAGTTGACCCATAGTAGGAATTAAATGACTTTTGTCATAAAGAGGGCCTCAAATGAAAAGAGAAGGATCCAGACGCAGTCAATGGTGTAATAAAGGAAACATACTATCGTACAAGGAATGGAGAAGACGGAGGTGGGGCCGGAGACGAAGACCAGGGTGGAGCAGGCAGGGATGGATGTCACAGCGTCGTAGGCAGGGCTGGACACCAGGGTGGAGCAGCCAGAGCTCGATGACAGTCAAAGCCGAAATGTCGGACATTTTAGGCATGGGACTCTGAGAGTGGCAATATTGGTCGGCATGGGAGCCGAGGTGGCAGTCATCTTGTGGACCGATTCCAGAAATTTCGGCCGCGATTCCCCTAGTTAGTGTCCATGGTAACAAACAATGGGGGCTGGGAAAACAAGAAACAAACTATACAGGATTAAAACAAATTATCAACATGTTAATACGTTTCTGGGAGGCACAGACTTAGCCAAAGGATGGATTTTTTTATTTTATTTCAATCTTTCCTGATTCACACTCAAGCCCAATTAGTTGCGGTAATGCACTGTTTAGGTGGTTTGTCAACCGACATTAAAATAGAAGAAGAAAAAGAAAAAGAAAAAGAAGAAGGATAAAAACCAAACAATGGGACACAGGTGAAATACAGGGTGCAAACCGTGACAACTATGGTCAGGTCAATGGCGACCAGTTTTGAATAAGTTATACATTGAAGGTTTGGTTAACACAACCTTGAACATCTCAAGGGTAAGTGGTGGGGCCTTTTCTCTAATAATTAAATGCAGTTTCAGAATTCATATAGATGGTTGATCTCTTAAAAATATGAAATTAAATGAGGTCAGATTGCATTTGGAATATGAACATTATATGTGTAACATTTTTTGTGCTTGTGAACTTGTGAATTTAGGAAGACCACAATTAGAGTCATATTTAGAGTTCAGATTATCATAATTGTTTGTAAGTGGACTGATCTGGTTTAGGCTGATAATAAACCAGCAAGCAAATCACCGTGTTTCATCCTCATGGTGGCAAGGATCACACAAGCGAACATCACTTTAACATTCTTCCAAAAATGTTCTAGTTATATTTTCAGATGCTGTTTTGGCACTGTGTTTTCACAAACCTTTCACCTGAATGTGTGACTTTAAACACAAGTTTAAGTGATTTAGTTTTAACACACATATTTGTCAGTAAACACCCTTAGTCTTTCTTTTTAAGTAAAATACAGTAGCAACTACAAACCTTTATGGATAAAGGAAAATGCCCATGCAAAAGAATATGTCAAATGTGTTTTCTTCTGTTTCTTCCTGTACTAGATTTCATTTTTTATTTTATTATTGTGTTTTGTTTCCTATTTATGATGTTTTAGAATCATACATTTATGGGGCTCACCTTTTTAGAAATAATCATACGTCAGTTGATCATCAGGTATGCTCACTAATCTCTGTCAGTTTCCCACTTACCAGCAAAACCTCACTGGATTCGACAGCCGACATCCAATTATTCTAAATATTAAATCACCCCGAGCCACTAAACGGACACCTCGCCCGACAACAGCCAATTCTGCACATTTCTACACTTGACATTATGCAGAATCTGCACTTCTGTTTCTGAATAATTGGTCAATTTGGCCATTTTCTCTCACGGTTTAGGAATGATAAATATGTTGTTCTGCAGGATGCACGCAATGGCCCGTCGAGCGGCCACTGGAGACCTTGGCAGGTAAGATTGATTTTAATGTGGAATACTTACAAAGTCCCTGTTAACTGGCCTCTCCTCATTTAATATTAAACGCAAGAGTTAGAAAAGCATAACAAGAAAAGACTGAAAGAAACTGTGAAAATTAGAGAATGTACAAGACTCATTGAGTTGAATTTCAAGTCTGGCAGTATTAATATTTCTGTCTAGCCTTCAGTCTCGCTGCATACATGCATAACTTCTCCAATCCATACATTCACTTGTGTGTCGTCTTTGACCTGCTTCAAACAACAATTGGTGAAATTGACCAGTCTCGTGACAGTTTTTTTATGGTTTTCGTTTAGTCCCGGTTTCTGACTCTGCTCAGTTTTTATCTTGGTCTCAAATTTACTGGTGAATTTAGACCAAAACTGTGGGAGTAACTCTAAATTGCAAGTACATTATCTGCAATGACGCAACTCATGAAATTTGGTGTGCGAATAAAGCGATTTTGACACGCAAATGAAAAGAGTAAACTAGACGTTTATGTTTATGTTCAAATGTCCAATTACGTGCCAATAGCATGTGAACACTCTATAATAGAGACCTATTTTTTAGTTAGTTTATGTATAAGAGAAATAATAGAGATATTTATAGGATCTCATCTGTTTTTTTAAGAAAACATCCTGTAAAGCACTTTTTAGGAGCAGACATAAGCACAACTCTTTCATTTGCATAACATCAAGATCAAGTGGATGACCGTGCAGTTTTAACTCTATGGTCAAACAAGTTGTTCCAAACACTTTAGAGCCTCAAAGTAAAAGTCGATCCCTTTCAATGTTTTTCAGTTCGGCCCTTTTAAACATTTAATGAAAATATTTTCCATTCATTCAGGACCTTTACACCTTTAAAGCATAAATGCCTGTTTCATAAATATGGTTGACTTTTCATTTCTATTATGGTCTTGTGGTATGTATCGGTGTGATTTCAAGGTAAGATATGACGTTGGAAACCATTGTGACAGAATAGACATGAACCATTGAACACATTCAGTTGTTGGATGGTGAGCGCAATGATCTTGGATAAAGCTGACAGCGGCATTTTAATATTCATCCTGTGTTTCAAATTAAATAAATCATTCTGGGTTGATGGTGTCATATGTTGGACTTATAGATGGAAAGACCTTGACTTGGATGTATAATGCAGAAGATCTTGAATTTAACAGATTCATTCTAATGCAAAACATTGTGTAATTGTGACAAACTTGGCCAGGCCATAAAGTCTTTGTCATAGATTTATGACTGAAAAAAAAAGCAAACTCATTTGTGTCAGGTGTTTAGAAAAGGTTGGACCATGTTTAGTATATTCCAGTTAATATATCTGCATTTCCAGAATCTTGAATATGTGGTTGCTGGTCTTTGGGGATGAACTTGTTCGGCATTTAATTATCTTTCTGTGATTTCCAAATGAGGTTTGTTCTTATATATAACTAATAGTAATAGATGCTGCTGGATCATAAAAGATTAGATTTGACTGCAAGGAGACAGCCAGGAGACAGCATTCTCAATATTCAATTCATCTGAGATTTACACCCACCTCTTTAAAACATTCAGAAAGAAAAACACATGTAAGGCAATTACAGCAAGAATATACCTTCAGCTTTTTACAAAATGACTTCATGACTTCCTGTTAACGAGGATTCTAAGATGATGGTGAACATGTTAGATAAGAGTGCTTGCACAAACAGTGCTGTATTTCTGTGGTCTTTCAAATATCTTAGTATGTATTAGAAGTAGTATATGGAAAATATCTCCGGTAATGTATGTTACCCTAAAAGAGGGAACAAGACCATGTGTGAATAACGAGTAGGGTCGAACTTTTGAAAATGCCAATCATATTGGCAAATGAATCAATTCACATATATATAAAAGAGGACAATGAATATTTATTCATCACCTTTTGTGCTGAGGAACCTCTTCTGATTGCTGTGGTGGTGGCCAAGTGTTATTGCATGAAAGGACCCAACGGCTTGTTCCCTCCTTCCGGGAATCATAATACGTTACCCTAGACATTCCCTTTCAGGCGCTTTCTCAGGTGTATGCCCAGCCACTCTTTATGGATTTTAACCACCTAAGACCCAGGTTGATATCAGCTCAACCCTAAGGTTATTAAAACTGGCATAAGTGGTGGGTGTGCCCGACCCCCTAATCCTCTAAAGTAGACAAAGAGCTGCTCAGAGCTTCTTAGGCTCTGCGTGTTTTCCACATAGAGAGGCAAAGCACTAACAAAACACAGCAGAGGTTAGGTCTTGCTCCCCAACAGGGAGCGCCTGCAAGTTCAGCACCTGGTCTCTGAAGGGGGCGGTGGGCACTTTGGGCAGCATGCATTCAGGTCTCCTACCCTCTTTAGAGATAGGAGCACCACAAGGTTAGCTGTCTTCATTATCAGAAGAGGAAGGGGCTCTATCCAAGGGATCAATGTCTGGGTTTTTTTCAAGACCACATTTACTGTAAGTCCCAAGAGGGTAAAGGTCGCACCTGGGTGGGTTCACCAATAGCCTGCCCTTTAAGAGTCTCATGACCAGGTAGTGCTGTACCTAAAATCTTTCCCTCCACTAGATCTAGATCTCCCTCCTGGAGAAACAACAGAACAACTCGGGTCACAAAGCTCCGGGGCTCCTCACTGCTACGGCTGGTGGCAGCTGTATCAAGACCTCCTCATCATATCCAAGAGCCAGAATTTGAGGTTCAGCAAGTCGGGTCTAGGGTGCCATAACGTTCCCTTCCTTGAGACAGTAGGTGCTTCATCAGGAGAATCGGCTAATGGGGGGTGGTTGTCAGAGTACTTAAAGCACAGAACCGTGTGTAATATAGTTGCCCTTCTTCTCTGACGATGCACAGGACCTGGCAATAACGCTCAGCTTGGGAAATGCGTACTTATGCTTCTCTCGTAACCAGCTATGGGCTAAGGCATCCGTGCAGAGGGGAACATCGACCAGTGAAAACCAAAGAGGGTAGTTGGAGGTCTCTACCTAAGCCCTACCTGAGCCCAACAGTCAGAAACTCCAGGCAGTTCATGTGCCAGCGTAGGTGGGAACATGTCCAATGACCCAACACTGCATGCTTGTTGCACACGGCAGCCCATCCCTGCAGGGAGGCATCACCATAACGTACCTTGTCACATGCCTAACCGGGACCTCCGCTAGTTAAAAAGAATACCAGGGTGCTGGCATGTTTCGGCAGAGAGACGTAACACATAACCGCCTGGTGCCGGTGTGCAATGCACTCCTTTGAACTCCATTTGTTTGATGAAGCTCTCTCATGTACATCAACCTTAGAAAGATTACTCCGGCCGAGTATGGCTTGTAGCTCTGAAATAACTTCAGCTGTAATGCTGAGCGTCTGAACTGCTTCTGACAATCCAGCCCTTCTGAACATGCTCGTTCGTTGGTCGTGCACACATAGTGACATAGTATAGTTCCAAACTAAGATTCTCTGCCCTAGGGAGAGCTTACTCTTCTCTAAGTTTCCTCGAACACCAAAAAAAACACAAAGCGCTTACAGGACGCAGCCTTATTCAGGGGGGGCGTCGGCTGTGGAGGTGGTGCCGAGGAAGGGCGAAGATGCCTGGAAAATATTGCTGAAGGCGGCGGGGATTGCCTCTAGGCATAATGTGCTTAATAGCCTCTTTTTGATTGTACACTGCAAGAGCTTTTGGGCGAAGTCCTCTACAGTGTTTCCAAACAGCCCCCTTACGAGACTGGTGCTTCAAGAAAGTGAGCGTTTTCTGCATCACACATCTGCACTAATAAATGTATTCATTTTCCAGCATGATTTGCCTTTTCAAAAGTTAAGAGAAGACAGTTCTCAAGTTCAACCCCATTCGGTCACGAAACAAATGGCAAGAGGGAAAGGGAAGTATTTTATTTATTTCTAGGCTTAATGTTAATGTTTCGAGCCTGAGTTCCATACAAGTTACCTGTTATGTAGGTTAGCACTGTCAAAAATGCAGAGTACTGTTTTTAAGTATATACTCACAAGGCCATCCACAGTTTTTTTAGTAGGGCTTAATTTTTAATTTAAAAGAAGGTTCTTTGATCAGAACTGTTAAAGTTCTGTGATCTTTCTTACCCTCTTCTGCAAATCACAAGATAAGATATTTTGAAAAGTGTTGGTGACCAAACACTCTTTTTTCCACCTCCCAGTTCCCAAGACACCTGTTGTGAACTGGTTTCTTAGACCAACCAAACTCACTCTGACACACATGCACACGCACACACATATATACACAGCCACAGATAGACATTCATTGCGTTTCCCCGTTTTCCAAGCCTTTGTGTGCTTTTAACCCATGGTGTTCAAAGACAGGTCTGTGACCAGCCCTGTTTACTTGCAGTACCTAATGGCTATTGCCGACATTGGACCAACTCAACATTCCCTGTCCCCCTCCCTTTTGCAATGTTATGTCCAGTTTATGTACTTATTGCATTGTTTCACCCCTCAACTCACACTGTCCTGTTTGAAGGGCTGTCTGAGAGGGGTTTTCGAGCCTATACTTTTCCGCGTAAGTCATATTGTTCCTTTTTTCCTTTTGCTGACTCTCCGACCTTTCTCCCTTGAATATGAGGTGGGTTCAATTTCAAGGCATGTAACAGTGTTGTGACGAATAAAGCTCATATCTTTCTATCCATCCCTCCCTCCATCCATCTATCCATGTATTTATTTATTTAACTAAAATGA
This sequence comes from Triplophysa yarkandensis, assembly GCA_033220385.1. NCBI lineage: Eukaryota > Metazoa > Chordata > Actinopteri > Cypriniformes > Nemacheilidae > Triplophysa > Triplophysa yarkandensis. The sequence continues at coordinate 2,282,621 of CM065671.1, read as the reverse complement.
GTGTTTTAAACTTTGTTAACAATTTTGATGTCCTGGATGAGCCAGTGAGACCATAGGGGTAACAAATAAACTTTTAAATAAACTTTATTTATCATAGTTTAACATGTTCAGACTGAGCTAACCAACAATTTCAAAAGGAAAAATTAAGTGTTAAAAATGTTTTGGAAAAGAGCTCTTCAACTACAAAACAGGTATTTTTTTACATTCATTGCGTTGCTCTACTTGTGTTTATTGTAAGTGTTTACATCAAATTACTTTTTCAGATTGTAAAGTAACATTATAATAAAAACCGACCTTAAAAGGCTAAGTATTCCGTGATCTACATTGAACTTTGAACAATTATTTAGTTCATTAAAACATTATTAACATCAATTCTGTAAATGTAATATACCATATAATTATTGCATACATGACATTTACAGGACATTTATTAAACCTACATTGTGTTTGACATCAAAGACAGTGTGAACATATTTTCCTTTTTTACCTTTACATAGAATTTTTTTTACATTAAAATATTGTGTATTGATATTTTTTGTGCTCCAATTATGACTAATATTTCATTTAATGGCAATATTTAAACCTTCCACATATTAGGGTTAAATCTCTGGTTTCCAAGGAAACCCTTGAATAAGGTCTGATTAAACCTTTGAAATACAAGGACATTAAATACAATGAAACAATCATTGACTGATCTGTACTACTGAAGAAGAAACTAACCACAGTCTGTCCTGAGGTTTACCTTTATGGACATGTTTATCTGCTTACTTTAGGATTAATACATTTTCTCTATGATCTATTATGTTATGGCATATGTCATCTGAGAGGAGAAGACCTGAAATGAACTTTTTTTGTCCATCGGCACCCAAAGAATACTAATATACAATTAATGCAAGTTTTTCATCTCTTTTTAAAACATTTTACAATATTTGCAGGCTAACGCAGCTTGAGTCCTTATACAATTATTCTAATAAACTATAACTTAAGTTATTTTTAGCAATAATGAAATGCATGTTTGTAATTACTAAAATGATTTTGAAACATTAAGTTTAATTTAATTCCTTAAAATTATGTTATAATAATGTAAATATCTGTATTAAATTCCAAGTCAAACTCAAAATGTGAATGTACCTGACCTAGTGACATTAAGTTGGACATTAAGTTTTTTTAAGTGTAACCAATTAAAACAGTTGTTTAAGTTGATCCAACTGTTTGCTTTAAAGTGTAAGATTGCAGATAAGTTATGGAATTATATTTAAATTGAATTACGTCAAAATAAACAATTGAATCATTGGAAGTTGAAAAAAATATTAAACTAGCTTTAATGCATACGCTGTAATAAATTATTATTGTTGTATACAAGTTATATGAACTCGATAAGAAAACATTAAATATACTTCTTCAGTGGAAAATATTATATACATTTCAAAGCTTAAAATGTCTTCCTTGTTTTAGTTTAAATTGTTTCACACGAAAAAAAATCACAGTACATTTTTTTGAGTGTGTTTTCAAGATTTACAAAAGCTAATCCTATGGATGTAAGCTTCAGAAAATATGCAATCTAGGTGCTTAAAACATGACATTTCCCGCTGCAGTCTCAGTATATGAATCAGCTAATATTTGTCTAATAAGGTCATTTTTATTGCAAGCGTGCACTGTTAACATGACAAGAAAAATCCAATCTTATTTTCCTTTTTCTGCATTTAGTCTTTCAACGGCTTTTTAAACTTCACCAAAGCTGCTGAGGAAAAAGGAATCGGGGTCTTTATAGAGAAAGCACAATCCATCAAATGACCTCCTCTGAGACGCTCAAACTATTGTGAGATGAAAAGAAAAATGCTGGCAGGAAGAACTCTTATCTGTGTCTGTCATAATCCTTTCGTCAGTGTGTGAGAAACCGCAAACCACAGCTAATGTGTCTGTCATTGTTTCATTATAAATCTCAGATGTGAATCGGTATCTGAGAGGATTGCCACTGCGTCCCTGTCCCTGTGTGTTTTATTGAATGTGCTTTTGGATGTTGTCATTAATGCTAATAGGAATTTATACAAACAGAAAAACATCACTAACATTATATATCATATACATTTGCATTAGTCACTGTTTCTTTTCTCTGCTAAGGGGATGTAACATTTCATTTTTGTCTATCCATAGAAAACTTTTTTGCAAGGTATTACTGTCTAAGCACAATTAGAAGCAAAAGAACATGTTAACTCATCAGAAAGGAGAGAAATGACAAGAGGTCATATATCATAGAATTTGACATCTAATAAGTTTGTACAGAAATGTGTTCTCTCTCTCCCTCTCTCTCTCCCCGTCACAAATCTAAGATTTCTTTGGAATTCATTTACTCGTGCAAGAAATGTGATTCGCTATTAGAATTTTTTAATTTTTATTTTAAAAATATCTAACTAAATCTGATATAAACAGTATGTACTGTATGTATATGTATACTTTAAAAGAATGTACTTTTTGGGCATAAATCTCAAATCTGCCCATTTTCTGAAATGTTCCAGTTCCAGTGTCCTCCAAATCACATTAAGCAGAAGACACTTGATTTTTTCATGTGACCCGAGTTTCAATGGAGCAAAATGTTAGGAAGGTTTTAAAGTTCCATCTCTGAAAATCATTTTAAATGACATAAAAAGTCAACTTCGGAGGCCAATTTAGCTTGAGGAGAGTAAGAGAAGATAAAAACAGAAGAAAAGGCCAAAATTGAGGGATTAATACTTTATCACCTCTGTCACATTCGGAATGTGATCCATCATAAGGGAAAATAGACTCTGGCAGATGGACACTTTCGGTGTGGATCTTGAGAGGAGTGAATTTTCACAGAGACAAATGTCCTTTACTGTTTCTCTCTCTTTTTATATACATTTATGTATTTTTCCAAATATACAGCAGGACATTTTGGATCTCTGCAAGGATGGAAATTTAAAACTGGATAGAGTTGTATGGTTATGCTTTTAGGCTTCAGTTAAATTCCAATGGATAAAACTGTCATAACGATAAAAGGGTTCGTACTGGTAATGTGTTTTCAGTTAGGAGGTAATCAACATCATTAAATGCTATAGGAATAAAACCAAAATACATTACATAAAGTAATGTATCTTACATTTTCTATTGCTTTATCAGCGGAAGTGTTCAAGTGTTTTAATCTGTAAAGAACTGGAAAAAAAATCAATACAGGCAACAGTTTCAAGATGATGGGCTGCGAACTACAAGAAAGCTTTAAAAAGACTGTACCATGATATCAATTCCACATAGGACAGATTTATTACAAAGGGAATCTTGTGTGTCAGTAAATCTCACGCTTATCTCAGCGTCCAAATACAGAAAGTGTCATTTTAAAACTTTAACAACAAAATAAACTACTGTGTTTGGATGCAAGCGAATAAATAAACTGTCCATGCAGTGGAATATAGTCATTGTTTAGGGAGTAACCCAATAGCAGATGTATGGATGTCTAAAAATAAGACCAATAAAAAACAATGGGATAGTTCAGCCACAAACAAAATGTAGATCCTGTCATCAATCTTGTCATTTCAGAACAAGATATTTTGAAGAATGTTGACAACCAAAAAGTTTATAAAGTCATAAGGGTTGCCAGAAAAAGATTGGTCACAGAATAGGTTTACCATAAGTTGCCCCACCCAAAGAAGAACTGCAAGGATTTGTCTATAAGTTGATGGATTTGTAACTGTCCATTTTAAAGTCGTTAATGCTAAAGCAGCAATAGTTTCCATGTACTCACTGTTTCCCCATTAATGATGGGTTTGATTAAAAGATGTAACGCGTGATGAATGCTGTTACGTAAGGAGTGGCCGGGGCTTGTGAACTGACCCAGAGACCAAAGTTACTGTGCTTTCACACCGCCACCGGCAAGATCTGGAGGGCCGCAAGTCAATCAGAGGCGGGGAGCAGTGGTGCAGCGTGTCTTGGATCATCAAGCCGAGTATTCCAGAAAACGTAGTTTTTTAGCTTGACCACATAAGTCCTTAAGTAAAATGGAGGACATATTAATCACTTCTGTAGCAGGCTTTTTTTTCATGATGTCTCCCTGTTTGAGTACATGCAACGCATGATTTCCTGTTCGATTCCAGACGTTTGAGGCCTCTTAGGTAGCAAGGGCAGTAAAATTCATCCAGTTCCAGTTCTTCTACCACTACATTCATCTTAAAGACATTATTTTAGTCAAAATATGATTTAAAAGATGAAAGTTGATTCAATCAAGTAAAAGATTAGAGACTGTCATTGAACTCATAGACATAACCAGGTGCTCACAGTAAGATCTGCGGCGGTTAGAGAATTGCACAACATCTTTTAGTGTAATACTCCACACACACACACACACACACACACACACACACACACACACACACACACACACACACACACACACACACACACACACACACACACACACACACACACACACACACACACACACACACACACACACACACACACACAAACTGCAAGTGATACTGTTCACGAGGGAATCACAACTCATTGCACAAAAGCGGTTAATGTGCTGGCACATTTTCCAGCTGAATTCAGCGACAGAACGCTGCGTCTTCAGTAATTTAATCAAATGACAATATCTGTCACACTGATTATGTAGTGACGATCATTAACATACCGTTAAATTATCCATAAAATCAAGAGAGGATGCTTTCTGCCAGCAGGTGGGAGGATTTTCTGAGCAATCCCTGAGCCAAAACTCACAGTTAGCGTAACCTGTGAAGTGTAGAAAAACAGAGGAATTATGCAAACCGAGCAACCAACTAAAGTGTTGATGTGAAAGAGGGTAAGAACCGAGATCTTGTGCCATCTTATTTGAGGCCTGTTTATTGCAACATTCACAATTATAAAACACAAAAACAAAACTGCTATTACCATATTAATTACATGACATGCAACAACCAATGAGATTTGAAGTTAGACACTGCATTTTTCAACAACCATGAGTTTGTAATCCCGTAATATGAATCGTTTTCAATCACACATCAATGTTTGTATGTCATTTAATTGACCTTCATGAATATTTTAAGTCTTGTAAAATCAGATTTTAGAATCAAATTATTTGAATGGAACTCATGTACCTCTGGGATGGCATATGGGTGAGTATTCCTTTATACAGCTTAACAAAAATGATGTCCTTGGACACTTGTCTGCCAGCAGAGCCAGTCATAAACTACTAATATTTATACATTTGGGAGATATTTTTATCTGTCTTACACTGAAGTCAAGCTCTGTATTTCATTTGTTTTTACAAAACCTCTTGTATAATTGAGCTATAGAAATTCATGCAGCTATCCATGTCATAAAGAAATCCATTAACTTCATGTGATGTGTTCAATGAAAGGGCTTTTCTATTGATATTGAACTGTGGGTCTTTTCAAACCAATTTGAGCTATTAGTGTTGGGCCAATTCTTGGCTTTGGATGAATGAAAACAGATGTTTCAAGAATAACTCTTTTTTAGCTGAATATTGAGATTCATTATAAGTACAGAAGAGGCCATATCAGGTTTCCATACTTGTTTTTTTGTAAGTTTATTTTTATAATGTCACATTCTGTGTTGGCACACACCTTTCAGGCTTAGTTACAATGAAGCTATTGGAGCATTGACCTTTATAGAAATTATTGTCAGGATGGAACCTGCTGTTTTTTGGACATGGATCTGTGAAGGACACCTTTATTGAAATATCAAATGCTACTTTAAAGAAATGGCAGTGAAACACATCATTAATTCATAAAGAAAAATGGAAAATGCTGCACACAAATAATATTTTATATTATATATATATATATAGTTTACTAAAGTAGTAATTGAGAAGAAGTTCGTAAATATTATATAGTAAACATTTTTAAATATTAATGAAACATCTTATATTGCCAATAGATTTCAAGAAGTTGTATAAAACTCTGTTTAATAAATACAAGGATTTATAACCAATACAAGAGATTTGATGAATTTTAATGGACTCTCTAATGGAACTTTTTCACATCTCTTCTATTTAAACATGGCATAATAATCTTCTCATCACATTAGACAAGCAATCTGATACAAGATGTTGAATAATCATCTTCACGAGAATTGATTTATTAACATAAAATTCTTATCAAGAGCAGCATTTGCCTCAGGACAACACATTTTCAATTTAAACTGTCAAAGAATACATATGTCTGAAGTTTTAAATTTCTCTTTAACTTGTTTTAAGGAAGTTTTGTTTTAAGTCTTGTTTTAAGTAAGTTTCAAGTATGATGATGTAGTTAATTGACCTATGATGTAGAGCACTTCAGCAATTAAACTCTGATTTTATTGCTTTTTCCTTTTCAGATTGTGAACAACTTGCCCCTGTAATCCCCGCTGGGTGAATCTCAAGTAGAGGTTCATTTTTGTCTGCATGCTGCGATTTTAATATTAAATACATGTTCATTAACTTTATTACTGGTTTGACGATGTGAGAATATCAGGAAAAGGCATGCAAAACTTTCCTTAAAGATGAAAAACACATAGATACAGTACAGTGCAAAAGTCTTTGGCACGACAACATTTTCAACACAATAAGTCGATTATTTCTATCATTTAGAGTGGTTTTTCGTTAGAAAATATGAATTTACATTGCTAAACATTTATTTTGCCATTATCTGTGTGACATTATAAGCTCAGGATGAGTGACAATAGGAACAGAATCCGGATGTCATCATCTATTTCATCAATAATTCATAAGAAATGATAGAAAACACTTCAACAGATTAAATTCAGAAGAAAATGTTAATGTCTGTAAGACATCCACCTGCAAAGCTACAGTACTGTGAAGAATGAAAGTCTCTTCAAAACACTGCATAGTAAAATTCTCACTGGGTTATTAAAAATAACGACAAAATACATTTTTAGAAATGTTAATTAATATTTTTTAATGACCTACTACTACAAATGATCTAAATACTTCCTCAAACCATTTAACCAGTGAAATTAAGACTTATTATAATAAATATATTATTTGCTTTTATGTTGTTTCAGAATTCACAACTCAACTAAACTCGCAGAATTGACAATGTCATTTTTTTAGACTCTTACATATCATATAGTAAACATCAAGCAAAGGCATCTGGGATCATTCTAACCAGATAAATGATCCTTATACGTTACGCTTCCATGTCAGCCAATGTAAAAATAGAGGAGCAATGTGTAAGCAATAGACTTTGTCTGTCTGGTGTTTGCTCTACACAGAAATCCTCAAATAGTGCAATATTGTTTAAACTTTTACACACCAATATTGCGCACTGTCATTCTTCATCAGTCAGAGCCCAAACCGAAATGCCATTTCATGATCATTTCCTCTCCAATCGTGCAGAGCACTCTCTTCGTACCAGCGAACAGAGCAATTATTTCTTTCAGATTGATATTTTATTATTGTAATCAGCTGATCAAGTAGGTAGACTGCTCTGAGAACCCTTCACCACACTCCATTGACACTTCACTAATCAGGGCTACGCTCTCTTGAGCTCTCACCCCCTGTACGTCTGCATCTGAAGCCTGCGCTGGTGTTAAGACACCGTGTGATTTCTGTGTTAGGTGATAATTTAGGCTTTGAATTGCTTTGAAATCATTTCAGAGTTTGAAGTCACATAGTGACACGATGGAATGTGCTACCTTGAAGAACAGAAGCCAAAAGTATGTTGGATTTGTTTTGTAATGCACCAGTATGGTTCAAAACTTGTATAACATCGTTCTGCATGTTAGCTCCTCATTGGACTCCCTGTCATGCCAATGTTTGTAATAGACATGCTGGTCTGCTCAAGAAAGTGTGTCAGTGTCACTCTTTGTCTCCTCTAGGCGTGAAAATAACACGCACGGATGAAGGTGGAGTAACATTACCAGCAGGGGAAGTTTATTAATGTAATTATCTAACTTAATTTTCCAATAACATGTGTATAGATGTGATTCTTTTATTTAATAACACATGGTATTTTGTGTATGTTTTTAAGGTTGTGGGCACACTGTTTGGCACGTAGCACCTAAACCTATTATATAATGGTGTACTTTATAAACTAATAAGTTAAAGTTGATGAGTTGCGTTAAGATAATCAAAAATGATCATTTTAGAGATATGTTTATGTTTGCTTAGGTCGCTCAGTTGTACACAGAACAGTTGGTTGAACAATCATAGCCGTGCTGTATCATGAATAAAACACGGCTGCTGACCAATCAGAATTAAGGAATGGAACAACAATTTTTAAAATATGCTAGTTCTGAAAACAGGGCATGAATCAATACAATAAAACCTTTTTTACATTGTAATTCTATAACATTAATGCATCCTCATCTTTAGGACAACTGCGTGATGAACTTAGAAGTTGTAGAACTTGTTAAGTGTTCATTGGAAATGTTGTGCTTACACTATAAAGGAGCTATGCAATTTTTCCATTTAACTTTCTCTTAGTACAACATCTTTGACAACATTTTTGAGTTTAGTCTTAGAGTTTTACTCAATAAACACTCCAAAATCACTTAACTCATATTTCAAATAGAGATCTGTCTGTGCGACAGACTTTTAGATACACCATCAGTCCAGTTCCTTGGGCACTCTGCTACCAGTGTCTGCCAACCCCAACAAAATTTGATTCCCTTGTTCACTTCATGCAGCAGTCTTACATAGGAACCAGAAGAAACAGTCATGTCATCCATCATCTTAAAGAACCTGCTCTTCCTCCATCACGAGATTGTCATTATCAGAATGTTATGTCATCCTGAAAGCTCTTTGAATCATTTTGTATTATCTCACAAATTTACCCCATTGTGAACCGACGTACTGAATTCCATCCCTCAATTATTAAATGAAGAGGGAAATTTGGTAAATATCTTCTTGCCCATACAAACGTCTTGTGGTTCTGTATAGCATCATTAAGTCAGAGATTTGCTGACTCTCGAAGCCCAAAATAACAACCAAGGTCAGTGTCAAATCCTCTCCAAATATACCACGAGAGTGACAAGTAATGACAAGAATTTATAACCAGACCACACAGTCAGCATCTTACACACTTTTTTTTACATGTGATCAAATTTATAAGCTTTTTATGCATTAAAGAGACAGTGCACCCCCTAGTTATTTGAGATTTTGAAATGAAACTAATATAAATAAGTTTTACTATAAATATGTATTTGATGAATCTTTTTTAAAACGTTTGCATCCATAATATTAACACATGACAAATGTAGTCCTCTAAAACAACCCATCTCATACCTCTGAATAAATCTGTGCAGTTTTAATGATTTTGTACATTGTCTGCTGTTTCATCCTTGGCAAGCAGATGTCCAAGGGCTGTACACATTTGCGTTTTGGACCGAGCAGAAACAAATTGCTGCTTGGCATGGCATCGTGCATCTGTGATTTGAAACAGGTGTTAACAGACCTGAAGATGCATTTTTATTCAACATCAATGGAAAAACCCACAGCCTTCACAGGCTGCCTGCTACAGACTAATGTAAATTAATGACCATGCGGTGTGAAAAATATTCAGACTCCATTTTTCACAATGCATTAGCTAAAACACACAGGATGGGTTTATTGGCACAGGTGTTGACTTTAAATGTCTCTCCATCTATATTCTGAAACAGGCTGGATGAAACAGACGACATTCCAATACCATCTAAGAATGGGACCGGGACACATTTCAACTCCATGTTTAAAAAAATCACATTAGAATTATTTTAATATCTCAACATTGCACATAAATGCCAGTGATAATAAATATAGAGCCAATTTTGGTGACGTCTCCTCCTCCTTCTTAAATTTTCTCATAATTCTCACAAATTTCTCCATTAGAGTTTCAGAGACGACATCAACAATTTCTCCATTGAGCTCACTGATGAGATAGAATGGAGAGAGCAACTGGAAATGTTTGCTTAAGTCTCATCTGTGTCTCATATATTTCTCATGAGAAACAGATTCTAAGATCTTACAAATGTCTTCGTAAAAGTTTCTGAAAAGATCTCAACAATGTCTTAAACTGTATTCAGATTTGTCAAGTCTAATTTCAAATTGAATTAGTTTTAGAAAACTCAATTTGTACTCATATTTACTTAATTTCAGTTAATTTTACTTCTACATTCTATTACTCATCTCGTCTTGTTCAACAATACAGTCTCATTTGTTTCTCATTGTATGTCCCAGAGATGAATATTTATTAAATTGATCATTGAATGTAACATAAGTCCATAATTAAATTTTTTTTTTCCAAAAATACATGTTGAAATGTGACCTGGGCTGCATTTACAAAATCTAAACGCTTCGTCGTTCTTACGCTATACCTTAAGTAGTACCTTGTTGTTAAACATGATTTCCGATACATTTTTGTTAAGGATATTCTGGAAGTCATACAATCTTAAGGTTGGTCTGGAGTATTCTTTATTTGGGCTGTGGTAGACCTTGGTGTGGCTGTGCATTCACTTAGTCCCATCTTGCTACTGCTACACCGCACATTACAAAGATATCTTTCACATGTCACTTTAATACACTATGACATATTATGATAATGTAAATTTTCTTTCAAAAGCAAGTGAAGCCAAACAGTCAATTAATGTTGTTGGTTCACATAGAAAGCTTTATGGCGGTGATGGTGTGGGATATCATACTTCCTTATTTCACTTCACACACTTTTCAAACATTTAAAAATACATACAAACATTTGATTATTTAACTTTGTTATTGAGCCACAAAAAAATAAAATTTCTTCTATTTCTAAAACACTTCTATACAGTGAATATAGTTTTCTTAATACTTCACCTATTGCATTAGACTGTACAAGGTGGCTTAGTAAATCACAAAAAGAAACAGTTATATTAACTTTAAAAAATCGTTTAAAACCACTAAATCGATTTTTTATTTGAAAATATTAAAATAATTATTAACAATCAAGTTAAGTTTCTCTAAAATTGACCAAGGAATTATAAAGTTTGTTATTTGATAAAAATAAGTATTTAATAAACATTATTATATTCTTAATTTAAATCAATGTTTTAGGTCAATTTTAATAAAAATATTTGAATTAATGAGATTTACTTTTTTCCTTAAATATAAAAAAACGAAACAGTACATTAACTTAATTTCAAAGCATTTAAATTGACTAACTCTTTCTTTGTGTAAATTGTTTCATGTTAAAACCGAGTCTTTGATTAAATGTACATTTTTTAACAATAAATCATCGATATCAACCTATTCAAAGTCAAACTCACTTTTATTGTCACATCACCACAGCACATGTGCCATGGTGAGTGAAATTCCTGGGAGCTTGCTCCAGCACAAATTGCATGACAGTTAACATATAACATGTAACATATAGTACAGACTTTAACATAAGACAGTGTGCAATATGCACATACACATACACAGTGTACTATTGGTCAATACCACCACCATGGACAGCACCTTAAGCAGCAGAAGGCTTACCTTAAGCAAAAAAGTGTTGTGAGCCCTGAACCCAGCTCAATATCTCTCCACATTTACATTCAATTTCCATGTACTCACATTCAGCGTGTCAGGCCGGTTAATCCTGCTGCAAACTTGGGAATGACCCTTGCATATGCAAGCGGAAAATATGAGTCTGGATGGTTTTTGCCCTCCAAAAGCCCTCAGTGCAATCAGCTCATATACAGATAGAATGTCCCTGGAGATACAGGGCTGTCTGGGTTAGCAAGGGTGAGCAACAGAAAGACCAGACAGACCACTTATATCACGGCAGCAAAGTTCATCCACACCAAAACGCGTTTCTCAGCCTGGGCAAATTAGCTTTTTATTTTCCTTTTTAGACATCAGTGTTGTGTTGTGGGACATTCCGTGAAAATATCAACCTTGCCATGAAAATGTAGAGTTTTTATTTTTTATTATACTTACAGCATAGTTGTCAACATGTGGTGGTTCAAATACCCAAGTTTTCATAGCATTATTTTTATTATAAGTCCATGATTTTTCATAGTCAAGTGAGGCAGATTTTCAGGATTGTTACATCCATAACACTACTTTTTGCTCATAAACAGACACACGAAAATAAAAAATAAAGTTATTATAAAATGTTCTATAAAGACATAACCCTTGGCTATTTGTTGGATATTTTTGGTTCTGGTTTGTACATTTTAATTAACATACATCTTAAGAAGTTTGTTGTCTCCCAAAAATTGTGTCCTTTTTTGTCACATCCATATCGCAGGATTATTTCACTTTTTAAAAATAGAAAACTTAATAATAGACTGATATTTTTCTGATGTTTAAACAATATCAACAAGGTTTTGTATAATATAAACAGTTGGTACATTTTTCTGGGCCCAATAATATTCTATGAGTGGTTTTAAATAATGTCTTTAACACAAAATGTCACGTCAATAACACTGGATTTGCACTGGTGTTAAACTGCCCTCTGGTCCCCAGAACAACTCGGACATGCTGAACACATGTATAAAATAGCAGAAAAGTCCTACCAACGACACCAGTGTATCAAATCTATTTTAAACAGTGTTATTTAAGTCACTAGTTCACTTTAAAGCATGCAGTTTAATTAAGAGCTGAAAAGACAGAGTTAAATAAAAGCATGTTAAATTGAAGAACAAGATCATTTAATGTGCGCTACTGCCAGAGTTCACGGTTTGCAGTCCACAAAATTTATTCTGCATAGATAAGATGTAACCAGTTTGGACCTTCAGATGTTCAACTGCACTTGATTCCATAATGAATTGATACCTGCTTAATATGGCGGGTAGCACATGCAGTAGTTTTGAGCCCTGGGTTTGCAAATAAAGAAGGTATAACAGCTTTTTCAAAGAGAGGCGTAGTGCCTAAAGACACCCCACATGAATTGAGCTTTGCCTGAGGTTGAATTGCTTCCCTTTGTGGAGTGAAACACTTTCTTTTCTCATTATGTAGACAATATTTTAATTGCAAAGTGATGTAGATATTTTTGACTGTCAAACATTTACCTGTCAAGCCATGTGCTCATCATTTCATTCTCATCTTTGTGGTTGCCAGGGTGTTGTTACAAGTTGGTCTTTTTTTTTAAAGATGCACACAGATGCAAACCTTTTAACAATATTACAGTAAGGCACATCTATGACTTACCTAACTACCCTTTTACATTTATATTTTTATCTCCCTAATTCTACATAATTATTATTTTCTATTTCTTGTATTAATGTATGTGATTTAAGTACTTTGAGCAACTGTTATAACAACCATCCCATCCTATCCTATCCTATTCTATTCTATTTATATTATTGTGTGCACCAAAAACTCTGTTAGAATGTATGATATGTATAAAAACAAAGTGTGAAACACACATGATTTTATAATTTCATAAAAAGTATTGGTCTTATAGGCACCAAACAAGGTTTACAACCTTGAGCATTCACTCACTCCTCAAGATACTTCACATTCAATTTACTTGAAAAACTTTCAGATTTTCTTCCACAAATATTCTCTTGCAAAATCTAATATCAAAAGTGTTGTGAGATAATGTAAAGTGTTCGAACGTACTTTTTGTAGGTCATAGCTTACATCAATATTTCATAACTTATTCCAATTAAATATATTTGTATTTAAAAAAGTTCAAAGAAAAAAATATTACTTGAAACAAAGAACTTTGTAAAAATTGTAAAACTAATCAAACGACCTAATACTCATTGGATATAATGCGCAATGTATGAAAACTTGTTTCAGTGTATAACATGATGAAAGTAAAAGATCATTTTAAAAGTATTTGTGCATGAGAATAGGGCTAATATTATGTCTCTCTTTGTAAGCCTAAAACAATTTTTTTGTAAGAAAACACAAACCAATAAAACAATGATAAATGATTGAATTGGTTATTCTCAGCATTGATTCAATTAAATTATCTTTTATATTTAGTAAACATTCTCGAGACATTACAAAAAAATTGTAAAAGCAACCCACACATGTCAGTTTTTACCTGCTCTTAACAGACTGAACTCAGTCTTGCTCAATTGCAAACTTTAGGAATAAACAGGCTGCCTCGGGTGACATATCAGCTAGTAACAAATCCCAAACATGAAGCCCTGAGGCTTTGTTTCTTAAACATGCTGAAGTAATTCCACCGTGTTATCATTATTTGCACAGGTTTCCACAAATCTGAGTAAGCACTGACCAAAAGTAAGGGTTCAAGTATACGCTGCTCGAGGAAGAAGTTGATGCAGTGCTGCCCGGTCTGATACCATGACAACAGCCATCGGGCATAACTCAGAAAGGGTTGCACATCTGTGGTGTAATAAGAGCCCTTCTACCCTGTGAAGTGCTCACCGTACGTGACTTTGGTTTCAAGTGGTTTTTCAAAGAGATTAAAAAGAGGGTGTTCACTGTTTACGGGCGTAATGACTTGTGTTCAGAAACTAACGTTGTGCGTTGCTAGTGGTGTGTGTTGCGGTTTCATGCTGATGTGTGAGAGATTGATTATGGATTATAATAAACACCCCTGAGAGGTGCATCCGAGACATGACTTGTGAATTGTTAAAGCTCAGAATAAGAAAACGCAAGGAAAAAAGAGCATCACCTGTTCTAGCTGGTGAAGCTTCTATTTCAATGCTTTCTATTTTAACAATGACATTTTGTTATGGTTAATTGCTACATACATTGAACAAATATATGACATTTAGTGTCTAGTATAATAGCCAAACATTGTCTTTTTTTTATTATATTTGTCTTAGACTTCTTAAATGCTATTTAACAAGATAGTGTAAAATTCTACATTTTAAAGAGACGCAATGGACGAAAAAAGCATTCTAGTATGCAATATTTAGAAGGGTATACATCAGCAGATCATGTACATAGTGTACACCTTTGCTGGTGTCACAGTTTCGTCATTTCCTCTCCATTTCACTTGATTTCCTACAATCCAATTCAATTACATTCCCACACCTTTTCATTGTCTCTAATCACCCCACCTGTCATCAATCCCACAATTATCTGGACTCCATTTATTCACTGTGTTTTGCTGTGTTCCTGGTCCGGTCTCGTCTATGTATAGTTGTGTTTATGTTTCTCCCTGGTTTCCATTCATGTTGTTAATTAAAATACTCATTTGTGGATTATTGCTCTCGTCTTGTGTTCCCATGCTACCACCAACATTGACAGCTGGGCTGAGATGTCAACATGAGGATGAACTCTCCAAAATTTGTCAATTTCAATCTTTAACCATCCTCTGAAAAACAGCACTGGTAAAGTATATTTATAATAATCATAAGCGGCAAATTAAGTTTGTTCGTATAAAGAAATTCTAATAATACAAGACAATCAATTTAATTTAAAAATGTACTATAAAGGATGTTACATTTTTAATTTGTCATCAATTTCATATTTATTATGTTGGATAATAGCAGTCTTATAAAACATAATACAATATTGATCAGCATTTAAGGTTTAACACATTTAAAATATATATTGAATAGTAATTAGAAATTTAAATCTGACATAGCACCCAGTTATACATAATAAAATTAATTTAAACGTTCAATTTCAATCCAATGCAATAATATAAAAAAAATATGTACATAAGGAATATGTCATATTTAATTTATATAACTGTAAAATGAATTATAGAACAGACAATTATGTTTATATATTGTTAAAAGTAAGAAAAATCTGAATTTCCAAAATCTACACGCAGGACTATCCTATTGGGCCTATCCCAAACAGTCACATCCCTCCACCTCTATTGAACCTGGCAACTGTTTCCCATAATGCAATGCATTTTTACCCATTAGATTTGGATTAATGTGCACCAGTGTTGACAAGGAAGTCATTCAGGTCTTGGTGGATAAAACATGAAAAGTGACAGGCTCAAAAGTAAAAAGATATTTTATTCATTTTGTATTCAGATTAAGTGAACTCTTCTCTCTCAGGTGACCTTGCCGATGGCTAGAATCCCGTTAAAGAGTTCATTTAGACTATGGTGTCAAAGGTTTTGGGGGAATGTTTATTTCAAATCTCCTATATTTGTATATATGTGTGTATATATATATATATGTATATATATATATATATATATATATATATATGTGTGTGTATGTATATATATGTGTGTATGTGTATATGTGTATATATGTGTATATATGTGTATATATGTGTATATATGTGTATATGTGTATATGTGTATATGTGTATATATGTATATGTGTATATATGTATATATGTGTATATGTGTATATGTGTATATGTGTATATGTGTATATATGTATATATGTATATGTATATATGTATATACGTATATATATAATGTATATGTTTACACGTCCAAATTTATATCATTTGGAAATCGAAACGCCCATTGTGTTGCACAGTTGTCATAAACACAAGATAAATAATTGTGATTTTTTTTTTTCGGTTGAGGTGATTACCCAACATTTCCACTCTACTTACGACATGCCAAGCAATAGCACAGAACACTTTGCATCTGTCTTCATCCATCACTGTTCAGTTGTGATGTGAATCGTTTTTAACACAGATCACATGATTTTATTTGATTTAGTCTGGATTCATCTCCGTAAGACGCATCTGTGTGCCATCATTGATCTGTGTCAGATGCCAAAGCTTTTGAGAAGAACTTGTTGAAAGAAACGCATAGATCTGAACTTTCCTTCATCAGTTGACCTGAAAGAGTCTGAGTTTGAAGCTGTTCTGCTGACAGAGGTCATCCTGTGACATTAGGGAAAATCGCAAACTATAGCGATCCACATCCTGCTGTCCCAGCGTGCTGGGGAATACACGCTCCCACACAAAAATGATGAGAATAACGATTCTTACTAAAACACTGTTACTTATGTCAAATGCAATACAAACTATTTTCACTTTGGAAAGTTAAAATCATGAAAAAGTTACATAAGTGTAAAGTGTAATTTCTAATTGATGCAAGTGTGATCCTTGAAGTCCTCTTGATGCATTTACATATTGCGAACAAACACATACACCTGTTGTCCGGTCTAACATTGATGTTTTGAGGAAACCAACCATTGAATAAAGAGTTTAACCTCTCTTTATTTCCATATGATATCGAGCTATCTCAGAGCAGTAACCAACCCCGTAATTCAGAGTCGCTCAGCTTAATGTTTGCCAATTATTCCGCATTAACACAGGGGTATTATCTGTGCTCACACTGTTATGGGTGCTTTTCTCATATGTGCTTATGCATGCGTTGAAATAATGATGTGCAATTTACACAATTAGTTTAAAAGCTGTCCCCATGCATGTTATGAATAACAATGCTGGAAGTCATTACTAGAAACTAATTCCTCTCTGAGAGGCTAAAAGAAGCTCAGTGGTACCGGAGGATTTATCACCTGCGAGCCGGACACTTCTTTAATATCCTCTGACAGCATCTGAGCGAGTGATTGATGTCTGTTCTCTGTCTGACGTGTGTGTGTCTCAACAGACCAAAGCACACCATTGGGAAGGCATTATTGTGTTGTTATACCTTAGATGGCTATCCTGGAAATAAATACATACAACCTCATGTAAAGCATACAAAATGTATGCAAAATGCAATGTACTGTTTGTATCTTTCAATAATTTATCGTTTAATTGCATAAAATGAATGTGATAAAAAGCTGGTCTTATAACATCTTATGTAAAGATCATGCTTGTGTGCACTAAAGTGACCGACAGAAAAATGAGGCACTGTTCTTCTAAGCTCTCCAAAAATGCAATAATAGTTTTATTTAACAGAACCTAGATTTAACTTCCAGCGACTTGGCGACTTGAACAGTAGACCCTTTATTCGAACCAGCACAATAGACTTTCAGGCATAATGTCTTTGTACTTAAACTTTTAAAATCTTCAGCTGCTTATGAAGGCGCATTTGGGTATGAGTTTCAACTTTCCCCTAATTTCATACTCTGAAACCGCTCAAAAATGGGTTTTCTTGAAGATCAGTTATTAAGTAAAGTTCAAGAAATCTTGGATGCTTTGAATACGCGTTGCCCGATGTATGACTACAGGCGAGTGAAATTTATTATTTCTTAAACCTATTATATTTAAACCTAAATCTATAATTTTTATAATAGTTTATCTTGTTATAGTTTTAGTGGACTGTGTGTTAATTCGACAGGATTTTCATTTAAGGGTGAACTATCCCTTTACATCTGTCCCTCGCGTTAAAAAGTATTTTATGTAGGTGTTAAAAAACCAACAGTAGTTACATAAACATAAAAATTAGAGCAAATCATTATAAATCTCTTGCTTATATTATCAACAAAACAATAATTCAAAAACAAATTCATTTGATATGGGCTTAACCTTGATCTAGTATGCATACTTGGTTTGCAGCAAGTATTCTGTATTGATTGTCTCTTTACATCTAAGATTGTTGAGCAATTGTTCATCACGTTTATAGATACTTTTCCAGTCGCATGACATTAATTCTGGCCAGTTTTGAAACCCATGCATGAGAGCATGTGTTGTTGTGTGTGGACGTCACAGTAAAGCCCAGTTTGCGAAACAATGAATTTGCTGCCGTCTGTGGTGAGCTGATTTCCACAACCACACGAGAAAGTCCTTGTTCCTTACAGAACTCTATGGCGGTGTCCAACAGCTTGGTTCCCAAACCCTTACGACGCTGGAGAGGAGACACGATCAACTGAAAAATTCCTCCGACGCTTATCCCCAAAGAAACTGCATCTCCTGCGTTACCGTTCCAAGCATCACGAGATATTCCATCTTTTACCCCAACCACAGCCAGCAGCCCTGCCACCTTTGACCTCCCATTCACCTCTATCTCCGCCACCCAGAAATGATTCACAGGGTTATCCAGAAAAATGGTCTGAATGTCAGACATTTCCATGTCCAGCGCTTTCTTGAGGTAGCTGTCGTAAATCTCGTAGCAGCAGTAGTAAATCAAAGTGACCCATGCTCCTCCGAAGAGCAAAGCCTGGAGGTAGGAGCTTCCGCCGAGCACATAGCCCGCAACAGCAACGCTAAGGGTCACGCCAATGTGATCTGTGTTCCTCATGGCTTTGAAGAAGGCTGGATAGATGTGCTCCAGAATCCCGAAGCGGAGGAGAGAGATGGCCGCAGATTTATCTGTGGGCTTGTAGGGACGGATTAAACAGTGCACTGCAACAGAGGAGGAAAAAGTGTGAGCAGGGAAACAGAGGTATCGACAAATAGAGATGCAAGATTCAACAGAGTTATGTCAATAGATCTATCATTTTAGTTGCTTCAATTTAGTTGAATAAGATCTGTTATATTATCAACAATGATGTAAATTTAGAGAAAAATAAACATAAAGAAAGAAGGGAAGAAGAAAAAGAAGGAAAGAAAGAAGGACGCAAAGAAATGTAAAAAGGAATTGGAAAAAAGAAAATATAAGGGAAAAAAGAAAAGAATATAATGGAAAAAGAAGAGGACAAAAGGAAACGGGGTAAAATATGCAGAAAGAAAGCAAGAAAAGAGAAGTAGGGCAAGAAAAAGGGGAAGAATGGAGAAGAAGAATTTAGAAAGATCAAAGGAAAGTTGCCTACTTTTCTTCCTTCTTTTCAAAAAAGAAAGAAGGGGGGAAAGAAAGAAAGAAAGAAAGAAAGAAAGAAAGAAAGAAAGAAAGAAAGAAAGAAAGAAAGAAAGAAAGAAAGAAAGAAAGAAAGAAAGAAAGAAAGAAAGAAAGAAAGAAAGAAAGAAAGAGAGAAAGAAAGAAAGAAATTATCTCTCAAGTCCTCTTTTCAAAGAATGACATATAGTAAATGCAAGAGTAATAAAATAGAAAGCAAGTAAGAAAATGAAACATTAACACAATTAATAAGAATAAAAGTTTGCACTGTATTTAGCTGTAGATGTCTGAAAACATATAATAGACAAATATCATACATGAGAATAAAAGCAAATTCTAGAGAATGGCCTATTGTAGAAGAGAGTTTTTCCAGTCCTTTCATGCTAATTAAATGAACAGAAAACATAGCAACACCTTTGAACAACTTCCTCAACACATTTACACCCAGATCAAATACACAAACTTACAGTTTGTTTTCTGTGCCATCGCTGCCACTCGCAGTTTAACACACTTACAATGTTCTGAGCTTATATACCCTTTCACAAAACACACACACACATGCATACACACACGTGTTTAATGCGATCGACTCTAATCTCAGACTGTTGGCAAAATGAGATTCTTGTGCTGTATAAAAGACTTGAAAAACTCAAACCCAGTTCTTATTAGTACTTTGAAAGTTTACACGGTAAATTCTTTCTTTTTTCCTGTGTCATAGTTTTATAATCGAACAGATTTACGCTTTATACAAAATGATGCTCTACATAAATAAACTCACTCTGGTTTTGCTGAGTCTGTTTGCGAGTTGTATCTTTGGCCTGGGTTTTATTTGTGAGAATACTGTGAGAATGGTGTCAATAATATGAGCTGTTAAAGTTGATACCTCGCTGCGCTTTACAAGCCAATATTCTCGCCTAAAACTGTCGACTGCAACGGTTTAAACAAAGTTGCCAATTTATCAATGACACTTGTATTGTGTTAACCCAACCTTACATTTTAAGGATTCATTATCGCTCCATTACATTTTTTGTACAAAATCTCTTTTCTGTAAAAGAAACTCTAGATCGAGTATATATCTGTAGAAAACACATTTATTTTTATATTGATATAAATATATTGCATCCATTCATGATTTATTCACATTATATGCTTAAGGTCACTAAAAATAAAAAAAATCTAATCGTGATTTATTTATACTCTTGTCATTCCAAACCCACATGACTCTTTCTTCTGTTAAATACCTCTTCTGATATTTCCAGAAATGAACAGAGTGCATCATTGTTTGGTTACCAACATTCTTCAAAATATCTTCTTGTGTTCTGCAAAATATAAAAAGTCCACTGGTTTGGAATGACAAGAGTTAATATTTTTAGGAAAACTATTCCATTAACACACCGCATGTACTTCCATCTTTTAACACCGAGAACAAACCTAACAAAATATAGTCACAAATTCTCACTTTCAAAAGATAAAATTAATTTACATGTGGTCTCGCGGCAGGTATGTTCACACGCCAGCGAGGCGTCATGTCTTCTCAGAGATAAGCTTAATTGTCATTGTTCCTCAGATGCCGTTTGGCACCCTGTTGATTCTGGTGCTGAAGGATCTAACGTCACCTTTCACCTGCATTTATTTTAAGCGCATAAAATGCACTCAGATCATAAATCTCTGTAAATTAATACAAGCAATTGCTGTTGAGCTTTGAAAGGCATTTCATAAAACCCTTGCACACTTGGCAACACTGCAGAGAGATTAAAAGACTCTTGCAGATTTTGCTCGATACACATTTTCTCTTCTGTATCTGATTGTGTGGCGGGGATATGTGCAAATGTCTCAATAATGCTTTATCATTCATCGCTGGTATTTATCGTGTTTGTGTGACCACTTCTGACCTCCGCTGTAAGACACTGCTAATCACATTTAAAAAGAGGACAAAGAACACTTTGTTTTAGTGAACATATTTCATTAAACGTCATCTGATAGCTTATCCTTTGTTGCTTTTTTAAAAGCAACCAACAGCATAAAACTTCACACCAATGAAGTGAATTTGGTCAGCATGACACACAAATGACCTCAAAAAAAAATATAGACTCACAAAAGTGTATTCAACTGACTGAGTCACTAAAAAACATGCATTCCATTAATCTCAGGTTAGTGCAAAAATGAAAGCTTTAAATATGAAATCAACTTTTATGTTTTTTCCTTGATGAAAGCTCTCCAGAAAACATATTGTCTGACAACGTATTCAGTTATAATATGTACGTTGAATGTCAAGACATCTGTTACAGGGTGTATATTGATGCTGTCTCGTTCATAATCTTAAAACCTGTTGTGTAGTTTGCTGAGGTATACATGTGCACAGTGTATTTGAATTTAAATGCAATACAGAACATAACCATAATATTAAGAACAATAATGAAAAAAATCTATCATTATGTATTCTACCTCTCATCTTTCTTAACCTGTGTGACATTTTTCAACACAACACAGAGGAAGATATTTTGAAGAATGCTGGGTGCTAGCACCCATTCGCTTGCATTCATCTGTCTTTTTTTTAAATAGCTTCTTTAGTGTTCTGTAGAAGAAAGAAAGTCACATGGGTTTTAAATGATGACACAGTTTTCATTTTTAAGTAAACTCACTTTGGATAAGAATATTTTTTTTTTATATTTTTGCGGTGTAGGCACCGCAGACTGTTGAAACAAACCTGTGGATGTCATTGAGGATGCTGTGTGGTGCGACAGCTCCTTGCATCTTCTTAAATCAATGAAATCCCTCATGAATTGCAAAAGAAGGTGAGGGTCAATGGGCTCTTGAAGCTTCTGCAAGAATTGAAAGCATGTCGGTCAATTTGAAATTTCACACTTGGTGACTCACATTATCCTGTATCTTAAACGTGAATCAGATCCTGCCCAAATCCAGATTTGGATTGTCTTTCTATTAACACATTCCTTCAAAACCAGTTAATAGACATTCTGAGATCTTAAAAGGCTGCTTGATAAAATAAAAAGAAAACATTTCTGCAAATTCTAAGGTGAAGATATTCAAATATGATGCTTTATTTTTATCTAACATAATTCCTATAGTGATATTTTTATAATTGTAATGCTTTTATTATTATAAAGCACAAATGAGTAAATGTCTCAACATTTTTGAAGAGCTGTGTATCAACTTGTTTTGGAACAAAAATGAGATAAAGGAGAAGTCGGCTGGATGTCATTTCTGTCTGGGAGAAACCGTTAAGAGATTGGATAGAGTCAAACCTTTAAAACTTTTATACATATAAAAATATAATCAATTGATAAACTTTAAAGCTTTGAAGAGACCAGATTGATGTATCGGAATTTGCAGAAACAGGTTTGACTCTCTGATGGAAGCAAGATAATTTATAACATAAAAATGCGTAAAAATTGTATTCATAGAAAAACAAGCAAAACTAATTCAGCAAACTGCTTTTATTTACCATCTCTTTAAATTGTGCCAGTTACCTCAGGTCACATCACAGTTCCGTTTGAAAATACAAATCCGAGAGAAAGACAAACTAAGTGAAACAATCTCACATTCAGCTGGGTTATAATTTTGTTTTTTTAAGTTGTTGGTACTTCAGGCTGCTGTAATTGCTCTGATGGGTATTATAATAGAAACCTAGAAAGTACATATAAGTAATACTCTTAAATTAGAGGAACTCATAAACTTATAGTAGCAGAAGTAAATTATTCAATTCTAATCTCTAGAGAGCAAACTGCTAATAATGACGATGTATCTGTATGTCTAATTTCTATGTCTAAAGTAAAGTTTTTACTACTTATTTGTTTAGATTTTAGTTTTTTTAGTTTTATATTATAGACCAAGACGCCTGTAGTTGTACAATAAAAAAATGAATCCTCAAAATTACAATAATTGCCTAATAATTGTGCACACATTATAAATATATAAAAGAAAAAATAAATCTTTCCTTTTTCACTTGTTACTCCAAGACAATACATGTAGAACAAATAGAAAGATTTTCTAAGATTTACTCCAGGTTATGCAAAACTTCACATCACATCATGATTTCCTTTGTGAACTCTTATGTCTCCAGTGGAGATTCTGCGTAAAACGTTGGTGAAGATTAGAATATGAAATTCAATTTCCTGAACAATCCAAAGATAAAAAGTTTGGCCAGACTATCTCTGAAAAAACAGGCCTGGGTTACTCCTAATGCCATCGTCCTGCATCCCTGACTTGGGAAGTAAGTGCGTTTTCAGAATATCCCTCGCGTTTTATCCATCAGTATTCCTCTTTATTAGTCAAATATTACTTTAAGAAACAAGCTAAACAGATTACACAGGAAACACATAGAACAATGTGTTCAACTCTCTGTCTCTCTCCTCCATCTGCAATGTTCTGAGACACGCTTGGGCATAAGGGTTATAACATTAATCTTCTTTCAGGGTACTGCTTTATTCCCATGAGTTGGTCAAGGGTTGCATGGTTGACTGTCTTCTTTTATGATCTTGTACATTGCGGCGCAACGAATAGGTTAACCTTTAGTTAATATAATTGTTTTCAGAAGTCTTTAGAGGAATGTGCAGTAGTCAAATGGAAAAACAGAACTTCTGGAAAATGCAATAAAATGCTTTAAGTATTGTTTTAACACCTACGCCTTCTTTATATCTAAATATGTTTTTATATATATCGACTATTGTAAGTCGCTTTGGATAAAAGCGTCTGCTAAATGCCTAAATGTAAATGATGTAATGTACTTTGGTTAGAGAAAATGTAAACATGTAAACCTTTAGGGTTTGTACAAAAATATTGACTTAAGGACACCAGCATTCAAACAAAATGAAATACGAATTTGCTCAATACAATTCTGGCTATTTAAAAAATGCTATTGATGTATTTCTATTATCTTTTTTTCCATGCCCTACATATAGTTTGTATGTATATGTGCATTTGTAGATAAAGTCATAGATCGGGTGCATGTGTTCTAAAAACAGCTGTGCAATGACAATGACAATGAAAATTGCCGTTCTATTCCATTCTATTCTATTCCATTCTATTCTATATTAAAATACATTACACCTATATTGTATTGTGCCATGCAAATCATATTGAAACAAAACAGGTTGCCAAGATGACTAATGCAGCATTTAATTTACATAGAATCAGATTCATTTGATTATAGAGCGTGATGTTCTGTACTTTTTTTAAAGCTTGAAAGCCTACTTTCTCCCTGTCTTAACAAGGGGAATAGAAATTCATAAACACAGTTTGGTACGCATGAGGGCAAGTATGGCATAATTCAAATTTTGAGGGAGCTGTTTGTTTACTGGAGTGATAAGAACAAAAAGGTTCTTACAAACAGATGTTCCCTAAAATATTGCTCAGTTTTAATAAAGCTTGTTGGATGTTCTAAACCTGTATATTCAAGTTATTGCATTCTGTATGCAGCTGGATTCAGCGCAACATCTTTTTAATAAAACCAGATCACAATCCACCAGTCCCATAGTGGTTGTCCAGTAGGTGACCACTGTGAACAGGTCGACAGCCTCGTAACCCCAATATCCCTGAACATCTGACGGGCCGCTTCAACATCTGCTGTCTCATTTGCCAATCTAATTCCCATCCCACAGTGGCCAAGTTTCACAACACTGATATTGATTTAAATTGGAGCATAGTCTTCAAGGAGATGTTTACAGATGCATTTACCGCCGACACGTCTCACAGAGGTCAGTTGTCAGAGATACTTACAGATGAGAGAGTTTTATATTTATAGAGTTTAATTTAACCATGTCCCACCAAGAAACATTACAGAATCGGATCATTTTTCAGCAAACGCTTCTATGTAACACATTTTTGTGAACGTCTTTTACATGGCATTCTCCTCAACTCAAAAAAAATTTTTTATTGTGATTTTACAACAATAAACATTGAAAAAATATAAGGGTTTGAAATTAAGTAAATATACTCTTTAAATTGTGTGTATATGTAAGGAACATTTAAGTAAATCTGATTAAATAAACATTTCTGCTAGAATTCACCAAAAATGATGATGAATATAACAGATATATGCATTTGTTAAATACATTCTTTTTTTTCTTTCATAACTTAAAAATATATATTCATTTTAGAGAAATGTAGAGGCCGACTTTAATGGAAATAGAAATGAAATGCACAGAGAGTCTCCTTAGTTCTCCACATTTTCAAGCTGATTAGAGGTAAAAGCTTGGGAAGTTCTTTCATTTATGCAGATTTAGTTGATAACAGAATCAAATGGAAAGTCATTTTTTGCTCAAATTGAAAGGTGCATTTCAAAGAGCCAGGCCTGGTGTTCCTAATATCTTAAATTATGCAGGACAAATGTTCTCTTTAGAAACTTAATTCCTCCAGTAGAAGACATACGGCAGTTCATTTCTTTTGGAAACGCTAGCTAACACTCCTATCTAAAAGACATCTATAGCGTTATGATAAACCATATGTGATATGTGATGTGTGTTGAAAAAACAACTTTTAAAAGCATGCTGTGCTACTTAGGAAACAGAAGGTGTGAACAGGCACTCAGGTTTGACCTGATCTCTGTTGGTTAGTCTCTTATAGACCTGTCTGGCAGGAGTTGTGGGTGGTTATTTTGGAGAGCTGTTGTCAACATTGGCATCATAAAACGCTTCCTCTCTCTCTAAGACCTCCCATTGAGTGTATTTAAAAGTGAGGAAGCACTCGGAGCCAAGCTTGATTTCTCATGAAAGTATTTGCTAAACCCAGCTTGAACAAAACATTAAGAGTTTAATTCCCTTCACAAAAGTTCATAATTCATTTTTGAGATGTGCACTTGCTTTGTTGTTTCCAAAGGGCTGTGTGAGTGCAGTGATTATTCATTTTCGGTTCATAATACCTGTTCTGGGTCATTAGGGAGCAGAGAAAATTATGAATTTATGAAATTATATGGAAAACAATTTCAATGGCTGCGGAGATCAGGAATGCGAAATTTAGGTTCCCTGCCAATGTCAGTTTTAAGACTTCATTAGCGTAACTACAAAACATATTGCATTTGAGCATAATTACAAATGTAAAGATTTAATTCACTGTAAGCTCATTTGAAAGAAAGCATACACTTTAATATTTCACCCTGTTACCTAAACATTTTGTGAAATGTGGCTATATACTCGCTTTATATCTATTACCTATAGCTTTCTATTTTCATTTGAAAGGATTCTTGTATTTGTAATCCTAATTTTATTGTTTTCTTTTTAATACTTTATAGTATAAACTTTTATATTGCAAACTGTGAGATAACAATAATGTGCCTGTATGTGACCAATAACACATGAAACTTAGAAGATCTAAACTTTGCTCAAGAAACATCTAAAAACAGCTATATTCTAATCTTGCAGCAGGATTTAACAAAACAGGATTCGAAATGCGTGTTTATTTTTCATTTTTGCGATTCAACACGTGCATCAAAGTTGCATTAATAAGAATAACAGAAATTTTAATACTGGTCCAATGCGGCTTCAGAAACGCATCCGGTTTAAGGGGATACTCCATCCAAAGAGAAATATCCGTCATAGACTAATCACCCCCAGGTTGAACCATGTATAAAGTATGAAGCCTGTCCTTGTTTTGTTGAAAACAAAAATAAGATACTTGGAAGAATGTTACCAAATAGGAGTTCTAAGTAGAACCGCTGACCAACATAGTAGTAAAAATTAGAATATTAATCAATAGTGCCACAAACCGCTTCAAAATCCTTAAAACAGCTTCTTCTGTGTTTAACAGAACAAAAAGTTATACGGGTTATACAGGGAGAATATGGACAAGTAAATGACAGGATTTTTATTCTTGTAAGAACTTTCATTTTTTACCGCTACACAAATGTACAAACAACATACATCCGAGAGGAAATAAAAAATTAGGAATTCAACAATACCTAAATCACTGTACGGTAAAACCTTTGAACAAAGTCAATGATACAATATATATTGCAATACTTAGAAGACAAATAACAGACATTTAGTACAAGTGTTTATTAAATAATTATCCATGTCACATCCTTTCCTCTTCTCTTTACATTTAGGAGAATATTTTCTGTTTGTCTTACAAAACCATAATATTAATAATATAGTCACGTTCTTGTTTATAAGCAAATCAAAGTGTTCAAAAAACAATAACCATATCTATAGACAGTGTCTAAACATGTATTATATTACTTGTCACAATTATACTATATTATGTGTATTATATTTGTTTCTAAAATGCATTTTTATTGGCTCTATATGCACATTATTGCAAAGGTATGATGTCTCATGTCATCTGATGTAAAACACTTAAACTTAGGTGCAGGTCTGTTGTGTTTTACAGGCACAGATCCACTCTGACCCTCACTCCCCAGAGAGCATTTCTGTTCTACAGCATCATTTATTAATAAAGTGACACCTCGAACACACAACACTGAACGGGTGTCCCCAGCCAAGAGTTACGCTTAAACAACTGTGGATTCTTAATGAAAACCAGGCGAATGTTTGCCCACTACGCTCACACAGCTCTCCATCAGAACGATTGTTACACCAGTGACAGCTCGGGCCCGTTGTGTCTGTTCATAGCGTCTTCGTAAACCTCAGAATAATACTGAATGCCAGACATCGGCCGGTTTCGTTATTTTTAAGTGTTATAGATGGAATCTGGCTTAAACCCGTCCAGCCGCCAGAATCACGCTCCTGGGCTCCCCAGGGGTAGGAAACGACACCAAATTGCAATAAAGCTCTATCGGCAAGCTTTTGTTCTCCTTCAATCTGCAACGACCAAAATGTTCGGCCCTTTATTGGTTTCCTACCTAATACCTCTGGGTCCAACACTTATTGAAGAAGAATGCTTTTGGAAAGCTGTGTCATGCTTTTAACCGTAGGGTTAGGTCGGATTTCTCAACTAAATTTGCTCTGTTTTAACATACCAAATTATTCCCAGTAATGTTCTCTATTCACCGTCTGTCATGCATAAACGGAGGGTGTGATTCTGTGTTTGTATGCAAGAGTCAGACTGAAATAAATAATATACTTTGCAATGAACCGTCCTGACAAGATAGGAAATTATTTAAGCACAACAACCTACGAGTTCGTAAATTCTGCTCTCGGTTACGCATGGGAAGAAGGCCCATGCAGAATATGTGGACTTTAATTTTATGCATGGTGAAAAATTTGGGGAAAGTCAGAGGAATAGATTTAGTCTTGATAAATGTTTTTAATGAAGCTAATCGGTAGATGAATTAGTCTGAGTTTTTTAAACTGTGTTGTTCGGTGACTGACATTCTTCAAAATACCTTCTTTTGTGTTCTGCAGAGGAAAGAATCTCTTTACAGAATGATTTATGCACCGCAACTCATATTTGGCTAGCAGAGGGCAACTCTGAAAATAAATAACTTTTAAGACCGTCTCCTTACGTGTAAAGAAAAGGATACATTCAGCGTTAGACAACACAGGAATTCATTTACCAGTGAAGGTCCAATACCTCATCTTATTCTTATTAGGCTATTCTTGTTAATTCAATTCAATCAAATATTAATAGCCAACATATCCCAAACTTTTTAATAAACAATCAACTGATGATAGTTTACTTAACAATAATACTAATAATAGCAACAATAATACCATCATGCCAAATATTCTACATCCATTATCAGAAGAAAAACATGCAATTCAATTTCATACAATCGGGTAAATGATTAGCCTCTTATTCTCATTATTTTCATTAATAATTTCCTCATTAGCCGACATATTTTGTAATATTTTTGAGGGTTATAAAACAATTTATAGCATACATAGGTCTTCAGATCGTATGAAATTGAACATTACACCAAGTAAATATAACTTGTATACAACTTTGTGTTTTAACAATCTGTAAAAGAGGACACCTTGAAAAATAACAATGTCAATTTGACTAAATCAGACCTGGAGGAAGATGAGACCTAAGAAGTTTCATTATAATGAAGAAAAACACTAGCTTGTCAGGATCCGATATTGCGTGGACCTTGGAGTCGACTTGATGACTATAAGCGCACATCCCTAGTTATAATAAAACGATATGTGGATTGGTTTGTGTAGAAGTTCTAAACACCATGTTGTGATGCTCATGTAGGTTTGAATATTGATTATAACTATTGTAAGGTATGGTAACCAAATATATATTCATATTTTCTGCCAACCTCCCATGACCCCCCCCCCCCCCCCCACAAAATCTAAAGATTATATTTAAAGTTTTATTTAGTAAGAATTTATTATGGTAAACATTGTTTAAATAATTTGACCAGTCAAACATTGAGGAAGAGCAAAACTGTTAAAATATGTAAAACAAGTGAACATACTATATTTTTTAAGATAATGGGACGTCAAAAAGTCAAAATCCTGATTCTACGGTAAAGTTTTACTCAAAAATGAATGGTAATAGAGTTCAAACTGTATCCATTAGTGTACTGAATTGAACTTTTACCGCATTCTACATTCCAGATTTTCAAAAACACATCCAAGGTCCTCAAAAACAGCCATACTTCTGTCCTCCTACTATTAAAATATGTATTGTGTTTGCACATATGAACGTCTGCCCTTTCTTTACTAATTGTCAAGTTCCTGAACAATTCTCACAGCCACTGAATCCAGTTTCTATTTGTACGTGAGTTCACATTTTAATTCATTGGCAAAGGTGACATACATATGTATTTCTGTTCAGAAGTAAAGGGAGGTTTGACATGATGAGTGACTGAGTTTTTGGTCAGATTAAACTTAGAAGGACTCCAAAAATCAGAGCAGCAAGAAAATGATCTGCAATTCTGTAATCAGAACATCTTTACATATCCGCTCTCAGAAGGTAACAGGGGATGAAGCTTTGAAAAAGAGACTTGCAGACAAAAAATAACCTGCACTATCTAAAGATGAGAGAAGGCTTAGCAAATAACTACACTATACTATATAGAATAAATAATATATGTATTTTAAAATAAGAAGTAATTATATTGAAAATTCAAAAGCATAATAAATGTTTCTTTTTATTATCAACTCTTCCACTTTAGAGAACTGTTAACGCTTAAAACCCTTAACAAAAACATAACACAATGTGTTACATATGTGTAGATGGTGTCCATTTTTATTGATACGTAACCCAAAATTGAATACCTAATCTAGTTCTTCCAAACCTGTGTAAATGTATTTGTTTGGATGAATACACTGAAAGAAATTTGAAAGAATGCTTGCAACCAACAGTCCTTGGTTACCTTTGACAACCAAAGTAGGATACATTTGAACAAAATGTTTGCTGTCAAACATTCCACTAAATATCTTATTTTGTGTTCAAGAAAAGAAAAAATAAAGTAATTATCCTACTAAGATTGTCAATGGGGTCCAATAACTGTTACTACTTTCCCAAATATATTTTATCAGAAAAAAGAAATGTACACAGATTTTAAACAGATTTTATTTTTGGGTGAACAATCTTTATACCTAATCAAGGAGCAGAGCTATACTTTCAATTCAAAACTTCACGCATGTGTGTTGCACTATGGGGTTCTTTATCATGACAACATTGATTTCATTTCAGCAGATTTATTACGTGTTTTAGAATAATTCACACTGGATGAGCATAACAACAAAGCTAACTAAATGACCATTTTGAATATTTCTAAAGCAGGCCTTTCATACAGTTACGGTAAAATAACACCTCTTAAAATGTGTGACAATGGTATTTACTGTCTGATAGAGTCTTGTTTTTATCTATCCATTTAAGGGTTCAAACACATCATAATATGGCTTCATTCAGCATGCATGAACTTAACAGTGGGTCCAGAGTCGTGATTGAAATGTCATTACTGGCAAATGAATTCATCTCTGAGCAACTGATTGCTTCCTTACATCAGGTCCATACCAAAAACAAACCAAACGTCTCCAAATCCAAATGAGGTCCCTGCACGGCCTACGCCACTCACATCCCTCAGCTCGTTTCCATTCCACAACAAGCGGTGTGAGTGCGGGGCAAGGTTTTTAATCCGCCACAAATCCCTGAGCGTGTCAGGCTGTCTTAATCTCTTGTACATGGAGAAACATTTCCCTCCGGTCGACAGTCCATCAAACACACAGGATATGCAACATATCAGACGTATACAGACTTCGAGTCAAGCTGTATTTACCTCCCAATGGAGATGATCAGTGATGTCAGGGTTACATGCTCTTAAGAAATAAAAGTCATTATAATAATAATGGTATGTTATATCCATCCCACCATTATTCCAGATTATAACTCGCCACTGAATAATCCACAAACCTCAGTCACGCTATGAAATTAAAAATAATAGGGATGTGTCTAGGTTATGTCATTTCGTGCTTATGTCTAACACTGCGTCTCTGTGAAGTTTTATACTGTATGACGCTCAAGGGAGAAATTGGGCCATAAGAACTGAATCCCAAGGGGCACAAAGCAAAGAGACAGATTGGTTGTTCTTCTCCCATGGGGGACACGAAACACTGTGCAGTCACCATCTGTTTGTAGACACAACAGGACACCTGACAAAATATACAAACAAGGCTTGTTTTGGTAGCTTGTTAGTGTGTGAAATTCAATCAGAAATGTTGATGAGGCAGAACTGACCTTAGATGTTTCTCTAACAGATTGTCTGATGTTGAACATCAGGTAGGGTCTGTGAGCAGTGTGTCAGGTATGACATTGCTTGAGAAACAGAGACCCCTAGAGGATTATGTTGGCAGTGCACCTCAAAGCAACATCCAGCTCCTCCTGATGGTACTGAGTTTAGACTTCTGGATGTTAACTTGCATTATTAGACACATTGAGTTATAAATGTATGACATACATTTTTAGTTTGTAAATATCTTATCTTTGACACTTCAGTAAGTGTTTTTCGGTATGAGGGATTGAGCTTATATTTCGATCCATGCATTTTTTAAATAAATATGAGTATTACTTGTGATACCGATGGCCGACGACCGTTACCTAAAACATGGCTGCGACTATACCCATAATTCATTGCACAGTAACATACTTTGGCACGCTTGTACCGTTATCAGCCCAAATGTCACACGCCAGACAAATCAATGGTATGTTCCAAACACAGTCTTTTTTTAAAAAAAAACAGTTTTAACGTTTATTTTTGTAATCATGTTCCATTCTGTGAACAATTGTACTACGTTTTTGTGCTTTATAATTTCTTTTCGAGAAAACAAGCATTGAACATAGGGAAGCAGGACATACGCAAAACAGTACTATAAAATTGGCATTATTTTTGCTTGTTAAATGTTATTTTTTAATAAGATTTGTTTAACTCTTTCTTTTGACGATGTTAAAATGCCTTTGGATTATTAACCTCGTTTTAAATTTCCTTTGTAAATAAAAAAACTAATAAAGCATTCTTTTAAGATTTAATGACATTCATGCAAAGTAAAGAACAGAAACAAATCAATGATAACAGATTTATCAGCAAACAAGGGTCTCTTTAATAGAAGTTTCAAAATCAACTGGTCTTCGAACTCCTAATTTCTTTCCTCAATTAAAAATATTTGAATTGTTCCAAACCTAGAACAAAGATAAAGATATTTAGAAAAAAAATCTTATAACAAGACAGTTATTGGAACCCATTGACTACTATAAAACACTATTAATCTCATCATTTTTGTTTTGTAAATATTTTGAAAAATGTAGGACTACACAACTTCTCGGGTCATTTTAATTTTCTACTATTGTAGTCTAATGGGTCCAAGAATTGTTTGGTTACAAGCATTTATCTAAATAATAGGGTGTTGTACAGAACAAATACAACAATATAGGTTTGGAATAAACAGAGAGTGCGTTATTCATGACAGAATTAGAATTTTGTGTAACTATCCTTCATAGGGACATGACATACAGCAAAGTATGGGGCTTGGGTGCATTGACAATCAACATAAACAAGTAAACAGAGCTTGATCTTTTCTGTATTCTGTATCTAATAAAAAAAACTCATAGTTATTCATCATTTGTATTCTAATTTGCTGAACAAAATAGTAAATAGAGAATGTTTTTGTGCTTGGTGTAAATCACAGACGATCATTTGAAATGTGTTCATTTTTGCATAAATTAGTGTCAGACAATACGATGTCGGCCTTGGTATCAAACGCGCCAGAAAAAAAAGCTCATTTTCAGATTTTAACAAGCAAACCATTCTGAAACGGCAATGGGTAGCGTTTGGCAAGAGGATGCCCATGAGCTGGAGGAACATGTTAATTAAGATCTGTAGTCTCCAGAGGTCGCCCACCAAAGCTTCTAGAATTCATTTATTTATCTGATATTATATTAGCTGGAGCAGGCCTTCCTCACACACATGCTTTAATTAGACCGGTAAAATCCTTCACATCCATGTTTCTGTATCAACGGGGACCAGACGCTCACAATCACAACAGCTCACTTCTGTATGGGCCAATTAGCAGTTCTTCCACCATGTTTGCTGATGTTACATGTTAATGATGCAGTAAGTGGGAATATCCCTTTTTGTTAAGCAGTTTGGGCGTAAGACAAACCATTTACAGGTTTAATTAAATTATTGAAAACCGCAGTTTTTCAACAATTATTAAGAAACCAGGAGAAACACCATCACCATTAAACACAATTCCACTGAAAAATCTTAGATTAGAAAGGGACAAGACTTCGTGTTGAACTGTTTCATAAGGTGTCTTTAAAGGCCAAATATTTGTATGCAAATTGAGGACAGTTAAAGCGAGACAGCCAAGACTATTTGTCATCTGGCTCCATAGCTCAGTGGTTAGAGCACTGGTCTTGTAAACCAGGGGTCGCGAGTTCAATTCTCGCTGGGGCCTGTCAGTGTATATTAAGACTTCAATCCAAATATCCAAAGGTCTTATGCCAATCGTTTGTCTAGAATTAAAGAATTGTTTTAGAAAAAAATTTCTTATTTGAATAACTGCTGATCTGTACTGTACTGTGATCTGTACTATACTGTGACACTTGTATTCAATTTGACTTACAGAATAAATATTACAGGGAAAGCATGAAAAGACATTCCATCACTACAATGATGGTTTCTGAACTTTCTTTCATTGTTGAATGATCATACAAGATAATAAACCACTAGGTTGTGCCTATTTAGCTTTTTTGAGAGGCAGTAAGGATTCACTTCGTAAAGAACATAATGAAACTTAAAGGAAACAATGTAACAGTTTTGCTTTTTATTCTTAATATCAGTGCCTTCCAATTTTTTCCTGACGCTCCATCAAGCCGGCTACAAACGTGCTCATCAACAACTCCCATCACGCAATAATTCAGCAAACATAAAATTCCAAAAAACACCATCAGCAGAGTAAACAGTACACAAGCTGTTATAGAAATGTTCTGTTGGAGCTTAACAGTCCATCATGTAAATTCCACATCCTTAAAGTTTCAGCTTTCATCTGCCTCGAGATTGATGTTGTTTCCAAACTTGGCATACAGTTGAACCTTAAGATCTCCCAGCACGTCCTGTATGGATGACACGCGGCGCTCGAGACCTTTTATCTCCTCCTGCAGAGCTTCCTGTGGACACCAGAACATACTGTTTGACATTCTTGATCCTGTGAAACTATTGACCATAAACATATGCTGAAATACGAAAACCTAGCGTTTTATATTTAAACCAAACTGACTTTTGGAATCTCTACAACAGGTTCAGTTTTAAATCGGCTTTGAGGAAGAAAGCGGCTTGATCTCATTACCTTCGCTGCCTCCAGCAGTTCTTGCGTCTCGTCCTGAGAGTGACTGATAAAGACTTCCCCGATCTGATACGGGATCAACATTGCATCATCCTCACACATCATGAGGTCATCGCTGGCATCCTCCAAATTCTGTAAAGATTTCTGAAACGACGAAAGAACTTTAACATTCAGACGAGTGCACGGATCAGGTTAACGTTTCGTTACCTTTTTGGCCTCGATTTCATCTTTCAGTTCCGACATTCGATTTGTATTCCTGGCAAACTTGTTTATCTTCTGCTGGTCTTCAAATGTTACGTTGACATCTTCAGCTGCCTGTCGGGATTAAATAAGCTTAAATTAAAGATGTTCCAACCACATTATAATAAACATTATAATTCTATAGTAAAATAATGTTTCCCACAAAATGAATATTCTGTAATGTTATTACAAACCTGTGAATGTCTTTTATCATCACAGAGGAAGAATGTTCGTGACTGGCACCCATTCACTTGCATTGGTTTTGCGTCCATGCCATACAAGTGAACGGGTAAGCTTCAGTCACCAACATTCTTCAAAATATCTTTTTAGGAAGCCAAATAGAAATGACAATATAACGGATTTGACACTCACAGGCTTCTTTACATTTTGCAATATTATGAAACATTACAGGTTAATCTATTATTTAGTAAACGATTAAAGTCTGTAAACACATGAAATAATAAATAATAAACATTAAACGTCACACTGTGACCAAAGCCATCAGTTGTATTCGATCATGTGATGTTAGCAAGATAGCAACCCCGATAACAAACAAACCCAAGCACACTTCACACTCATCCTAATGCAAATATGTCCGTTAAACACTTTCCGATGAGTTTATAAACAGAATCAAACGTTTAATCTAAACAGAGAGATGATTATGAGAAGCACTACCACTCCTTTCTTCATGGTGGCCGCCATGTTGAACCGGAAGTGAATCGCGTGCTGGCTGAGTGACAGGCACACGTGGTCGAACATGATCATGTCATCTTGTTGCTGTTAAATCTTTAATATTGACTGTAGATAAAAAAACATTTTTCCCATAATATTCAATAATGGGTGCAGTTTTTACTGTTATTGACATCTGCCGGACGACAGAAGAGTGTTAGAAGTTTATTGTAATTATAAGAAAGTCTGCCCATGAGGTTTAATGTTTGCTTTACAGAATGGACACAGCCTGACTAAACAAACTTGAGGTTTCTTAAACATCCTCTCTGTAAACAGAGCAACACCCCGGCACAAATATTGATCTAATACATGTCTTCATTTCTCCCGACAGATCCCACATAGATATTTTAAATGAATCGGATCAAGACAACCGGGAGAAAATACACCGTGACATTCAAGTGTTTGGAGGGAAAAGATGCCGTACAAATACCACTGTTCACCATCAACTGTTTAGGATTACAAGTATTTAAAATCCTTGGAAATTATTCCACAAGTATTGGTTGTCATTCTCCAGATATCCAACAAAAACCCCAAAATGTGCAATAGACCCACAGAGGAAAAAATATATAAATTTAAAAAATTATATTCCCATTATATCAAATCCATTCGAATTTCTGAAATGGTGTTGATGATTTTCAAATATTATTTTTTCACGTTATATTTCTCTCTTTTTCTTGTGCAATAGACCCACACGGACCGTAAAAGTTTCTATTAAAAAAATTAAATTTCCATTAAATCAAATCCATTTGAATTTCTGAAATGGTGTTGATGATTTTCAAATATTATTTTTTCACGTTATATTTCTCTCTTTTTCTTGTGCAATAGACCCACACGGACCGTAAAAGTTTCTATTAAAAAATTATATTCCCATTAAATCAAATCCATTCGAATTTCTGTAATGGTTTTGATGATTTTCAAATATTATGTTTTCACGTAAATTTTCTTTTCTTGCATGGACACCAAATATCGTAGTATTCCTTTCCGCTCAAACACATGATGTTAGAATCAATCAGAAAGTTTCAGACGTCTTCTAGAGTTTTGTTTTGTGTTGTTTATGAAATTTGAACGGCTCTTTTCCAAAAAAAGCCACATTTAAAGAAAATAACATCTCATGCCATAGTTAACTGAACCATTTCACTTCTTCATCAATGTTTTATGCCAAATCACATTTTCTTGTTTTAAATGTACTTGAAGATGCGGTTTCTTTCCAAACTTCTAGAAATCCAAGCCTTAATGTCATACGTTCTCTCGCCCAATCATCATTCGTTTGATGCAATCCAAATGGCGATGCTTGAAAGCGTTTGTTCGTGCTCAGTCAAAATGAGTGCTTTAAACTCTAATAACCCTTTTGATGGCCTAGATGAGTCGTACAGATCTAATCCTGGTAGAAAACGCAGACTGGACATTTGCATTTATTTGATTTATATTCATTTATAGTATCGAACATAGGGTATAGTATAGTATAGAGTCCCTGATGTCATAGGTTGAATGTTCTCTTTAATTTAAGACAGAAACCCATTATACTTTTGAGATGGATTTGTAGCATTTTCATAAAAAACTAACTTTGAATTTATAGTCAACAACATTGTAATTTCATTTAACAATCATTGTTTAGCATGTTAGGAACCCAACGGACCCTAAAGACCATTTTGACATAAATTGTATAAAAAAATGCATAGGTCTAGGTAAAAAAAAAATTTTCATTAAAACTATTTAAATGGATTTATGGTGTTTTGGAAAAGAGCTCTTCGTAATTTTTAAATTAAACCACCAAATGTAAAAATCCTTTTGTTATTCTGCAACATCAGATAACCTACCATTTTGTTGAACCCCTGAGAGCTCATCTGAGGTTTTTTGCTGTTAGAACGTTTCAAGAATCATGCATTCATGATGGAAGGGATCAAGTTCACAGTGACCACAAAGGAATTTGCTTCTCGCCTCCAGTGTGTACATTAACAATGTGACTCTGTATCCATGAACAGTGCTTACATGACAAAATCTCACCCTGTACGGCTGGGGTCTCTGGGCTTTAATAGGATGATCTTTTGTTCTATGATGCCATCCTTTGTGTTGAATTAGGAGTTGCATGTTAATTTCATACGATATTAAAGAATGTACTGTACGCTTTGGCTCGGTGAACGGATTCCTCGGCTTAAATAACCATGCAATCACCCATTTGTGAATCAAATACTTGCATCTGATCTTAGAAAAATGACGATATGGGAATGACTAGAATTCTCTGGTTTGGTCCGTGGGAGACGATGAGCATAACTGATGGGTTAGTAGAGCGGATTGTGGAATTGACGAATGCAGTCTTTCTCTGTGTAACTCGGTAGCATTGTTGTAGCACTTGTTCACCTAGTGTTGTATCGGCTATTTACCGCTTCATTGTCTCCTCGACTATTGTAAGTCGCTTTGGATAAAAGCGTCTGCTAAATGACTAAATGTAAATGTAATGTAATGTAAATGTCTTTCAATAAAAATCTTTGTATTATTAAAATATATTGAATGTAATGAGCAATACACCAATTAGTAAAAAGGGTGTGTCAAAAATTCAGTATCCCAGAACATCAACTTGACTTATGACATTTACCATCAATTATACCGTGATGACATCACAAGGCAAGTGCAGCCGAAGAGTAAACTATAAATTAGCCTACATCTACATTTAATGTTTGTGTTCTCTTTGGAAGATGAATAACATGAGGGTTTTTCTCAGAGTAAGCCGAAGAAAATAAGTCGAATAAAAAGAGAAGGGGTATTGTCAAATAATACTTAATATGATTTTATTTTCAATAAATGACATTACACTGTAAGACCTGTAGAATAAGGTTAACTCAAACGGTTTGAGGTTTTTTACGTTTTGAGTTCAAGACCTATGTACTGTTAAATATTTTTCAGTATGCATTTAGACCCATACAAATCAACTAAAAATGTCAGCAGCTCTCTGGCCCTCAAAGACTCAGGGTTGTACACTTTTTAATACAGACAAATCAAAAAGCACTGTATGTCTTTTGTGTATGCACAAAATTTAAAAATACATTTAAATGAGCTTATAATATTTTATTTTTTACTTAAGTTATGCTCATTACCTGTTGATTAGTTAAGATTTTTAAGAATCTATAAGGTTGGCATTTATTCAAAGGCAATTTCTTGGAAAAATTACACTTACTGTTTTGAAGATCTCTTTTGAATATTATTTGTTGCCAGACATAGACATTAACTAGATTACATTAATACATATAGCGTAAATCATTGGAGTTACTGTAACTGATTAATTATAAGTTATCATCATTTATTTGAATGAGTTCTGCTTAATATAATACGTTATTGAGTTAACTTCACATTTATTTAAGTAACAGTTCCTTTTTTTTAAATCAAGTTAACTTAATTTATTTTATTTAGTGAATATCACTGTTAGTCACTGTTAGGAAGGATTTGCAGCCATCTGAAGTCATTCAAGTTTGATCACAAAAGCTAAAACAAAACGGCCTTTGTGTTTCAAGATGAGCTTAAAACTGATCAGTTTAACGGACCTAAGAGACTAGATAATTCAATCAATAAACCTAATAAATCTAATGGAATGTAATTATAAACGATAAATAAAAAACAGATTTGTGACCATATTTACTTTTTTGTTTACGTTTCCTCTGGGCCAGGACAGGCCAGATATAAACAAGATGTGTATATAAATAATGGACATTAAAATGCACATAAATACGTCATCATTTTAGATGTTTTGGCCATTCCAATCCAGTGTTTGTTGAATTTTAGCATGATAAGACACATGGAAAAATCAAGGATATGACAATAAAGATACTTCTTAACCTTCCTTATTAATCAATTATTATATAATTAATGATTAAAGATGGATAACTGTCTCCAAAGTGAACATAAACGTCTTATATCTATCTGATCAACAATACCAAAATTAATGTAGTGGTGGTTTTAGACTGTTGAACCTCAATGAAACAGATTACTGAAACACATCAAATGTCTTTTGTGTTGTTTTGTATATTTTCACTCCTAATATTTACACCGTGTTATAATCATCCTTCTACAGTGTGAGGACTCATAAAATAAATAAGGACTTATGTTGTTTGGTATCATGAAGAGAGTCATACTTTGCAAATAAACTTTTCTTTATATCCTCGACACACATCCTGTTTGGGGCCAACCACACCTACAAAACAGGGTTACTCTTAATAGCTGATCTATGATCAGTTTCATACGTTCTGTTAAATACATTTCCTAATGTTTTTGTGTGATGAATTGACTGATGAAAGCTCATCAATTTTGCATGAAAAGCTAATCTTTGAGAAACAAAAGGACTCAAAAAACTGTTATCAACACATTCCCATACAGTGTTTTAACCACAAGGGACTTAAGGTAGGCAGATATGAGCTCCTCCCTCTCTCAGGACAGGTATATGTGCTTACACGGGTCTTGACAGAAGCAAAGAACCGTTGATGACTTTTTAATCGAAGTTGGGAAACTAGATCAATCTGCCTTGTTGGGGCACAGAACACTCCAAAGGTAAATAAACAGAAATTTTGTGAAATGTAAACATCAATAAGCAGTTCAATAACGTAATAATAATATTGTTAA
This sequence comes from Triplophysa yarkandensis, assembly GCA_033220385.1. Classification (NCBI taxonomy): domain Eukaryota; kingdom Metazoa; phylum Chordata; class Actinopteri; order Cypriniformes; family Nemacheilidae; genus Triplophysa; species Triplophysa yarkandensis. Next base: position 2,241,784 of record CM065671.1, on the reverse strand, counting down.
ACTGTTTTTTATCATTTATTTGACTATCATCCTTATTTAGCTGTGGATTTGTACGCTTTATGAAGGTGCATTAAAGCTGCGCCACCCTGACATGAAGTGCATTAACTAAGTGATCTTAATTTTGTGGTTTAATTTATACACCCACTTTTATTTTGCAACACAACATTTATGTACAATGCAAAATGTTTCTTTTAGTGTATGTTTACTGAATGTTTATTGTTGTGCTTTGCGAAGATGTCTTGTCATGTTGATTGATAATTGTAATGCAGATAGTCCATTGCTGAATTGGAGTCAAGATGGGAAATGAGCATTCAACTCAAAGAAAGCGTCAGAAGGTGAAGTTTTTATCATATTTCTTTAAAATCTATTAGATTGTTGAAAAAGAACAGTTCCCAATTTTAATAGCAAGGTTTGGATTGAAATGTATAAAAATATATTATTGAAGTATAACAAGTCACCACTTCTGCAAATGTATCCAGTATAGGATGCTTGGCTGTTTAATTGCAGGTCGTGCAATGTGGCCTATTACAGAGATATAGTTAAAACTGAATGTTGCTTCTGTCCTTCTGAAACCTCATATGTCCGGATTTTTTAAAGAAAGCTTTATTTTTTAATATGTACATTACTGACAAAGTTGACAAGCTCTTATTGATACCTTTCATTTATTATATATTGGCAAAACCATATTAAACATAACAGGTGGCTAATGTGTCATTGCAACTAAAGAATATGGAGATTCAGGATTCAGAAAGAACAGCAGCCATATAAAACAATTTTACAAGAAAATTTACTTTGAAATATTATGTTTACATAGTGCAGGCATTTGCGTTTGATTAGGTAAATGTATGTGTGTATTATTGACACTATGATAAACAAGACATATGAGCACTTTAAACATAGCTACCATTGCCAAACCGCTTAAAAAACAATGTGAAGCTAACCGATATCATTGTACAGGCAAACGCCGCCGAGATTAAAGTCCAAAACGGCGAACTAAATGGCCATGCAGGTCCACCTTCAACAGATCCGGGTATGTTTATATTATGATCATATCATTTATTTCATGACATTGTGGCTTGCAGCTTCACGATCTCAAAACAGAGAAAGCTCAACGAATACACTATCTTTAATGTTCTGGATTAACTCAGCAAGTCAATGCACAATAGAGAACAAGACTCAAAGCTCTGTATAAACTTTCAGATTAGTAGGCAGACAATGTGGACTTTAGATGTGTTGTTTGGGTTGCCTTTCTGCCAGTCGAACAATGCACTAGAGGTTTGAAACATTGATTTTCAAACATGAAATATATCGTTTTTTTATTGAAGCAGGAACATACATAGCAAGCAGTCTGTTTTATTAAAACCTTTATTGGCCTAACCCATGAGCAATGGGTGTGTATAGCAAACATAAGTCATACCAAAAAGATTAGCCTTTTGATATGCATAGAAGAGTCCAAATATTATTGCTTCTGTAAATTTCATGCATGATTGGTTTAATTTCTTTCGTTCAGCAGATTGCAATGAAGCACAGCGACAAAAGAGCGAAATTCCACCACCAACAGAAACAAATAAGGCAAAACCACCATCAGGTAAAGAGGAGGTCGATAAAGCCAAAGAACCTGTGCCGGTCGAAACATCTCCCGAGGAAGTCACTACAGCCAAAGAGGATGCAGAACCTTCTAAAGACGTTCCAAAGGCCAGCGGAGAGGACGTGAGCAAGTTCTTTGGTAAAATGTTTAAAAAGAAAGCAGAACCCGTGAAAGCTGCATTGGAGGTCAAAGATTCTGTTGACGGACAGGTCACAGCGGTAGATGAGAAATCAGTGAGTAAAACTGTTTATTGGTGTTATTTTCTCTTGTTATTCCATGTATTTAGATCATGTCTCTTAAACTGTCATCTGTGCATATCGATGCACTTCCTAAACTTCTAAGCATCCACCAGGTAACACAAAAGTCCTATAGATAGATCGCATTCTGTTTCATCATTGCCAATTTCTTGTTCAAAAGGAAATAGGCATCATTACTCAAGACCAAGCGGACATTCTTGAAGAAGTCGGTGAACTACATGTCCATGGAATCAACATCGTTCCAACGCAACAAATATCTGAAGACCATACATCTTCGACATTGCCAACAGGGAACATCTTGTTGCAGTCCATAAGCAGAAATGAGAAAGCTCTGACCCTCCCGGATGTTGTATCGGATCCGTGCAGTCCGCAGGAACCAAAAACTGCTACTGAAGAACTTCAAACTACTTCTGAGGGTTTTGAAATCGTAGTAGAAAATTTTACGTTTCAAGGAGAGGAAGGTAATGCACAGTTTCCAGAGCTATTTAAATATGAAGAACCTGCTTCTGATGCAGGACAGACTTTAAAAGAAGATAATGAGTTAATAAAAAAGGCTGAAGTGATAATATCAGATGAAGAGGAGCAACTGGGGACCAACAAGGTTGAATTGGTTACTGTGGAACCGAAGTGTGGAGGTATATCGGTCGTAAACCCAACAGACATGATTGTGAAAGCCTGGGTTGACAATGTTGAGGAATCTAAGGAGCCACTGCTTGTTGATGAAGAAATTGCAGATATTGTTCAGGAAATCTTGCAGATTACAGAGGACCAGGCTTTAAGTATCGCTCACAAAGAAAACGGCGAGGAAGCAAAGAGGCAAGTCAATAAGGAGGAGGAATCTAAAGTCTCAGAGGAACCTGTCCTGAAGAACAATTTCACAGACACTTTGAATTCCTTAGACGTATCTGAAATGTTATCTGAATCGGCAGTGGTCGTTGAAGACGAAACGGCTCATGTGACTGTTGAGTCCATCTTGACTTGCAATGGAACAGCAGCTGTGGAGGAAGAAAGCTGGGTGATTATTCAAGAACCAACGTCTGCATATTCTTACTCAAGCCATAGGGGAGCTAAAGAAGAACCTGCAAAGTCACCATCCAAAGCAGATGAAGAGAGCCACGATTTAGATAAATCTACAAAACTTCTTTCTCACTTGAGGTCTGTGTGCATTGAGGCTTTTGAAGATTCTTCATACAAGCCAGTCAGTGTAGACGTACACGGTAGCTCAAAATCGATTTATATCACAATAGAGGTTTGCCCTATTGATGAGCATGAATACAGAAACAACACATCTGTGAGAGCAAAAGAGAATAATTTCACCTTTAAAAATGATGTCCGATGCAGTCCTGTAAGTCACATTTCTTGGATAGACGCATGCTTTTAACAGAAACACCGCCGCATGGAACTCGTAAACTCACTGACACAAACTAACTCCAACAATCGAGCAGACTCAGATACCAGAAAATTAAAAACATCTTTTTTTGTGAAGACAAAATTAAATGTTTCAAATTAAATATGATGTTTGTGAGCACGTTTTTTATGTTTGCTTATTGTTCTGTTTGTATGTCAGTGTGTCAGACAAAATAACTTTAATAGAACCGTCTTTATTGCTTTTACTTTTGTGATTTTTCAGTTGCATGAAACTAACTTCATTACCAATTGACAACTAAGCCACATACCACCGACCAGCTGTTTCACTGCCGAATCTGTGATATATTTGATGCATAATCTATAAAGAAAATTTAAAAGCAAATATACAGTATGTAATATAAAATAATCATATTTTCTCAGATGAAGAAGTCCAGCACATTGCTGAATATAAATGAGTGAGGGGGGTAACAGGCTTTAATAAAAGAGTGATTGTTGCAGCTGGTCCGAGTAGGCAGAGGCATGGATGGAATTGTGCCCCTTATTTCAATACAGCTATTGCACATCAGCTGTAGGGTTGTTTCACATTTTCCAGAGCTAATTCTCTGGATTTGTCTATAGGAGCCAGTGGACATTAGGGCAAACGGAGAGGCTGTGCCCGAGCCCGAGGGGACCACTCTTGAACTCTTGGAGGATCTCGCAGAAGTCGCAGAAGAAGTACAGCAATCGGAGGACTTGAAAACATCAGAGAAAACAGTTATGAACTTTTTTAAAACATTCGTAAGTACAATTTTAATTGCATTGAATTATTTATTTCACCTATCGTAAAAACCCTTGAGTGATTTGAAGGCCCTTTGACACGACCAATTAATTTTATGACATGTAATTTAATTTTACATGTACATATATGACTTACACTTTATTTAGATTATTTTACGGAATTCATGCTTTATCTGTTCATCAATTCCCTGGAAATTGAATCCATAAACTATAAAATACTGGGTTATCTTAGCGATGGGTCAAATGGGACAAAACAAATTAGTGGCTTGTATAAACCCAGCAATTGGTTTATATTTGATCCAATAATGGGATAAACAACACAGCATTTTCGGGTTGTAACAATCCAGATTATTACTTAATAACCCAACGCTTGGGTTCACCTATTTTTGATCCAACATTGTGTTTAAATAACCCATCAGCTTTAAGTTATAACCCAACAGCTGGGTTTGTCCTAGACAGACCCCACACAAGGTTAAAATTAGCAGATCAATTTTTTAAATGCAGACCTTGGCATGGTGAGTGCAATTTTTGTTGGGCCACAAAAAGTTTCAAAATGTACAAATTTATTGAAAAAAAAAATTTACCGCAAAGAGAATTTCAGTTCATAACCATTGCCATCAAACAGGTCTTGAAAAGTGATTTTTAACACTATCTTTGTAGTATTTGATACACTGGACCTTTAAATGTGTAAATCTATCCAGTCAGTCTGCTAAATCAATCCTTTAGACATTCCAGAATGTGGCAGTCTTTTGTTTGCTGCATAATGTAAGCTCACAAGGGAGGCCTGTGCGTCTGGAGAAGTGATGTGCCGTGATAAAGCACGAGTAGGCCTACGCCATCTCCAGAGGACAATAGCTGACTCAATACCAGAAACACGCTCTGAACTATCCCTGCCAGGGAGCTCTTTGTGTGCCTCCGGCGAAGCCATCCCGAATCAGTTTGACAGACAGACATTATCCTGACAAAAGATACATTTTGACATCTCTATCTGCGGATGAAGACGAATAGGGCCGGATCTCCGGCATGGAGTACCTGAAAGAGCAATACACTCTTAAACATGACACTCTAATGGTTTTTCATAGTCACTCTAATGTTTCCCTGTCTCCGTTCTCCTTTCTGCATTCGAAGGTCAGTCCCACCAAAACAAGCAAAGAAGCCAAAGCCACTCCTGATGCGTCAAAAGATCAGGTAACAAAATTATTCTTATTATGTCATCTACTTAATTGATTCGAATTTTGAATTTATTTTGTCTAGTATATGACTGTCCATCTGCATATTGATGCATACTTTTAAGGCTTTAATGTAAGAACTTAATTTTGCACGCAGATGAATAACAAGCTGAGCATTAAGTCCCAAATGATGCAGTGAAAATTACTTTAATCCAGAACTAAGTTTCTATACGCATGTCAAATTCTTTCACAAAGACATCAGGATGTGTTCCCAAAACCTCTAGTTTAATACTTGGGGGACAAAATGTAAAGAGACTCTATTGATTGTCTTTATCTTTGATATTTTTCTCTTTAATGTACAGCCTCAGAAGGAGATGCCTCCAGCACCATCAGGCAATGTAAGTCATTATACTGTATGTTGTTATCATAGTTCATATATAAATTACGATAAATGGATGAACAGAAATATAGATCTTATAAATCTGAAAATCATCCCCAAAACATGTCAAACCTCTGCTAGGTACAGGAAGCACCCAAAGCACCTCCTCCACCCCCTCCAGCACCTCCTAAGTTGGAAGGCAAAGCAGACGCCGCGGTGAAGAAAGAGGAAACATCTGCAACAGATGCAACCAAACCAGCAGAGGCTTCTGCCAAGACCAAAACTAAAGACAGTGCATTCAGTAAACTCTTCCGTCCAAAGGTAAGAGCGCACCCGCCATCATCCCGTCATAAGGGGGTTAACGTTCCCTCTGTAAAAACCGTAAATGGGATGTTATGCTGAATATGTGACAGACCATAATGTGGATATGTCAATTTGAGATCTTGCTAGGCAAGGTGATGGCAAAAGTTCAGTCGACAACAGCGAGCAGAGGCAGAACTAAGACAAGTGCAGCGGTAAAAATGTTAACTGTGTTTATTCTATCTCATGCAGATTCATTATTTTTAAAAAGCTGCTTTTAATTTGCTTTTTTGAGCTTGTTATAAAATATTCAACCAGCTCTTCGCATCACATCGATGCCAATCCAACCAGCAGGATGTTTCTTAAAAGTACTAAATCAAGTGCCAAGAGCTCAACGTATGACATCACGTTGACAGTAGCCGTTACCTCATGTCACAGCAGTCGGCCAACTAAACCACGTGCTTCAGGCTTCCTTCCACCGCATCTTAACTTACATCAGATTTATTCCGCGGAATGAGACGCTTTGTGTAACCAGTGACTCAGTGTTTGTCTTTGAAGGGAATTGTAGAGAATTGTGTTTTTTTTTTTCAAAATTAATGTTAATATTTGCTTGCCTGCAGCCGGATGTGGTGGAAGAGAAAATGCCAGTTGAGGTTCAGGTAAATACTTACAGCAGATTGACTGTCTCCTTGCGGGCTGCATGCTGGAAGGACTTTGTTTTATTTTTTTCTAAAGATTTTTTTTTTTAAAAATGGTACTTTGCCATTTTGTACTTTTTGCATGGACTGTCCCTCATTGAACTATTCTTAAAGCTTTTCTGCGATCAAACGCACACAAAATGCAAAGCATCATTCACAAAGCAGAAGGGCACTTCAAGCACTTATATTGCATTCATGAGTTCTTGAAAGCTTTCGCAGATGATTGTCTCGAGCTTCTCTTCTGTCCTTTCTTACTGTCCCTCCGACCCTTCTTCTTGCTGTTTTTATTTTCTTGTATAACAACATCCCAATTCTTTCTCGGCCGCTCCAGGTAGACGCATCTAAGACCAGTACTCTCGAAGCTTCGGCCAAACCCGAAGAATCCCCAGCACCCAAACCAGAGGAAAAGAAACCAGAGAAGAAATCGGCCTTTGGAAGCATATTCAAACCCAAGGTAAACAGAGCAGGATAAAGAATCAATCGTGTGCGAGTGTATTTTGTGTCTGGAGAATCGCATGCAATAATAGGTTTGTGTGAATTTGAGGTACTGCTAGGTCAAATGTCTTCTAGGATCCAGGCGGCGGCCTCCAGCGCTGCTGCAAACGTCTCCCTCATGTCTTCTAGATCGGTAAATGGCACTCTGGTGGCCATTTTGCATTAACAATACTGATATCTGCTTAGAGTGGTATCTGACATGATCCTTTGTGTTGTGAGATATGTGTTTGCTGGCACGGCAAGCTAAATGGGTTGTTTTTAATCAAGTTAATGTTTTACCTGTGTGATGACTGAATTTCCAGTGCCTACTAAAGTTCTTTCCTCCCATAAGGTGCATTTATTTGTTCTCCTGGCAAAAGCTTTTTTTTCCTGTGTGACTTTGCATTTAAGGCATTTAGAATATATTTTACAGTATCTGTGTTCTTTGGATAAATGTACCTGAGTGCCATGTCTTATCTCTGTTTGTTTGTGTAACTTATATGTCCATCTCTATCTATATCTATTTCTGTATCTATATTCAACTTAATAAATTAAAATAAGCTTGGGATAAGGGTTTATAAATTAAGCTGTACCTGTTGTTTTCATGAGAATTGAAAATGAGACAATTTCATTTTATAAAAATCTAAATTCAAAAAAAAATTACCAATTGATCATATTTTGAATTCAAGTGTTATTTCAATTTGATTTGACTTTAAAAAAATACCTCTTTTTTACAGTACGTGATATAAGTGGAAATGTTTTGGATTTTAACTTTATTCTAATTTATGTAGTCTGTAGTATAATCAATACCTATTAATATAAACAATTGGAATTCATAGTTAATAAGATCCTTTATTTTTATCAACTTTAGGCTTCGGAGCCCAAAAAGGAGACGCCAGCGGCACCTGCCGCGGCAGAATCTGCTCCAGCCGTGAAGGCCAAAGAAGACCCAAAGCCTGCCGCCCCAGCGGCACCAGCAGCCCCGGACACCAAATCAGCTGAAAGCACAGATAACGCCTCGCCCAACATCCCTCGCAAGCTGGAGAAGAGGAACTCCATCCAACTCTTCTTCAAAAACCTGGTTAAGTAGAAATGCAGAGTTTAGCTTGAGCCAAGAAATTGACCGGGGTCAAATTCATTTTGCAATCTTTACCTTTCAACTGTTCAGCTGTATGTAGTGCTTATTCAAACTTTTCAAACTTTTCATGATATCTAACATCTAAATATTAGTGCTTAGGCTCTGCCTTTTAATCTAAAAATTGCTCATCTTGAATAATGTGTCTCAAAATTATATATAATGTAAAATGCAATGCAGTTGAACTGAAAGACCACATGATGGCATCACAAAATTCAGATCTAAAATCTAAATCTATAAAAAAAAAATTTCAATTGAATTGCAACACAATTAAGATATCATTAAATGAAATAAGATGCAAAAATGATTCATATAACTGTTTTCAATTATAATTGTTTGCATTTGCAAACTGAGCTTCCGTAGAACATGTTTTAGTGAAATCCAAGGTTGATTTTTAAGTAAATAATGCACAACTTGTCAAACAGGTTCCCCAGATACTTCAGGCACCTTTAAAAAAACTCTTCCTTTTTAAGTTAAGATCACTAATGTTGCATTGGTGTGTCTCACAGGGCCAAAAACGCCATTCTGATGCTGGAGTGCAAACGGAACCTGTGGCACCCGAGAAGGCCAAATAAACCCTGAGTCTTTCAGGGTCGGTCCTCTTTACTGTAGTATAGGAATACATGATTTTAATATCCCAACTGAGAAACTTTTGCTGTCACTGCAGGCCTGAATAATTATCCTGGTTTGGTTTTAATTTCCCTACACCTGAAATGATAGTTAAATCTCTTTGTATTTAGTAAGAACAGATATAAGTGTACAAGTATTGTTAAGCAGACGACAAATGTTTTTGACAGGCGGAAGAGACTTGTTTAACAATAGAATCTTGTTTGAGTAGCGTCATGAGGCTCAAGATGGAAAAATGAAAGTGAAAATGGGTTTCTGCATTGAGTGAAAAACTCCTTTATTTCTTTATGTGACATTTATCAACTAACGCTTTTCATCATAAAACATTACACCAGTTGCATTGTCGGATACCTCTATTGTTGTGATTATTGTATTTGGATAGCTTTTTCACGCAAATGTTGTTGCAAAAGCTATTTCTGTAATCATACACTATCTGATTGTAAAACATTCTGATTTCATGTACAGACCCCTACTCAATGGACCATTGTCATCCTTAATTCAATCAACTCCCCCTATCTCTCTTTCTTTAGAACCTACAATGCCATTATTTCTGAATCTCAGTTCTAGTTTCATGAAAATCAAAATCGTGTATTTAACCCCACATCCATCTTGTAATATTTTCAATATACTATGACTCACTTACTTTGTTATTTATATTTCTATCACAAATCTTCTTTTTTCTTTCTGTATAACATAACAAACACTACATGTATTATAACTTTCTAACCCACATGACAACTGGTCGTACGTTTGTGTCTATTTGAGTCTAAAAAAGTAAGATGTTTATGGATGATTTTAATATATTTTTTGGCCTCGTTTCTAAACGTTACGTGAGACAATTTACCATAATGCACATCTTTTATTTTGTGAAATGTTTATGGTTTTCCTTTGATTCTTTTCTACATTCTTAAAAGGTAGAATTCAAGGCACCTTAGATCTTTCTATTCCACCTTTTGTTGCATTTCATTTAACCCATTTATTCAAATAAATGAATCCTTTCTCCCCTCTGTAAAATAAGACTCATTCTTTGTTTGAATAAACAAGATAAATAAAGAAATCAACCCAACTTTTTTACTTCTTTTTTGGTACTATGCTGGGGTGTTGGGGGTTGTCGTTAGGGTTTTGTGGTGGTTGTTGGTGTTTCATGGGAGTTTAGGGGAATTTCCAGCCTATTTCATTTAAAGACATTAAAAGACATATACTGTAGTGACCACCTTTTCAAAACAATCCCAAATGTAAGACATGCCCCTACCCTGTCTTGAAAATAATCAAATAATCAAATATTGAAATTGTTTACGTCATTATATGAAAAGTTTATTTGCAAAACAGAATTTAAAATCAAGTTATTATTACCATATCAAAAAGAGTTTAACTGAGATTAATTGAATCTTAAAAGAGTTCTTCATACGGTATGCTCTCGAGGAAACATGAATCTAATATTTCTCTAAAAACACTTAAGAGGAAATAAAGTCTGAGTTTTGAGAGTGCCCCCACCCACAGGGAACAAAAATTTGGAAAACAATTAGCATGTGACTACAGCTTCATTCTGAGTACTTATTGTTGGTTTGGTGTACCGCGGCATGCTTCTGTTTTCCCACACAAGAGCAATGTCCCAGCTGCGTGTGGGATCCAGGCCTAGAGGAGGGGGTTCAGAGAGAGAGAGAGAGAGAGAGAGAGAGAGAGAGAGAGAGAGAGAGAGAGAGAGAGAGAGAGAGAGAGAGAGAGAGAGAGAGAGAGAGAGAGAGAGAGAGAGAGAGAGAGAGAGAGAGAGATAGACAGATACTGCCTGGATCAGATTCCAGTTCTTGGGATGTTCTCAAGATACATTGTTGGTTAACTCCACCCTTGCTTTTGCTTTTTTAAAGAAGAACACATTAAGAAACAGAGATGTGTGGATTATGGTTGTAGAGTAAAAAAGCTTTTTATTTCAGAACAGATATAAAAATAAGATATTTAGAAGTAAATTGTTAATCAAACAACATTGGCCCCTTTTGACTTCCATTGAGAGATTTTTCAAAATACCGTCTTTTGCGTTGCACAGATTAATCTGGCTTTAAACCAGATGTGGGTACATTTAAACATTTCAGTTTTCTTACACTGCAGGAGGATCTGTTGAGGTGTGGTCCCTTTGTATATTTAAAGAAATTTAGTGTGTTATGCTGACAGAGCGTTTGTGCTGGATGGTGAATAGTGCTGGCATCCTCCCACAGAACTGTCGTAAACTTTTCTCTTAGATAGAGAGATAACATAAACTTTACAATAGTATATATAATATTATCTTAGTTAATTATATTATATATACATTATATACATGTGCAACATTCTTTGGTAAATCTTTTGTTCTACCTCAAGGTTTCTTTAAACAACACGTCCTTTGAATTGCTTCCTTGTTTAGAGGCCTTGTCAACATATTTGTCATTTTTCAAAGTGCATTACTGAAGAATTTGTTCTTAGCAGTTCAATATTAGCAGATGAATTTTTCCAATGTATGTCTAATGTCGTGTTTTAAGAGGGGGTGGTTTCACTATTATCTTCTTTAAAATCATTATATGCAGCTGGTTTGTGAAAATCATTATTGTGATATTGTGAATTCATATGTCTACCCTGACTTGTCGTGTCACATTAGGCCAAAAACTTTCCATATTAAAAGGCCCAAGTGTCCCTCAATAGTGGATTAACAAGACAAAAGCCCCCTGACCTGCCTATGACAGCCTGAAATTTAAAAATGAATTAATGTAAACAAAGATTATTTACTCTTACTTAAGTTCTGGTCTGAAGTCTGTTTATTTTTGGGGGGTTTTAATTTCTTTGTTGAAAACCTCTTCTTAAAAATCTAACATGTAATTTCCGTTTGTGGCTCAACTGGTACGCAAAGAACAATTCAGTATTTATATATGAGTATTGTTTCTGGTCGATTTTATGAATCTAAATAGCAATTGTTTCCTAATTAAAAGCTTCATATAAAGTATCTCTAACAAACTGCTCTTTTTGAAGTCTCTGCAAATGGTGAAAAATCTAAAAGCCTGTTTTTGGCCTTATGCAAATATCTTGTTCCTTGGAGCTTTCATAATTAATGTTTAACTTTATTGTTTTGTTTTCGTGATCTACGCTACAAGGTATATGTTGTTTTCATGTTCAATCAAAAGTTTATTGTTTAGCTCTTTTCTGACAGCGAGCGGTCCTAACAGAACAATGAGGTCAGCTGTTCCTGACACATCTACACAAAACCAGTCTGCAGCAAACTTCACAAGCCACTCAAAACCCAGCCATCACACATGTGTGCCGTCTGCTCAATACACACTCATGCATCCACATTACACTCATCTCTTACAACCCTGTTTTCCTAGATGCCTTTCATTACTATTAAGAAACACCACACATACATGATGCCAGGGAAGAACCTTTTTTTCTAAGTAGGTTTCAAGAAAAACCATAACATCCGAAGAACTTTTTTGTTTCACAAAAGGTTCTTTGTTGTAAAAATAAAGCCTCAAATTATGACAATTTAAAGGAGGGGATAGTTCTTCAAAGAACCTTTGAAGAAAACAAAAAGGTTCTTCTATTGCGTCGCCCTATATAACATTTTAAGCATCTTTGTTTTTAGGAGTGTATATCATTATTCCATACTTTTTGTTTAGTTTCATCCGAAAGTTTAACCTGTTGTTTCTTTGCATTTCATGTAATCAGATTCACGAGCTCCGTTTCCTCTCCCAAACATTGTGATGATGGCTTCTGCCCTACTTTTCTCCCTCATTATTGGCTGACCAGCCATTTGGCTTGATATTATCCCCGGGGGAACACAACCCCCCTCTTCAGCAAACGCTGGGGACACAACACTGTGCATGATCTCCCAGCTGCCAAACAAGCACATTAAGAACTATTAGAGAATGATGATCTTGTTGGACTGTATGACCATGATTATTTGGTTTTTTAAAAGGTCACTAGGCCACAGAATGTAAAGGAAATGCGACCTTCCTTAAAAACGGAGTAAAAGCAGCACGTTATTATGATCCTGTACATTAATAATTTGACAGTTATAAAGGAAACTGACATCACAACTTAAACAATTGAAACTATTCAAGAAATGTAAATAGATTGTTCAGGTTTTAAATGGAAACTTTTTTCTCAATCCAAACAAAAGCAGCACATTAATGACTATTGTATAACGTTGTATTTGTAAAACGCATTCAAGCTAACAGCGACAGAAGACAATAGAAAGCATCTCCGAATTCGAATAGAATCAATTGGTTTGAATTAGAAATATATTGGTTTTAATGAAAACTGCCTGTGGGTATTTTTCCCCAAAAGCTATAAACAGGAAGTACATAAAAACTGAGCTTAATAAGAAACCCAAATATAAGTGTATAAAAATAAATTGATCATATTTTACTTAATCAGATCTGTCTGGATCAACAGAGGGTCTTTTCCAGTGTAGCATCAAGCCAGACATAATAATGCCATTCGTGATTACTGGCTGCCCCCAAACTCTTTGTGATGTCAGAACAATAGGAAATGAGCGGGAGGCCTCTGTGTCACATGTGGTGCCTTTGATTAACATTCTACACTGGTTTGTGTCAGACTCGAGACGGAGCGGGACTAAAAGACAGGTGAAAGGCAATACAGCAAAGTTTATTCGAGATGTCCTCTCTAGAAAGGTAAACAAAGGAATAAATTTACATATAATGTGTTTCTGGAAAGTTAACAGTGTCCTTATAAGCCATCAAGATGGGTATAAATTACCTAATGTATAGTGATTAGAATTTAAGTTTATTTCTCATAATGGCTTTTAGCTCTGACTCATGATTTAAAACTTCACCTGTTGACATCACGTCTCTGTCAACACATCTCTTCCTCCATTCTGGGTCTAAGTTTCCATTGTGAAATAAGTGTAAAGTACTGTGATAATGTCCATCATGATTGGAAATTCTTCTATTTACTCTTCCTTACGTCCTTCCAAACCTCTATCACTTCCTTTTTCTGTAGAACACAAAAAAGATATTTTGAAGAGCGGTTATCAAAACAACCCTGACTTGTATAGTACGGATTTTATGTTCCACAGAAGATAGTGTTTAAATGACATAAGTATGAATAAACACTGACATAATTTCAGGGTGGACTATACCATAAAGAGTTGGAAGCAAGGCTCATAATGACATCACTGAGTCCAAACTACACATTTAATCCAAAGAAGCGCTTTGGCTGGGACAGTTACTGACCCAAACAAATACTGATGTGGATTTGTTAACTGGGTCGGCCTGCTAGCAGCTGTGGGGTCGACTGAGAGCCTCTCTCTGAGAAAAATGATTGCTATAGAGCATTGGTCTGTGAGCCAGCATTCACGGTGCACATGAATGGGAACCTTACAACACAGCACGGCCTAGACGCCCTTCAATAGAAATACTGTAGTTATAGAAGAATGGGAGGTTTGACTTTATAAAAAAAAAATTCAAGTTCCTGCCAATGAAACTCTTTATGGCCAACGCAAGGGTTTGTGTGAATAATCAATGAAATGAAGAAACAAAATGTATTATCTTTTTAAAAAGTTGTCTTAAGACAAGAACAGGTATTGTTCAAAATTCATGTTTTGGTTTCACTGTAAATGGTGACTTGTGTATATATGTTATATTGTGTATATACCTCAATAGATCTAACGTCAGGCTAAACCAACATCACATTAAAGTAGAAATCTTTAAACAAGAACAATGCGAAAGCAAAAGGCCTAAGGGAGATTCCCGATGCTGCATCTTCCCTTCCATGAGGGCTGGGTGGGGAAATGGGGGATGGGAAAGTTGCAACTTCATTCACATGCATAATATCGGACTTAAGGAGAAGAGTTTGACTGCATCAGGTCAACCGGCCCTTCATATGGAAAGCTATTAACACCCTTTAATTGATGTCCACAATTCATCAAACTTAAGTCCATGAAAATGTTTTTTTGCAACTGTTTGATGCATACATCTAAACACATAAAGAATGTCTCCAGTATGGTAAACTGACTTATAAAATTGTATGCATTGAGTCATTTCAATCTTGTTTAGGTCTTAAGGCGAACATTTCGCAATTTAACAGTTAAGTGCCAGAGGGGTCTACATAACTGTCTCCTGACGAAGTTTCATCCACTTCTGTTTCAATTAAGCAATGTTGCTGTAATCAGAAATGTGTGACGCTTTACATTTAGGGTATAGAATTATCATCCTCTATAGCGTATTATAAATCAATTTCATGTAAATAACTTATGTTAAGTTTTCCTATTAAAAATACACTATTTCTTTGTCCTCTCTAATTTACGTGAATGAAAGGGATGTTTAAGTAAACAACCTATCAATCCATCCTATCAAGACATTCTTTGTGTGTTCAAAAAGTAGATCTCCAAAAAAGCCATATATAAATATACGTTTTATTCATTTTGGACATTCATTAAAGGGGGTTAATAGTTTTCATATGAGAAGCTGGTTATCATGCAGTCAAACCCCTAGATTTCATATAACTTCCACATGTGTATACTTAACATGTTATATAATAACATATATAACACGTCAACCTATAGCCTTGATCTATAGCTTTTACATATGTGTATTTCTTGTTGTGCCTTTCGCCCCACCCCCCACCCCACATGGTGTGTGTGTGTGTGTGTGTGTGTGTGTGTGTGTGTGTGTGTTTGTGTGTGTGTTAGGTATCACATCATCAAAACGTCATGCCCTTTAAACACAGAATCTGTGACCAATCACACAATAATGTATAGAAACCAAATAAAGCACGTGTGTTGGCATCAGCAAATAGTTCAAAAGTTTAAAGAAAAACATTTTTTAAATGTAACTATGACGTCAGGGGGTCATTCCTTATATGTTCCTCTTACATATGCATAAGGATGCGAGTTGCACCTCGTGGCAGGAAATGTTGTTTGTAAGTTTTAGAACTTTAAGGATTCATTACATCATCACGTCCTATCATATACACCCGTGCTCAACTCAAGCAATTATATCATAAATAAACAAGTGTTCACAACTCGATGAAGAATAGCGGTCACGTGCGTGAAGGTGCGCGCATCGCCGAGTGCTATAGAACTCTACTGGCTTGCGTGAGCGCGCCTGGCTTGCGTCGCGGGCGCGCGCCTCTCTCTCTCTCTCTCTCTCTCTCTCTCTCTCTCTCTCTCTCTCTCAGAGCGCAACAGCTGCACAGTGAGTGATTTGCAAACATTGAAAGCAAGGCATTTCGTCCGGCTAACAATTGGCTAACTCAGCTAATCTGAGTTCCAGAGAGAAACATCCCATAAAAACACCCTTCCTTGTTACCATAGCGATGGTTAGCGCAGAATAAAAGTACCTGACGGAGTGTGAGCACAATGGTAGGTATGGAGGGTGAGTTCCTTATTTTCTATATCACTCATTGCTAGCTTGTCGTTAGCCAACTTTCTATAATCACCACGAGAACAAAACGTCACCAAAGTAACCAGACATCATTTATAAGAGTTTAGAGAAACTTTCTCGAATAGAAGAGGAGAAAGTAACTTTTGTTAGGCAGGAACTGCTTTAAGATGTTCTGGTGTTCCTCTTTAACTCCAAAAGGAAAGAATAGAAAACAAACCCTTGGATATTCAAACAATAATAAAAGCTATACATTAAGCTGTCCCATTAGAGAGAGATGCATTTTTCTATAGGATGAAGATGCTTTTATGGTCTTTCTTTTGTTTGCGTGCATCCTTTATTGTTTCCTCATCATATACTTTGTTCTTATGGTGTTTAATGTACATGACATGTTGGAGGGGGAGGGAGGGGCTATACATTCCAGAGAAAGAGAGAAATGCATGCAGGTCTATTTGGTGAGGTATGGAGTGAAATAACGAGTTGTGTGTAGAGTTGCTCATCGAGTTGGTCACGTGTCAGGAAATTACACACACACACACACACACACACACACACACACACACACACACACACACACACACACACACACACACACACACACAATAAAGATATGATCTCCTATAGAACCTTTAACGGTTACATTATGTGCTTTTCATAAGACAACCATGTGACGTCATTAACCGTGGTTTCACCTGATCACATCCATTTTTGAGAATTTTTGTTAAATTAATATATATATATATTACTTTATATTCTTTTATATATATATACTATATACTTTATATTCTTTTATATATATATATACACACTTTTATTTATATATATATATACTTTATATTCTTTTATATATATATATATATATACTTTTATTTATATATATATATACTTTATATTCTTTTATATATATATATATATATATATATACTTTATATTCTTTTATATATACTTATATACTTTTATTTATATATATATATATATATATATATATATATATATATATATATATATATATATATATATATACACTTTATATTCTTTTAGATATATATATACTATATACTTTATATTCTTTTATATATATATATATACTTTATATTCTTTTATATATACTTATATACTTTTATATATATATATATATATATATATATATATATATATATATATATATACACTTTATATTCTTTTAGATATATATACTTATATA
Source organism: Triplophysa yarkandensis (assembly GCA_033220385.1). Lineage (NCBI taxonomy): Eukaryota > Metazoa > Chordata > Actinopteri > Cypriniformes > Nemacheilidae > Triplophysa > Triplophysa yarkandensis. The sequence goes on along the minus strand of CM065671.1, from coordinate 2,224,444 downwards.
TATATATATATATATATATATATATACGTTATATTCTTTTATATATATATACTTATATACTTATATATACTTTTATATATATATATATATATATATATATATATATATATATATATATATATATATATATACTTATATATACTTTTATATATATACATACACACTTTTATTTATATATACTTGTATTTATTTATATATTTATTATTCTTATTATTATATGTCTATGCATAACATTGATTCATTCAAAAATCTTATATATTTATATATATATATATATATATATATATATATATATATATATATATATATATATATATATATTTATATAATTGTTTTTTTATGAATCACAAACTGTTAAATTTAAGTTTGCTGTTGTTTTGTTGGGTGTAACTGACACCCCTTGTTAACAATAACTTTTGGGTTTGATTCGGACGGGTTCGAGGCCTTTTCTTGTGAACAGGTTGCATGGCTAAGGCCAAACAAAAGCACCAGTCAAGCACCAGCTGGCCTCTTGCTGTTTTTAAGCATGTCAACTAAACTCATTTGTGCTTCGTTGTAATGATTTGAGTTGTTAGGATTTTGTGCAAAAACTGATACTTTATTTTTCAGGCTGGGTTTGGGCTTCATTCGTACTTTCGCTTTAAAAACTATATTGGCTGAAGGTTAACAATGGTTAAGAATCGCGTCCTCTGTATGTATTTAGAAACATGGTTGTCTCTTTATTTTGTGGACTAAGACAATGTGTTTACCCACATCACATATTGTCTCTTTTAAGCGTGGTTGTTCTTTAGATAATCGAAGTGCTGATGTGTGATTTTCAACCTCTGGGTTTCTTTTAAACACTCAACATTAGAGAATGTTGTTTCTCTTTTTGTAACAGTTTTCTAGAAATGACTTTTCTAGAATGTAGTGTGAGATGATCTTTACGATGTGAATGCAGACATTAGTTAGTACCCTATTGTGAAAGTGGTTGACACAAATTATTGATCTATGTCATGATCTAGATGTGAAGTATTCACATATAAATATACTACTGTTTGTGACTGTTTATAATTGTTGGATGGACTTTTTAGATAATCTTGATGATGGTGTATATTGTAGTTATGGAAGTTATTTAATTCCTAAAGGAAAGGATAAACATTGTTTCTCTTATCTGTTGGTATTTCTTTAGCATTGAAGGCAGGTTAAGTGGTGTCTCTTGTCTAATGTGTGAGGTCTCACAGATATTTTGACGGACAGCACTGGAGATAGGCACTAAACTTCAACTTCCTGTTGCCTTAGAGTGTAATGCCTCAGAACAAAAGCTTTTTTTCATTTTATATCTATCTGGATGGGGTTTCTGGTATTGTGTGTATTCACAAATATAGAACACAAGTGAAGCTGCTCTGTGAAATGGTCACATAATTAGTCATCTGTCACATTTCTTTCTTTTGTTTTTAACGGTGTGAGTTTTAAAAACACTTGTACTTCCAGCAGACACTTACTGTTAAAGAGTCAGTCTCTCCAGAGTTGACTTTTCTCAAGGGTATGATCATTAAAGACTAACACTGTGTCCTTATCAACCCTGTAGCTGCTGGTTTACTCTCAATTCACAACCCCACAACCTTTGGCTGCCAGCCCAGTTATTTAACCACTCGTTTTTTAACTTGTTAAGTTAAAATTACACTTAGTTCTTATAAACATAACTGAACTTTAATAACTTATTATAAAATAGTTATATTGTCAGATGTTTGTCTTTCGCCATTGTTAGAATGTGAATTGTATTCATAGTGTATCATTTAGTATGGAATATAGAATTAAAAATAGAATGGCTGTCAATTATTCATAGTCTATTTTTGATTAGATTTCAATATTGGCTTCAAACAATTTGTAAATGCGATAAATAATTGTAATGTTAACTTTGGGCAAAATTTTGAACTTAAAAAATCATGCAGTTCTACAATATTGAATAGAATCTGAAAAATAGAATAGAACCAACTGATAGATATTGTTTGTGATACCAAAGAGGATCGTTACAACTATAGATTACTTTTGAATGGAATGGAATAGAATAGCTGTATTTTCAGTGCACAGATGTATCTTCTGTTTTCGAGAAAATGGTGTTTGTAGTTTATAGGTTTTGGGTGTGATTTGTAGTGAAAAGTAAGCTAAACATCACATATAAGTCGCTAATCTATTTTTGTTTAAACAATCCATGTGTTACAAAGTAAATGTAAACAAGAGAAAATCCCTTGATAATTTGCTCATTTTTTTTATCAAAGTCTTGATCTGATTTCATTCCAGCTACACACAAATGGCCACACCTGACTTTCTCTTTTTTCCATTTCAGGTTTTGCCTGTCAGGACAATTTCTGTGTGTGAATCACAAGACAACAACTGATAGAGTTTATGCCCCAGCACCTGGCAGCCCAACTGCTTTATTACACAGAATGGATCATAGGAGTTTACTGAAACTCAGTGCACTTTTCAGTTTCCATGGAAGACCTGAGAGTATTTAGTATTTTCTTTGACTTGTCCTCCGTCAGTATTTCAGACTTTGTCATGAGCCGTATACTGTTTCATTAAAGCTGAAACAAAATCAAAAGAATATACTTGTAAAGACAAACAGAAAACACTGCTGTCATGCCTACCCACACATTGATCCCATATGTGGAAAGTCCCGATGGACTGGCCCATGATATCTTCAGCCACAGCAGTGCCAGCATGCCTGGCACTGGATCGAGTATGACTCCCCATGCCAGCTTAGCCGACAAACTGGACAGTCAAGCAGTTGGTAATCTACCTTTAGACTGCATGTTTTGCGAGGAGACTTTCACACACCAGGAAGATCTCGGACCGCACCTTTTGTCCCAGCATCCCACCACATTTCATGCTCCTGCTGTGCTGCGCGTAGAAGCTGAGTTCCTAAATCCTGGCGACAGGACACGCCCCAAGACATGTCAGATTGTGGAGAAGAACGATGAGATTGGTTGCGTCGTGTGCGGTCAGGTCATCGCAGATGCGGCCGAGTTGGAGATGCACATGAAGAAACACAAGGACTCCTTCACCTATTGCTGCGGGCTCTGTGGACGTCGTTTCAAAGAACCCTGGTTCCTGAAGAACCACATGAGAACCCACGGGGGAAAGGGGGGGTCGAAAAACAAAACCTCAGGCTTTGAGACCCCAGTATCAATTAATGATGTCATCCAAGACGAGCCACCATCACCTGTGCTAACACCTTATAAAATGTGCATGGTCTGTGGCTTCTTTTTCCTCAATAAAGAAGTTCTGGTTGAGCACAGTAAAGTTCACAATCGTGAAATGGAGGAGAACATTAAGGATGGCCAGCCTTCTGAGGAAACTGTATCTCAGGGGGATTTTTTGCAGAGCTTAAAGTTGCATCCTTCCGGAGAGAAATCCAAACGTGACCGCCTGTCCGGACGCTGGATCTCACAACTGGATCCCTTTAACACGTATCAGGCCTGGCAGTTGGCCACTAGAGGAAAGCTAGCGGCTGGCCCAAATGTGGCAAAAGAGCTCAATGCTGATTCAAATTCAGACAATGAGGACTCTGCTTCTGAAAAAGAGGAACTGGGGGCAATCTGGGCATCTGGTGGTGGAGATAAACACATGAGAAGAGGCCTGAGGAGTGACCTCAAGCCTACAGCCGAGACCCCTTCCCCAACACCAGAGCAGAAGGGTCTGATGCGAAAAGACAAGCCGACTAACTGCGAGGAGTGTGGTAAGATCTTTAGGACGTACCATCAGTTAGTTCTTCATTCTAGAATACATAAGAAGGAGAGGGGAGGAGCGGATAGTCCCACTACACCTGTGGAAGGAAGGGCTCAGAGCGTTGGCTCCTGTAGCAGTTCATCTCTTGATAGAGCTGAGGAATATTCAGAGGACGGTTCTGAAGAAGGAGTGCCGGTCGACGCCTTTAATCCAGGTATTATTAACAGAGTGAGGTTTTATGTTTAATCGCATAGTGACAATAACAAGTTGTTGTCCTTTAGTCATTTACGGTCAGAAAAAAGTCCTAATTTGTTATATGTTAAAGGGTGATAATGGAACAATAGATTTAAAGGGTTTTTTGTGGTGAAAATTAAACTATGGTTTATCAAAAGTACTAAATTAAAAACTAATATAATCAATGTTAAGACAAACAATATGATCAAAAATATGATTGTTACTTTTACTTTTGTTACTTGTAAATACCATTTAACAGTTTTTACATGGTGTACTTGGTGGTACAGGAAAAGTTGTTTACATCTTGTCAGTTTGCTACTGTCAAAAATGATCATGAACAAAAAATTTTTTCCTTCTGTCATTAGTGATGTTCAAATGCACTTTTTTACAGATTTTAAAAGCGTGTGTATATCTTCAACTTGTGGGTCTATGTCTATATGTCTTTGTGATGAGCTGATAAAAAAGAAATAAAAAAACTTAATGATTTAAGAAACAAATAATACATTTTTCTAGTTATGCCAGGGTGGTATCAAATATTGTCCTAAAGCTGAAAAGATGTAACTAAGCAGATGATAGAGCTTCCTCTGCTGGTTACTGAAAACATGACACCATCAACGGACAGATTTTTGGAAGACTTTTCAAAGCTTGTAATTTCTTGTTTATAAAAACATTTTCCAAATTAAACTACAAACAAAATGTAAGAGAAATAGTTTGTTGAAATGCGTTGTCCTGTCAGGCTTATTTTTGTGTGTTTTCAGCTTACCTTTTCAGCTTTGTCAAGTTTGTATCTTTTAGAGAGTTTATGGGCTAATGCTTTGTTTGAAAGCTAAACTTTCATTTTCTTTTCCTGTAGATAAAGGTGAAGATGTGTCAGAGAAGATGAAGTTGAAAATTCTTGCTACTAGAAAATGCAACTACTGTGGCAAGACTTTCCGCTCAAACTATTACCTCAATATTCATCTCAGGACACACACTGGTACGTAAATGCTGTTGTACTTATTTTAAACAATAGATTCATGTTAATTTTAATAACTGATATTGTTTAATTATTATTGGTTATTTAATTGTCTCTGTGTGTGTTAATAGGTGAAAAACCATATAAATGTGAACACTGTGACTACGCTGCAGCACAGAAGACCTCTTTGAGGTATCATCTGGACAGACGTCACAAGGACAAGCCCTTCACCGAGATCCCGAACATTCCTGCGTCAACTTCTAAAAATATCAAGGGTGTTGAATCCCCCACAAACATAGATGACAAACCAGCCTTAAAACCAGCCAAACAGTGGCTGGCGCCTAAACCACTTGTTCATAGTGTTAAACTTGAATCTGCTGTAAGACCAAGTCCTGCTTTTAAAGTCAAAAAAGAGTTTCTAACATCTCCGGCCACAGCTCTTTATACCCCCTCCAGCGAGGGCAAACAAAAATGTCCCTTACCTGTTAATCTGAAAATGGAAACCTCAGAGACTCCACTGAATCTGTCCCTCAAAGCATCACTCTCTTTATCTGCTACCTCAATACCCAGAAACAAGTTACCAACCAACACTTGTACCTCTTGTTCTTATGAGTCTCTCTACCCTGAGGTTCTTCTCATGCACAAAAAGCTAATCCACAAGTTAGAAGTTCGAAAGAACGGATTTAGACCTCAAAAACTTAAGCGGTACACCGGCTGTCCTCCGGCTCTTGAGGGTAAAGATGTCCCTCCTTTACCGATCAATATAAAGCATCCACGCCGGACCAAATCTCCCTCGCGCAAGCCTGAGAAACCCTTGGAGAAGGCTTCCGGACGTCCCCATCAGCCAAAGATCTCTCCCGCAAAAGAACACTGGAGAGATCAGCAAAGAAGCAGGGAATCATACCCAACGACTGGCTCTTCCTCAAGGGTCTCCGAAAACGTTCTGGAACCAAACAGGAAACTAAATACAGCTTTGGTGATAGACAGAAATGTCTCCAAACAGAGAACCAGCCTGGATCACAAGATGGCTGGGCAGAAGGCAAACGTGGCGAAGAATGGAATTGTGTGGCCCACCGACTCGGCTAAACTTTGCCTGTCAGATCGCTTTCGAAACTTGGCGCAGGTAGACGCAGGCGAACCCTCTAGCAAGAAACACAAAGCGTTTGAGCCGACACACACCATGCCCGGACGTCTTGTGGAGGACCTAAACAGACTCGTGCCCTCTGGCAGAAATGTGAAAACACAACAGTCTAACTCGCCGTTAGCTTCCGCTAAAGTCATTTCCACGACTCCTGGCAACAGCTTGCAGCCTGACTGGAATGTTATAAACCTGCTCCGTACATACACGCCCAACAACCTGGCATCACTGTACCACCCCACTGCTGCAGGTTCGAGTCATACTGTCATGACTTCACCTGTTACCGGTAAGTGTTTACATACAGTCAAATTCACTCGCATGTCATTCTACACCTGTATGTACACAAAACATATTTTGAAGAATGTTGGTAACCAAACATCATTGAACCCTGTTGAATTCCATTACATGAACAAAAAACCACAGAGACATTAATCGGAACATATTTGGTGTTCCACAGAAGAAAGATTCATATCATTGAACGACATGATATGATTTATTTATATTCATTTTTACAAGTGATTTAGTAAATCATGCGAGTGAATGGGTATCACTTAAGAACTTAATTCAAAAATATATTTGTGTTCTGCTAAAACACTTTTATATTTTACTTCACTTTTAAAATAGAAATAGAAATTGTACTTTGCCTAAAGGGATATTTCATAATATGATATGATTTGCAATCTGTTGAGTAAGAATGTATAGAAGTTTCCTTTCTTTTCCTTGTTTCACAACAGTAAACCTTTTGAGAATTTGTCATTACTGAAAATGACAGTTTATCATCTTTTGACTTAAACATGTTTAGAGAACAGTAGTTAAAGCAACCTGAATCTTCATGTTTCAAACGGAAATTTTGATGAATAGACGAATGTTAAGCGTGTGATATCTCTATTAAAATCTAACAAGATTACTTAATTCTAAGAGTTTCCATTTTAAACATACATTTTATATGCTGACACAAGTTTTGTATATTTATAGCCAAACTTTAAATTCCTTAAAGCTTTAAGATTTTTTAATATCGCTGTTGTCATTCTAAAACAGTGTATTCCCATATTCCATAAATCATTAGTCAGCCCTTATGTTTATCTCTGTTTTATTATGTAAGTATTAAAAAGTGCTTGTCATAAATACAGTGCTTTTCCATACTCCAAATTTTCAAATATAGGCACATGGTAGAAAGACAAAGGTGATATTCAAAGATCAGTTATTACTATTTTCAAAACTTCTCAATGTTCATGTTTGTATGTCATCTTTGACATGACCTGGTTTCATATCTCAAAATTGTTCTTCTCTGTAGGAAACAGATCTGTCATTTTTCCTCATTACTCTCCAAACATGAATCAAAGAAGAATCCAGACCAGTCCAATGAGTAACGAACGCTGCGGACCTTCAGAGAAGAGCTCATAGAATTTTCTACAGACTCAAAACATCAGACGCTCATTTCCAAGTCCAAAGCATGTGTTGGCATCATCATCTCATCTCTTCTCTACAGTTTTGAAAGCACAGATCTAATGCAGATGTCTCTCACACTAACAGATGCATCTTCTTCGGTCTTGATTGAACTTGGGCTGCAGCCTTGAACAGAGTTGTTTCGATTTCATTTGCATTCCATTACGGCAGCGGACTCACCCGCGGTGCACTTAAACCGCACTCGCTCCTGTTTACCCTGCACGCCGGCTGACCCATGAATTCGTCCCGGGTCAGCGGTTCATAATTGCCTAAAAACTAACAAACCGAGCAAGTGCCTCCATGTACTTTTATTAAAATCCGACACGGCTGTATTAAGTGGAAGCCACTGACCAAATAAACAAGAGAGCAGTGTTGTGTTTTGCTCTTGTAATCGTGTGCTATTGTTTATACTGTTAATGTTTAACATCTTTTTTACAACCTACAGGTCAACTTTATGCTATGCACAGAATGGGAACCTTTGTAGTTCCGATGTTGGAAACCGTTTCATTTATGCAAAGCTGCTGTGTTGCCAAGGCAACGAAGAGGTGTTGTGTATTGTTGCATAGGTACATTAAATCTATAGAAATGCAGGGACTGCGTGGTACTTTTTTCACTGTGAATAAGACTTTCAAGGAATCCTCAGGATGGATAAGACTGTGATATCGCTCTGCCACAGCCGAGCAGTTCTGCCAAATGTGTTGCGAGCATTTTTCGTTGTTTGTGTTGCTTTTTCATTCGGCTGCATTTTCTCAGTTCTTTTGCCGTGTTTTTTTTAACTGAGGAATCAAGGATTTGTATTTATTTTCAGTGTGTTGCTTTATCAGATGGTCATTGCGTGTTTGTTTGTGTGATGGTGGCCGGCATGTCGTGGTTCTTGTGTTACATGATGATAACTTCCTCAGAGATGTGCCGCCGCCGTCGAGTTAACTTATTTTGTGCTATTTAAGGGGTTTTCATGTTGAAACAATTGATTGTGAACTTGAATTGTGTTTATTCCCCTTTGGATTCACTTTATTACTGTTAAACAATTAAATGGTTCAGTTTGCGAGTGTTAAGGTAGTTTGTCTAAGCAATTTGACAATGTCAGCGTCGCTCAAGTCAAAACTCAAAGCTGCTGTCAGATCAACTTCCTTCTCTTGTTCGGGTTTATCTCCCGTGAAACCTTTTTAAACACTGAACTGGGTTGGCGAAAGTAGTTAATTTGATTATTGAGTGACAGCCCATGTGTACATATTTGTTTGTTAGTTACGCTCCTTTTTTCTAGGGTGTAGTTTGAATTTTTATTATTTTTCTTTTGCACTTTCACTAACAGGTTTTTCTCAGTTCATTTTGCTTGGTTAGATTCTGTCTTTCAAAAGCATGCAAACTGAAGTTGAGATGCTTCTTCCTTCTCCTCTTGTTCATGTTTCATATACAATGCTGATATTTTGGCCTTTAAAAGAATGTGTCCTTTGGGAATCCAAACTTGTGATGGATGTATTTCAGGGCCGTGGGCCATTCTTGTGACAAAATAAAGCAGTTGTGTATATTGGAATAAAAGTAAAATGATGTGTCTGTTTTTTATCCACGTGTCATTTAATGGTGTGGGTTAAACTTGCCAGGGAAAACTTTTTATTTTCCTCCTGGTGGAGTTATTTTATTGGAGTTTTAAAGTCAGATTTTATGTTGGAGAACTTTGTCTCCTGCAGTGAATGTGAAATTTTGTTTCACAAAATGTGTGTGTTTTGTTTCGGGTTGTCAATAATCGATTTTAAAAAGGAATTAATTATACGTCTTATTTTTTTAAGAGTTCAGCAGTGGTAATAGATGTGTCTTAATGCCTGTAGTAAGCCTGGTCCATAGGCCATATGAACATTTATATTTTATTTATATTTATCTCTATAATTAGAAAACTAAAATGTTTTAATATTATTGACCTAATAGTTCTGAGATGATGTTCAAAAAAACGTCCCATCATAAAAACATATTTGAGTTTTTCAATCATAAAATCTCATAAGTTACACCACGTTAGATTAATTGATGAAAACTAAATTGAACAGTTGTCAACCTTGGTAAAAAAAGTAAATGTAGAAGCCATCATCAACGACAGTATAGATTTAAGCATTTATTAACTTTTATCAGTAATCTTATACAAATATTCATGTTGGTTTATTGTGTTTTAAGCAGTTTTAGCAGATATGATTTTTTATCATTTGCATCGACATGTTCATTCATATAAATTCATATGTAACATCAGATTTTAATATATTTACCCTGATTCTGATAACAAAAAATTACATCCAGCAAATGTACTTTGATTGTCAAATTTCCATCTGAAGTCAATTTAAGATCTTGTTGCACAAAGGAAATGCAGCTTCACTGTTTTCCCACTAGAGGACAGACTTCACAAACACATGCAATGTAACTGTTCTGTAACCTCTGTGCTCCAATCACTGGACCCACATCACACAGTGATGTGTAGAGATCATTGTGTAGAGATATCAACTCACTTGATACTTTGCTGTACTGTGCAAAATTTTAACAGCTATACCTGGAACTCTTTACCCTGATGTTCGTCTGCATTCACAGTCCTGCGAACTGAATGTGTGTGGACGTTGTGTTAAACCTTTCATCACAAATCTATCAGCAAATTATAAAGGACAACATCCAGCACATTAAGCAGTCCTTAACTCTCTCTATTCCCCTTCTTTTCCTTTTGACTATAGCGCATCTGCTTACTGTCTGCTCCCCGGGGCCTGCGCTGTGTAATCTATTGCATTAGCTCACATTAGCGCACATCGCCCATGGGCCTCAATAATCACGAACGCAAAATGAGCATTTCACTTAGTATCACCCTCAAATGTCCCTCTAAGAGAAGCATCTGGATGGGACGGGGAAGGAAACACAACCTCGGACCATGACACACTTCCTGTTTTGTCTAGTCCTTCAAGTTCAATGGCATTCTCTAGTGCAGTTCATGTCTCGCTGAAGGGTTTAATGTCAGGATTGTGTCTCTGGTGAATGGAGCTTTGTGAGGCTGTGCGCAATCAATGCAACCTTCAAGACGTTTATTTGAAGCAACATTAAGTGTTTGAAGTCCGGAAGGTTCCTGCAGATCGTGTGATGAGACATAGAGGCATTGTTTATATAAAATGATCATTCCAATTTCATTTGATCATCCTAACCTATTTACGTTTGGTAGGTATTTGGTAGAATGTTGAACAAAATTGAACCCCATTGACCTTCAATATGAACAAACTACCAGAGAGATATTTCTCAAAATAACTCCTTTTCTGTTCCAGAGATTTTGAAGTGCATGGTAATAAGGAAATGATAACAGAAGTTTTATTTTGGGGAGAACGGTTCCTTAAGTGTTGATGGGTTTTTGTATGTACTTGTTTAATGTATACATTTTTTTTGCAAACATTTGGTAAACGACCGATTTTTGTCACTGCTAGTAATTTCAGAGTGATTACTTATGTTTTTTTATTTGATTCTCTAAAAGATTGTTCATAAGAGTAATTTATCAAAACTCAAATGTTTAAGGGATGATTTTTGGGGACCCGATGCCTTATTGCAGTCTAAGAGCTCAGGACAACAGAATACTTTTTTAAGTTGAAGTCCTTTATTGTCATATACTGCTTAAGTTAATGACTGTTATATTACACACTATTAATACGATCAAATAAACATTTCCAAAAAGTCACAGAAATAGACATCATGTGATCAATCGTAATCACCATTGGGGGACAGTGTGTCTTTACATTTTTATGTATTGGGCAGATGCTGTCATCCAGAGCAATTTACAGTTCATTCAAGGTTTATTTTATTTCTGTAAGCGTGTGTTTTCCGAGAATCAAACCCACATGTATGTATACTCTCACAAATGTAAAACATTTTTTAATTCATTTGTAAAAACAACATGTAGATTTTTGGGCCTTGTACACCTCTCAAACGCGTGCAATGCAGAGCAATGGTTACAGTGTCTGCCGTCACCCCCTGCTGTTCCAGCACAATAGTTAATTCCTGTTTTCGTCCAGCCTTGTTTTCTGTAAAGGTGTGGGCCCTTCTGTGCCTGGGGTCACACCCTACAGAAGAGAGCTTTATTTCCACTGGGTTCTGCTTTATTCACCACAGGAGGTGTTGCTTTTGCTGACAGAGGGATCCGGCCCCACGCAACACTGTGTGCAGCAGGTAATGCGCTGAAGAACAATGCTAAGATGTTAATTAGAGTTATGTGCAACATGGGGCCTCCGCACCGTTACCCTGAGTGTTTGTGGAACCATTTGTGGCCAAAGCAACGCAGGCAATAATCCCTGTAGACGCAGCGACTACGGCGACTGTATACATATTTTATTAGAGCCGTTTCCCCTCTGTCAGGCAAATTATTTGTTCGTCGTAAAAATGTTTGACTGTCTGATTTAGTATTGCCACATAAGATCATTACGATGTTTTCTTTAATCATGAAAAATTCAGTGGTATCTTTGTTTTAGTTTTTTTTTAATATGGTCTGTTTTATTGCTTCAAATAATTGATCAAAATGGGAAATAAATGTGTAGACTGTAATGTCACTATTTTCATTGTGTGTTTGACATGTTTATGTAGTGTGGTAATATTTGACGGTAGATTTCGTTTGGGCCTGATCTGAATTCGCAACTATTTTACGGATCGGCTAATTCAGATAAATTCATACTATGTGAGTCGAATAAAAAATTTACAATGAGGTATTGTTATATAACACAATATCCCAGCAAAACATTTTACAAAGTGGCAAATTCATATTGTGTCATTTGTATATTTAAGTATGATTTGTATTAGGGGCGATTATGAAGCAGCGAAGCATGCAAAGCAGCTAAAATAGTTCAAATAGTTTTGAATTGCCGTGAAACAGTAATGTTTAGGCTTTTTCTCTTCTGTTTACTTGTAATTTGTCGCTCTATTGTTGTAACATCTGTTTTCCTCCCTGCAGACAAAGAGATACATCACAATTTTGATGAACTTCATGGGAGACGCTGTCGTCATTGATAACCGGCGCCTCCAAATTGTCACCTCCAGATTTTCAACAATCTAACAACAGAAATCCGCTTTTGGGGATGCAAAGACATTGATTGCGATTCCTCATCATTGTGGTCGGATCTCTCTGTTAAAGAAGGAAGATGTAATGGCTCTTGTGGAAAAAAAAACAGCCGTTGGCCTCAGGAAAGGGATTTGGGTGTCTGGAGACAAGCAGGGCCATATGGAGCAGGCTAAGATAGCAAGGCACACGTTCAGAATAATGGATGATGTGTCATGTTTCATGTTGCTAAGAAGCCATCAAGAGACCTGCTTGGGGAAAATCAAAAGACGTGCGTACAGTAAAAGCGACTGTTGCTGCGTTTAAAGATTTCGTCGGTCCCATCAACCCACGTTGCTTCGTGTTTGGTGGAGCCCATTAATGGGATGAGGATTTCTGGGAAATTGTATTATTGTCGTCATTGAATGCCATGGAAAAAAGATAACAACAGAAAAGTAGGCCTAGATGCTTGAGGCAGGATTACGTTTTGGAGTGATTTGGTTTTTAAAATAACATCCTCTTGTTCGTTGTGTTTCATCACAAACATTAATTCACAATCCCCAGATGTTGCATTTGCAGTGTCGTATCCGCACAACAGAGGAAGACGTAGGGCCGAGGTCACGACCCTGCGACAGCCCGCACCTCACATCCTCCTGCCTGAGCTCGTCTGCCCTTCTATCATCAAGCCATAAATATTACAACGGTCTAAACATCACAATCTCACATGCTCTCAAAACACAGAGCTGAAATGATAGATGGCGGGATGAGTGATAGATGTTTTCTACCTCTCTTCGCTCTGGATCAAAAACACGCCCGGCTGTTTTCTTTTTGCCGGGGGAGTTCTTTCACTTTTTCTGTTCTTTTGCACGTCCGCGTAAGTGCAACACCCCCCCCCCATCTTCGCCCAACTCTCTTTTTCTTTCTACCTGCATGCCAAATGTGCGGCCCTAACCTCGCTTTTTCCTGCGGTGTCAGAGCCACCCCTAAGTGCTGTTGCCGATACCCATGAGTAAGCCCCATAAAAGCCGCGGCGTCGCAGAGGCCGTTATTGTTTCTTGCGGATGATTGATTGATGGATGAGGGCTGACACTTCAATGAAGCCATTTCCACCGGCATCTCTATCCGATGATGTGCAGCGTATATTTTCTATCTACGCCTCATTGCTCGCCTGTGTCATTCCTGGAAGTTCATTTACACCATGTTCCCTGAAGGACCTTTTTTGCCCATCTCCCTTTTTCTCTTCTTTTTTTTACATCTTTTTATTCTTCTGGATTCACTCTCTCTCTCTCTCTCTCCTCTGGTATCATAAAATGATGCTTTTTCTGTGGGGGTCGGGATAATTTGTGCACCGTGACAAAACAAAAGGCACGGGAAGGTTACTTACAGCAGTAGATTGAGTTATAGTATACTGTATGTGTGATGCTTAGATTTAAATAAGTGGATTATACAAGTAAAGTTATTCATACTGGAGAAACATATTTTATACTATGTTCAAATGCATACAATTTTACAAGTGTATTTATTTATTGTGCCTGTTTAAAAATATATACAAAGGTCACATTTTTAAATATATTTTATAAAAATATGTTCACAGATGACTTCGTAATTTGAAATCAAATTTTTGGTTTAAACCTGCATTTAATTTTTAAATGACTCTTAATCCATACAATAAGGGAATGGGGATCAACGGTTTTTGGTTACTGACATTCCTTAAAACTTCATATTTTGTGTTCTGCAGGTTATAATATAAGGTACTAGAGGGTTCAAGAAGCACCAATTCTTTGATTTAAACTGAAAGAACATTTTAAATGTAGTATGAGACATATATATTTTTTTAATGTTTATGTCAATAACTCCTCTAAAAAAGACACTAAGTACATTTTAAAAAGTTTGTCTAATCCTATTTAAAGTGATACTTAAAAGAATGTAATACTGTTGAACTTTCACAGGTTGGAAACGCACTGCATAACAGTAATGACTTCCAGTAAAGGCTCTGTTGGAGTTTACAGTTCTGATGCTCTGCGTTGGTCAGCAAGCTGATGATACAACCGCTCTCTGTTTTCACTTCCAGTATATTGTTCGCGATTTTTCATGTGGCGAGCTGAAGAAGATGATGGCTTTTTGAGGACAATTCTTCATTTTTATCTCATATGGAGAGCAGATGGCAGGCCTGTATCCATGCAGAACTCTTTCTGGGATGACAGCCATGAGATTCCCCCTCAGGTGCCATTGGAGCCCTCGTGTGATGGTTGGGACATGGCATCCTCTTGGTGAAAGAACGGCTCTCTGTTCTCACTTCCTAATGGCGCCTGATAACGACGTAATATTTCAAATGTATGTGTGCATACAGAACTCAAACAGAATGCACTATCACTTGAAACTCTTTCGCAACGTATAGCATTTATACAAAACCAGAAATGAATGCGTTAAACTTGTGTGTGTCCCACCAGGACCATTTCCACCGTTTCCTTCTTGTGTTTGTGTGACAGGCCGTTCCCCGTGACAGCGAGGACCTTTGAGAGAATACACTGTTCAGAAATCCTCATCAAAACAGAAGGTAGGGACACTCCTTAAAAGCCTCCTGCATTTTTGATGACCCGACCTTTTATCCCTTTCTTCATGATGAAGTGTCTCATAAGCAGAGGTGAGTATTCTTCCACCCTGCATTTATTACGCACATGGCTCCCAAATGAGAAGGAGGCAGGCGATTGGACTCTGGTGGATATTTCCCCTGCGTCTTCGTTCAGTGTGTCATTCTTTATCGGTAATCACCTCGGAGGGCAGCGTAACACTCGTTTGCCGGAGGCTGCCCTCTCTTGCTCGGAGAGGCGGCGGACAGTAGGGCCATCCATAACCCTGCGATGCATTACCGGCCGTAACGCGTGCAGAATTCACCCCTTTAAGAAACTAGCGCTCGAGTGCAAGGCCAGGGGTACAACCTCTTGGGACCCATCCAAAATTGGTTGCAGTGAGGTATGAGAGATGCTAGGCTTTGCTAATGTGGATTCTGTGCCTACCATGCTAACAGAACAGGTCGGGTCAACATGCTAATTCAAACTGGTCAAAATGTAACACGCTTGATTTCATGCAATTTTGATGCCAGTCCAAATTTAGAAATGCTAGCCTGAGCTAGTCAAAATGTATCATGCTAGCTAAGATGCTAATATTGATATTGTAGTGTCCAAAATTAAATAGGTTTGACAAAGCAGGTCAAAATTTTTCATGCTAGTTCAAATTTTACAACCCGAACTCAAAGGTATTCGAAAAGGCAAATTTGTTTGGTAACTCTATATTATTAAACCCTTTGCATTTCATTGTGGCATTATTACAATTCATGAGAAATCGTTTAAAGGTCTAAACCTTATTGTCCTTTGTATGAAAAGCATATTCGTACTAAACCTCCAAATATATATAAGTTAGCAATCTACTAAAATGTGAACGATTTGTTGTGAGAGTTGTTGTGATGCGTCTACATTTTCAGTCCGAAGTCTAACGTGTTAGTCGAAGCTAGTCAAAATGTATCATGCTTGTCCTAAATTTAACACACTACTCCAAGCACTAGTCCAAAATGTAATATTCTACTCCAAGTTATTTAATATCGATCATGAAGTCCACAATTTTATGCTAAAAATAAATGTAACTAGCCCATGCTGTCAACATTAACATGCCTGCAATTTAATATGCTAGTCAAATTTATCGCGCTACAAGCTAGTTTTTTCTTATATCTTCAAGCAGTCTAACTTTTTAAGGTTTTTTCCAAATTGTTATATTCTAGTGTAGGTAATCAATATTGATTCCGCTAGTGCAAAATTCAAATTTAAGTCAAACCTAGTAAAAAATGTTCTCCCAAGGCTAGTGGACCATGTTAAAATGTATTAAGCTAGTCCAAAATGTAACACACTGGCACATGCTACCCCAAATTGTAAAATATCTGTAAAAGATATTCACAATGTACTATGCTAGTAAAAATTTTTATACTGTAGTCAAAATTTATCACACTTTTCTACAATTTTAAAATGCTAGTGGAACATGTTCAAAACGGAATTCTAGTGCAAAATGTAACAAACTAGTCCAAGCAAACAACGATTTCGTAGTCAAAATAGTAAAAAATGTACAAAATTTTCCAAGTTAGGAAAAGTGTAATATGATAGGTCGAAGTGTAACATACAGGCCCATGCTATCACAATTTTTTACGCCGCTCCAAAGTTAAATATGTAACTTTATCATGCTATTCTGACATTACATATGTCAGTGAAAGATTATCAAAATGTTTCATACCAGTCCAAAATTTAGCATACTTGTTCAAGCTAGTCCAAAATGTAAGAAACTTATTTAATGTGTTATTGTGAAATCTGTATGTAATGTTAACGGTGTAGTAAAAATCTAATATTGTGACAGTCCTAGCCACCGATGACACCAGCGTCCACCCTATGGTCCATGCTAGCCGGTTTAGCTAGAGATTTCTGGTAATCTGTCCGGAGTAGATTTTAAGGTTGTAGTTAAGCTTTACTTGATGTTTGATTGTACCTCGTCCAGTTGCATCTCTACTTGAACAGACATTCAGCCACACCCATTAGGCAAGGAAATGTGTTCGATGGGCTAATGCATGCTGACACTGAAAACTACACCCACCGAAATGAGAACCTGCAAATTGGGTTATTCATCTTCACCTGGCGGTAATCTAGTTGATAAGCACTATGTACGAAGATCTCTCGGGGAGACAGAATGAGATTACTGCGAGCCGAGCCTGTGATGCCCGAGCCTCATTGAAAGAGCCTCTGGTGATCAGAGAGATGATCCCCAAACAAACACATTTCAATAAGACAAAGAAAACAAAGTTTTTACTTATCACACATGCAACGCTTTGTAGCTCCGGTCGCACTTTGAGTAAGGGGATGGAAACAGAAATAAATACACTTGTTTTCCCCCGCCAAGTAAAGGAAGGTGATCTGTGCTTGAGTGAGATATCAAGGGTTTCTGCTTCAGAGAAACTTCGGTCGTTTTCTTTCCTCATGCCGTACCTCGATTGTTTTTCCCTAGAATAGTGTTCATTCACCTGAGAAATAAGGCCAGCGTAGAGAGCGGTCTGACTGTTGTAAATAAAGAACAAAGGCTAAAGAGATTCAGCTGTCCGTCAGCCACGGCAGGATACAACATTATCTCACGGCAGACTGGCTGGAAGTTAGAGGTGATGTCCGGGAGAGTAGTGCTTCTACGATAGATTTACTCAATCGTAGGAAACATGTGCATTTTAACCGTAAAAACGTTTATTATGAGTATAATTGTCTCTTTTTATCTTGTATTATAATGCAAAATGTCACAGAATTCATCAAAAGGCAATCAGACCACCGTGCTTCCGAAATGTTTAGATTGCGTTAAATCATCACAAGACGTCAACGCCTTGAATCATATCACGCGAGTCCACCTTCAGCAAGTTTCAAAATGAGCACAGGCCTTTGTTTTCCCTCTAATAGGTGAATTATTTTCATTTCTTCTAGGAGTCAGTCCGAGCATCTCATGACTTATGCATGTCGTAGATCCTTCACCCTCCCTCCTAATGGCCAGATAGCCCGAGCGCCCGCGAGTTGTTGTCGTATTTGCCGACGTGATGCATAGATCCCCGGTGGCTGCGTAAAAACAGGCCAGGCCAGGTGCAACACTAATATCCCAGCCGTATCCAAACATTTCCTTTCAAAGTAAGCAGCACGCTGGGGCCCATAAATTAGAGCCAAGATGTCGGGCTTCCAATAAGACCCTACCCTGAGCAATAAACTTTGACATTGGTGTGTGAAAAACGCCGGCTCTTTTTCATTGTCAAGTGTTACAAATTGATGAAATGAGTTCATCGATGTTCCCTGGTCATTATCCCTCTAGTGGCACTTTGTTTTACAGACAGGAGGGAAAGGGCCGGAGCAGATTAGGGGCCCCCGACACAGTTTATCAAACCAAATCTAATATCATCCATAAGAGGAGAATCTGGAAATCAATACTTCATTACTAAATTGTTACTGGGGATGAAGACTGATCGTGAGGGTTCAGAGATGTGTCTCGGCGGCCGGGGCACGGGAAGTTCAATGTCACAGACGAAGTGATAAGTAAAGACTTTGATGGGAAGAAACATTTCTGTAATGGGCCACTGGTGAAGGAGGGCTGGGGGGGTGTTGGTAGGAAGAGATAATAGAAACTGAGTTTGCCTTTGATTGGGCTTTTGCTTTATAGCTGGAATGAGAGAATGGTTGGGTGGGGGGGTTCTCATTCTTGACTTCTCCAATATCTCCAAGGCTTCTGGGTATGTGGTGCTTTATGGTTGACTTGCTTTGTCATCTGCAAGCAAACTCTCATTATGAAGAGATCGATTTACACAATAATCGAGTCTTTATTGTCTGTAATATAGATCTTTGTTTATTTGCGCCCATTGTTCTCTTTGCGGGGCTGCTCTGGTGAAGGTTAGAGAACCTGTGGCTTCTGATAGTTTTATGGAGGCAGAAATTTTAAAATATTGGACTATAGAAATGGGGTAGATGTTTTTGTTTTTTATTTACAGAGAACTGTACACATGAACTGTATGTATTTATAAATATAAAACTCTAAAAAAAGCATTCCTAATTTTAATTTTGTATTTATCACGATTAATTGCACACAACACAATTGCACAAAAAGTTAATAATAATAATAATAATAATGTTTTGCTCTTCAAACCTAATATAATAAGTGTTATTAAATAATTTGTATTACCCTTCTAACTGTCTAACATGTAGAAAAACACAGAAAGAATAGGTTCTCCAAAACTTTCATAGTTTATAGTGCTGAATATATTAAATACAGAAGAAAAAAAGCAACAAAACATATTATACAACATACATATTTCGTACTCCAAGTGAAACTTCTATTGCAGCCTACAGTCTGAAGTTTTCTGTCTCTATTAAATGCGTTAATATAACCATTTCCAATCGTGCCAAAATAATAAAAAAAATCCTTTGTTTGCATTATAGTGTTCATATATGATGTAACCCCAGACAAGGATGAAAGAAAAAACATTGTTACGTTTTTTTATGCATTATTCTGACATTGCATTAATGCATTAATGTTGGCATTTTATGGAATAACCCTACAGTTATTTTAACACCACAATGTTTAACAGGGCACAGCAACTGTTATGAAACAGAAATATAACCTTGTTTAGTTTTTTACTCATCCGCAGTGTCAATTAGTCATAGTATGACTGCCATACTCTAGCTGTGCATGCATCCTACAGTAGCCCTTTAACATAATATTGCAGTTTTGTTAACGCATTGTATTAGCAATACGATATCCATTGAAATAATATAAACAGAAAAAACATTAGCGCCGGCCCCCTATTGGCTATGGGGCCATAAGCAGTCATAATATTGCTTATGCCTTGGGCCGGCTTTACGTCTTGGTCGGTTCCTATCCCAAGCATAGCGCAGAAAAACTCTACACAGAGGAGTGGTTTTGTACCTTGTAATACATAATTAGACCGCAGACACTAAGATGTGCTTTGTATGTAATAGTAAATAAATAACAAGAACAAATAAAAGGTTCCAGAGCAAATCATTTTTACGCCACATTGCTATTCCCCGGTATGCCTCTAATTGGAACATCGTTGTCTAAAGCATCTCAGGCGAACACTCGCTCATTCCCTTACATTCGACGTTCCTCACGTACATCTGTAGGCCTGCAGAGCCCCGATTCGTTCAGGTGACAGAGATAAACATTTTTTACGGCCGAGTTTGACATCGGCGGAGGGAGAAGACTTAGTCCAGTATCAGAGGCCCACGGCTAATGATTTTTGAGCAGCCCCCGACTGAGTCTTAAATGTCTGCAATATCCATAAACAACTCTATACTGTCCAATTAGGCAGACAGAGATGTACTGAGCTGTCAGACAGATTTGCATGGCTAAGCACCTGAGATCCCTCAGATGATGGGGGGGAGGGTTCGTCAGGCCGAGGAGAGAGAAAGACGAACACAACGGATGACTTTCATTACTGCGTTTTGCCTTTTTCCACACACCCAATTACTGCCAGGATTAATTGATTATCTTACCTTTCCGTTCAAAGCCCGACGCAGGGGTTGCCGGCACTCCCCCGCATCACGTGTGCTTTTTTCAAAGAGCGTGCATTGTTCATGTACAAAACTGGTCTGTATTTCCTACGGGGATTAAAAACATTGGTGCAATTTAAAGTTGGAGAAGAAGAAAAAAACGTTTGCTGTAAAAAAAAAGAAGGCCATTTGCCGCGTCCGATAGCGGGCCTAATTGGGATTTATACCCTCCTGTGCCACCTCCCCTGCCCCACTTGGCTTTTTCTCTCTCAACTGCCCTGTCAGCGGCCAGGGATCTCAGGAGAATGTGACACTTCCCCGAGTACGTCTGATGGGAGTAAATCATGCTTTTTAGATTCATTATGGCACTCTATTTTTCCGCTGGGTCTTCTCTCCGCTGTCCATCCAGCGCTGGTGGTAGTGTATTAAAGGACAGACAGCTTACATATTTCACGACGTGCATGTGGTTATGCTCTGCGGATCGGCTGAGATGCTCTGCTTTCTGTCGCTGTAAGTTTCGTCGTACACGCCGGCCAGACAAAGAATTCAAAATGGCAAGTGTGTCTCGGTACGAGAGAACATCGTCAAAGTCACATGAGGCTCTCTGTAATTTCTGAGTTAAAGCTAATTATGTAGAAAGCGACAGAGAGAGAGAGAGAGAGAGAGAGAGAGAGAGAGAGAGTGAGAGTGAGAGTGAGAGTGAGAGTGAGTGAGTGAGAGAGAGAGAGAGAGAGAGAGAGAGAGAGAGAGAGAGAGAGAGAGAGAGAGAGAGAGAACTCAGGAATGAGATTAGATTTGGATTATTGCTCTGGAGATTCAAGGTTTCAGTTGTGTTTCCTTCATCTCTAATGTTCTTTAAGATACTGCTTAGGAGAAATTAAAACAGAAGTAAATGAGACCATATTATCTGAAACACATGAAGAGTATAAGAGTTGAAAATTAATGATGATTGAAGTGGTAAATAATCTGGATGTGAGAAAAGTTCACAAGTTTAATATTGACTTTTGATTGCCGTTCGACTCTAATGGAGACATTTGTGAGACTTTTGACTCTTTCTCAGGAGAAATATTTATAAAACAGATGAGACATTAGCAAGTTTCCATTCAATCTCATTGATGAGCTCAGTTTGAGACATTGTTGAGATCTCTTTTGAAATACCAGCGGAGACGTTTGTGAAATTTTGGTCTTCCTTTACTTAGGAGAAATATTCGAGACATAGATGAGACTTCTCTGATGAAACGCTTCTGTTTGCTCTCCATTTCCTCTGATTGATGAGCTCAGTTTGAGACATTTTTAAGATTTCATCTGAAATTCTAATGGAGAAATTTGTGAGATTTCGGACTCTTTCTCAGGAGAAATATCAAAGAAACAGATGAGACTAGCAATTTCCATTCAATCTAACCGATGAGCGTAGTTTGAGACATTGTTGGGATCTCTGTTGAAATACCAATGGAGACGTTTGTGAAATTTTGGTCTTTCTTTCCTAAGGACTAATATTCGAGACAAAGATGAGACATAAGCAAAAGTTTCCCTTTGCTCTCTGTTTACTCGGATTGATGAGCTCAGTTTGAGGCATTGTTGAGATGTCTTCCGAAACTGTAATGGAGATATTTGTGAGATGTTTGCTTCTTTTTTTCTCAGAATAGTTTTCTAAAATGCAAATAAGACTAAAGCAACAGCTTGCAACTGCTTTCGATTTAATTTGATAGATGAGCTCAGTTTGACACATCAGTTTGACACATCCTAAACTTTTAAACCTCTTTCTCCTCAGGAGAAATAAACTTGCTGTTCAAACATCTAAACTCATGGTGAATCCTACTACACATCAATACAATAACTCATAAGAAAGATATCCATTTATGGAACTGTGTAACATATCTATTTTTATATTCCAACCTTAAAACATGTTATGAGACACATTATTATTTTTCTCACCAAAAATGTCATTTCTGGCATGAACGATTTCTTTCCGAGCGTGTGATGGCGTTTCTATGAAGCACGTTATTTTGATCTCAGACATTGGCACTGTTGACACCTCAGTATTTGACTGTCCCTCAAGCCTCTCCATCTCCCCGGCATCGCACTTCCATTGGAACTAATTAATAAAAGTGTTTAAATCGCATTTCCCCCCTCCTGTTGTAATTAACAGAAACATCTGTTAAAGTTTCACTCAGCCTGGAAATAACAGCCCCTGTGCACACTCGCAGAGAGAAAGAAAAGGAAGAAGAGCTTGGATAATATGCATGTGATTTCAGCGGATGGGCTTGTTAGAATATGAAGGTTGTATCGATATGTCGAGATCATTGATCCCATCATGTTTTATTTTCTTGTCCATGCGCTTATTGCCAAGCAATCTGGCGTGGATTACAACATCTGATGCAAAGAAATCGATTGTGAAAGCTTTTGATTATGTCTGTATTTTGAAATGGGCAGATGGGTGGATCAATGCTGAGGTTAAGTTAGGTCGGGCCTAAGTACAAGTAAAATCTACTGAACATGTGTTGATTTAGTGGAACTGTTTTATGTATTTTCGTATAAAATTGTCTGGTGGATTCTGCAGTCCATGCTTCTAAATTTGTTTCTGTCGAGGGGTTTCAAATATTGCAGTTGTTGATAATTGGCTGGTGTTCTTGTTTGGGGGATTTTCTGCTTTTTTGTCTTAATGTACTGTGACGCAAAACATTGCAATAAATAAAAACTCGTCTCAACACATTCACCGTAAATATGCTGAAACGTTTATAAAAATATACTGAAATACTGCTTTTGGTATCATCTAGATAAGTTTATAAAAATAGGATTTATTGGTCTCGACTTTGTGCACCTGCCGAGTTCCCGAAATGGAAAGTGTTGTCATTTATAACCTTTTGTGCCAAAGCTTAGTCTGTTTATATGAATTTACAGGACAAAAAATACAGTTCTCAATTTTTAAATGCTACTTTTAAAATCCATCCAACCATATATTGATCAAAGTCAAAGTCAAGTAAAGTCAACTTTCATTCTCAAAACTGCCAGAAGTACAGTGCATTCAAATCACGTTTTTTTAAATTTGATTTCTCTCACACCCTTGCATACAATTGAAACAAGAAATAAAAAATATTTAAAAATTTAATAAAGATATATATATATATATATACTGTAAACACATTAAACCTAATTTAGAGCCATATGGAAGAAAGATAAAAAAAGGCAGATAGAGTGCAAACCCGGAAATTAAACAACATTGAATGTGAGGTAGTGCAAAAAAAAAGTTTATGAGTCTGATTAAAGTGACAATTTAACATTTAAAGTGACAGTTACAGCAAAACGTCAAAGAGGTAGTTTAAGCATGTCAGTCTGATGGTGAATAGAAGTCAATGAAGTCCAAGTATATCTACTCTCTCTTTCTCGTGTCAATTTTCTTCATTTATTTACTCCTTAGTCATTCAAACCCTCTATATGAAACTTTCTTCAGTGGAACACAATAGAATATATTTTGAGAAATGGCTTGGAGGTCATACAGGTTTGGAATGATGTGAATAATTAAAAAATTGTAGGTGAACTGTCCCTTTAATGCATTTTTTTAAATGGAAGGCAGCCATTAGAAATCCTCTCGGAGCTCCCAAGCCACAGTTTGAGTACTGAGGCCGAACGCTAAATCAGAAGCTGAGATAAGACAGGAGGTGTCCCATGAATCAGGTTTGCACTCGCTGCTTATAATCACTTTTGTGTGACAAAAAACTAATTGAACTCAAGCTGTTTTGTGTACATGAGTATGACAAGAGCTAATGGGATAATTTGAAGTACAAACGGGTCCTCACTTTTTCATCATTAATTACTACTAATTATGTGAGCTCGCGTTCAGGCACCTATTACGTTATTTTGTTCTTGAACGGGACGCATCACAATCACAATGTCAGTTATGTGTCTTAATTGCCATAGTGTTGTCTCTGTCATAACTGAACCCTGATACTGATTACAGTAGATGACACCTGATGGTCTGATTATGAAAAAGAACAATCTGAATTAGTGCTCCCAGACATCAGTGTCACAAATGTCTCCATTTTGTCCAAGACGTTCTCCTAAGAAGAAAGTCAGGTATCTTAGCATGTCTCAAATATGTTTCAGATATTTCTCCAGAGAAAAACAGTCAAATATCCCACAACTATCTCCATTACATTTCAAAGATTTTTCCATTTTGTCTCAGATATTTCTCCTGTGGAAAACAGTCAAATATCTCACACATGTTCCCTATATGTCCTTGGCCTCCCTCCTGAGGAAAGTTACATATCTCAAGCATGCCTCTAATGGGTCTTAGACACTTCTCCTGAGAAAAAGAATCCAAGATCTCACAAATGTCTCCATTATCTCTCAGACATGTCTACTAGGAAAATAGTCAGATATCTCACAAATGTCTCCATTATCTCTCAGACATTTATACTCGGAAAATAGCCAGATATCTCACAAATGTCTCCATCATCTCTCAGACATGTATATTCAGAAAATAGTCAGATATCTCACAAATGTCTCCATTATCTCTCAAAAAAAAAACTCAGAATATAGTCAGATATCTCATGAATGTCTCCATTATGTCTCAGAAATTAATACTCAGAATATAGTCAAATATCTCATGAATGTCTCCATTATGTATCAAAAATTAATAATCAGAATATTAGTCAGATATCTCACAAGTGTCTCTATTATCTCTCAGAAATTTCTTCTTGTAAAAATAATCGGATATCTCACAAATGTCTCCATTATCTCTCAGTTATTAATACTCAGAAAATAGTCATATATCTCACAAATGTCTCCATTATTTCTCAGAAATTAATACTCAGATAATAGTCAGATATCTTATGAATGTCTCCATTATGTCTCAGAAGTTTCTACTGAGAAAAATAGTCATATCTCACAAGGGTCTCCATTATCTCTCAGAAATCCTTAATCAAAAAAATAGTCAGATATCTCACAAATGTCTCCATTATCTCTGAGAAATGTATACTCTGAAAAATAGTCAGTTATCTCACAAATGTCTTCAGTATCTCTCAGAAATTTCTACTGAGAAAAATAGTCAAATTTCCCATAGTTTCCTCCATTACATCTCTGACATTTCTCCTGATATCTCCATTACGTCTCAGATATTTCTCACAAATATTTCTATTACGTATCACGCAATTTCTCTGGAGAAAAATACAATATCACAAAAGTCTCCACACATCTAACATTTTACCTGATAAAACAGTTAAATATCTCAGAAATGTCTCCTTTATATCTTCGATATTTCTCTTTCGAAAGAGCCAGGTATCTCACAAACGTCACATCACTATAGAAACATCTAAAAACAATGATCCACAGAGATCAAGGGAATGTTGTAAACGCAGGCAAGCATGTCTTGTTGTATCTCAGCTTCTTTAAGAACATCCTGTCATCGGTCCGATGTACGTCACACCGAGCAGACCGCATTACTTCACCTCATCTCTGCATTTTTAATTGTTGTTTTTTACCCACAGCTCATCCACGGGGAAGCAGCCGAGTCACTTGGAAAGGTTAGCGGTCCCTGATGCAAGCGCAGAGCTGGATTTCACATAATGTCATGTCTTTGTTAGCATTTTCATTGTTAATAATGTAGTCACCTGACATCAGCCGCCACACCAGGGGCACAATGATGATGCGGCAGGGAAATGTGATCCCTCCAAAAAACAATTACCATCCCATACTTACCGTCAAACAGTTGGTTTAAAGCAGTGCTTGTGTGATTCATCAGTAATCAAGGGTTAATTTCACACTTCACTGAATGGCCTGTTTTAATCCCTATTCAGAGTAATTAAATCTGTCTAATAAAGTGAGCGCCTTTTTTTGTTCGCACTTTCTTTTTTTATTGTTTTACACCCTTCACATCTCATCTCCCATTCCACGCGTCATCTCGACTCCACGACAGGCAGAATCTATCCCTAAAATTAAAACATTCCTGACCCATCCGATATGACAAGCGATGGAGAGGGCGAGAGAAAGCGACAGAGCTGGAAAGAGAGGCTGAGGATAAGAGAAGTTGAAAGAGATTCCTCACAAAGCTCGTCAGGAACGTGAAGAATAGCTGACAGTCGTTTCTGTTTCTCTCTCTCTCTCTTCCATTTCAGACGAGTGGAATGTGAAGATTTGACCCTGTCAATCAGGACCGGTGACAAGTTTAATCACTGAGCGCCCTCCACAAAATCATGGCTAAATAGGAATGCAAATAATAGAGCACCAGGGCCTCTTATAAATGCTAATCATGAGGGCTAATCAGCTGACAGGACCAGGGATCCGGCTCGCTCAAGGAGTCACTCAAACTTACTTATTCTCTCGTTCTCTTCCACTGTCATTTTCTTTCCTTTTCGCTTCCCAACACACAGTGAGTCAGTACGAGTGTGTGGAAGAAAATCCGCCAAAAATTAGTGTTTATAAAGTCAACAGCCAAAATAAGTGCGAACGGGTTTCCCAAACATTCCTCTGCTCTGCGTCCTACGGCGGACAACGTCCACACAATAAGTTGATAGGAAGTATTGTAGTATTGAAAAAGGACGTACTCTTTTTGGAACAACTTTTTTCAACTTGATGATGGTAGAAGTTTGGCTGTTTGGAAACAGTTGGAGTTGGGTGACAAAATGCTGTGCTAAAGTAGAAAGACATTTTGATTTTAATGGTGGAATGTTATCTGGAAAACATTAAAACTCTATTAAATTCCATCAAAATAATGTCCATCACACTAAAAATAGATTTTTGTTATGGTCTTAATGGCCAATGGTGTATAATGGTATTTACATGAAATACATGAGAATTTCCATAATAATTTCTATTGGGTTTTAATGTTTTTTAGAAGGGTATCTTTAATAATGTATCACTTAATCAAAGTTTATTTAAGTCTTTTAAACCGAAAAAAATATACTATCAATCTTCCTTTAGTGTTATTCCTACATTTTTTTTAAATAGTTAACTAGTATACTAAATGTACTATACTGCTATAGTAAACTACACTTAATATTTCTTACTGTTGCATTTAAGATATCTTTAAAGTACAACATTCATATTTTAAATAATGGGCCAAATTTAGTCAAAATGTGTACAGAAATTGTTTAAACTATATAGAGTTTACTTATGCATTAACTGGATTGAAATGTTTTATGTTTGTATACTCTTATTTGGAACACTCATTTGGGTTATTTGTTGTGTTTGGTTCTAAATATTCCTCAAAATATCTTATTTTGTGTTCTGCAGAAGAAAGTCGTACAGGTTTTGTAAATCTGGTTTGATCAATTTAAATAAACGTAACCAAACTTTAGCTTTGTACATTGTTCCTAGTTTGTTTGTATTTTGTTTGTATTGTTTACGTTTATTTTTTTATTTTATTTTATTTTTCGTTATTGTGATGTATTGTGAACTTATCAAAACCTAATGTGATATAAAATTTTAACTCTCATTTGCACTGTTGGTTACCTCTCTGTGGTCGGCCCCCTTTTGCTCTATTTGCATAGAGTAACGTGTCAATTATGTCCACTTTTGATCTACTACCCCATTTATTTTCACTGTTTTTGTCTCGTGTGTCAGAAATATTTTTTGAGCTTGATAAAAGCTCACGATAGAGTTTCCTCTCCCCGTCTGTCAGCGAGATGAAGTGGCCATCTCTTTCAGAACCATGTAAATGAGGCCTTGCCAATCCACAGCTCTGTGATTCTTCTCAGAAGTGTGGAGCTCAGCGGAGACTTTGAAATGTTGATTTAAGCCCGTCTCGAGAATGGCGAGTCTCCCTCCGCACCTTTAAAATACAGTTGATCTAAGTTTTATATGCGCTTCAAAGTTGTGAAGGTTGGCTTTCTTTCCCCAATTGTCTCGAATGTCAAAGCTAAACGTGAAGATCCGCTCTGCCACGCCTGCATCAAGAGTATACGGGACTGTTTGAAGTCCACCGAATCGCTGGCGATAAGACTGAAGTCGAGGCAGTTGGAGACTGAACTTGATTTTGTACTTTTTGTTCCTTTATACTGTACTGTATACAGTATAAAACTGTATTCCGGTACCTGCAACATCGGTATTAATAAACGTTGAGTGAATCATACACACCTATGTGTTGTGTATGTTAAAACAAGGGACAATTCGCTCCCAAAATGAAATTCTGTTATTACTAGATCATATGTTTTGCCAAAACGTTCAAAACCTTTATGATGAATAATTTCTTTCTTCTTTTCGTTTTTTCCTGTACAGAGCAAGGATGTACAATGTCAAGCTACATACAAAATAGTAATATCTGTTAATTGTGTGCTATATTTTAAGTCACTTGAAGACACAAAAAAAAAATTAACTCTGTTTAAGTGAAACAATTTAAACTAAAAAAAATTATAAAAGTAAAAAATATTGGGTGTACATAATAAATATATTTCTATATGTTAATGTTAATTAAATACTTATTTTTTAATTACATAAACTTAAAAAATCTTTGTAAATTTTAGATAAATTAACTTACATTGGATTTTTGATAAATTAATTTAATTAATACATTTAAATACATTTAATTAATTTTTTTAATTTTTTCAGGTTAATTTTTAAGATTAAATAAGTTTATTGTGTGATCTTTACCATGCCTAGTAAATATCTTTGTACATACAATGCATTTCTGTGTATAAGAATTGCCAACCATGGTCAAGCCAGTCACGTGTTGTTCCTAATACTTTTCCTTTTGCTATCCACAGAATATAAGAGAAGAGAAAGATGACAGAATATGGGTTTGGATTGACATATAGGTGAGTCATTCTTGGGTGATTTATTCCTCCAAGATTGTACAAATCCATTAGTGTGAACTTTTAATTCTACTTTCTGAGAATTAAACGGTTTGTGACGGTATTCACAAATCATTGTAAGTCTAAGTTTTCGTTTTTGATTCGCCAAAAGAAACTCGCTCCTTCTGCTGTATCCGCTTATCAAAATCAATAATTTGTTGTAACGGGAGCTTTTTATTCAAAGGCAAACGGGTATCATAACATAATCATAAGTGATTCGGTCTAGTTACGTTTGTCAGTAAGAGTTACGCTGGAAACGGCACCATAAACAAACTCTCACATCTCAAAATCTAACACTAGCAAAGTCTATTTCTTCCCTCAAACTGATGCTTTACCATCTAATTCTCCCGGGCATATCCGAGTGCCAGCTCCATACCCCATCTCCATACACGCACATAAGTTCATCTGAAAGTGCCAAGGGGGAAAACAAAGACTTGCTCTGAGAGCTTGTGAAAAACACTTTCATGACGAGCTTAATAAAACTCCTAAATCTTAGTCGATTTCATTTCTTTACACATATACAGCATTCCGGTCCAAGGTGTGTACGCTAACTTGCTTTAAACAATTTGACCTTTTGATTTTAGTATGTGTCGTTACCTGTCATGTTTTGTGAAAAATATCTCTATTGTGTCCATACAATGGAAGGTTAAGGGTTTCAGTGTTTGGTTACCAACATTCTAAAAAAAAATCACATTCTGTGTTCTGCAGAGGAAAGAAAGCCTTACGGGGTTTATGATGACATAAAGGTGAGTCCATGATGAAATAATATGGTTTTTAAGTGCACATTGACTGATTTTGTAAATCGATTGGTGGTGGAGCTGTTCTCTACTCATCCACCCTTCACATCATATCTAATGGCTGGGGTTTCTGGCTCCTAGTTAACAGCAGACCTTTTTCTGCACACCCCAGGGTAAAGATTCAACTCGCCGACCACCCACATCAGCAGACGTCTCCCCAGGCATCAACACCACACGGCCATCGTGCATTGGACGTCTCTCGAGCGCCGGCCCTCTGCTGCTAATGATGCCTGTGTTTGGCAGTTCAGAGGTCTTTTTGATCAGGTATCAGCCCTGAGCGGCAGTGATCTCCACAGATATTGCCGGAGAGACTGAAATGGAGGCTGAGGTTCAGAAAAAAATGTGTCTGCAGATCAATCAGACCTCCTCAGTCTGCCAGACAGTCAGGGACTGAGACCGAAGGCCATCTAGGCCCGATGCCTTCTCTTGGATGTAGTTTCTCCTAAAGCGATGCTGGGGTTCAAGTTTAATGAGGAATGGGTTTGCTATGTGCAATAAAACTGCGGAGGTGGTGTTAGTGTGCTAGACTGGGTCAAGATCGTGTTGCTCGTCTGGTCCAACAGTCGATGCATTTAAGATATCTGTAAATATAAACATGCCCTCCGTCAACCACTAAGATTAGTCTCTTCAACAAATCTTAAATGTTTTAAAAATGATGAGTTTTTATTATTTGCTTTGTGGTTTGACCTCAAGAAGCTGGTTGATAACATACAAACGATACCAAACATACCATTTTGCATTTAGGTTAGTTGTGGTCTGGTGGTTAGAGAGTTTGACTTGAAAGCAGAAGGTTGTGGGTTCGATTCTCAGTGTCAGCAGACAATGACTGTAGTGTACTTGAACAAGACGTCTTACACCTATTTGCTCTTCAGTGATAATTGCCAACTGCATAATTATGTAAGTGACTTTGGATAAAAGCATCAGCCAAATGAATAAATGTAAATGTAAACTTGGAAATTCTTTTTCAGAAAAGGCTGCTCAAAAGATTCAAAAATATTTTATATTTATGCTATTTGGGATTGTTATATCCATTATTTCCTTGTCAAAAATTACCAGCAAAGAAATGTTTGCTTAAGTCTCATCTGTTTTTCAGATATAACTTTTAAAAAAAGTCAAAAATCTCAGAAGTATCTCCATTAAATTTTCAGAAGAGATCTCAACGTTTTAACCTGAGGCCAGATTTGTCAAGTCTGCCATCAAAAGTAAATATTATTTAAAATATCATTGTGAACTCAATCATTTCTCATCACATTTTTTACAAATGTTCTATTGTTATCTACAACTCCATGCCCTTAAGAGATTGGGACGATTATCATTTGTTCCAATTTTTATTTCTCACAAGATAAAGGCAAAGCAAAGACAACAGAGATTGTTCTATATTTTTTCTTAATGCTGTATGGGTCAAACTTAGATAAAAAAGAAATCTCTTTTGTGATTCCCTAAACTTATTTTTGTACAATTTATAAAGATTTTACCAGATCCCACCTGTCACAGAGTTCAGCCATCATGTTTGCCTGCATTGAGATGGACACCTGACCTTCACATGTTCCTCAAGCAGCACTCTTCTGGATCTACCCCAGACTGGCACACGGGTTCCAGCGAACGAACAGAAAGGGTGCCGGATGACAGGCCTGTCGGCTATTTTTACACCCGCTCTGATAACGTTAGAGAAATTGACAGACTACCAAATGATGTGTTTCAGAGTGGCGTGGTTACAGACAAGGAGACCTCTTCATGCGGGAGGGCACTGGCTGCTGACACCGGGGATAATAGCCGTGCACAGAGCTCATTGTGTGTGTCCCCCACACGTGGCATTTGGAACCAAACGGTTTCTATCCCCATGGACAAACGATTCGTGCTTGGCCAGGGAAAGACGGGCTTCTCGCCTTTCAATCAGCCCTCTTGAAGGATCTTGGCAGGGGCTGCTCTCTTAACCCATTGAATTCATTAATAATTAGGCTAATTGTGTGCGGCAAGGGTTGGACATACCTGAGACGTCGGGTGAATCCTTGATTGCATTTTTGCCTTTTTTAAGACCATTTGATCTGTCCTTGTGTTTTGCCATTTATCATTCAATTCTAAAGTTCTACAATGTGTTTGTTTTTACCGTAAAAATCGATGGTCCCAGCAGTAGTGAGAGAAAATACTGGATGCCATCGGATTGCACGGAAAGTTGGCACGCTTTATCAACGCCACTTGTTTTTATTTTGCCCGGGGGTGGCTGCCAGCTTCATGGCCCGCTCTTTGCAACGTGACAGCTCCATCTCATGGGTCTGGCTCCCATGCAAAAGCAGCGCATCAAAACAAATAAGGCCTCCGCCGCTTAAGCGAAATCAGTGTGATGCAAGGGCGCACGACGCAATCCAGTGTTCCCCGGCTTTCTGCCAGTCCGTCCTGCAATTCAGCACCATCTCCACAGGAGGCCCCGCTTCTGTCATCCTATGGAACCACTGAAGAGGTAATTACAGATTTTGTCGCGTACAGAATTTCCGGAGACGGACACCTGCCTTAAAAGATTAGGCTCCTCCGTTGCCGACGTCCCCTCCCCGGCTACTCCTCCAAAACTGAAAAACTTCCATTGCCGAACGCCGACGGCAATGGAAGCCTGTTGTATATAAAATAAAAACTGTCACCCTGGGCAACGCGTGGCACCCGAGCATTTATTCTGTCTCGCACATCCTGGCACTTAGAATTATTTCCTTCATGCCTGATAACCAAATTACAATATGGCAGGTTTCCCCGGAGCCATGGGGATCGTTAGTGCTCGCTCACAACATACTTTCAACTGATGTGGCATTTTCATGTACAGCTGCCAATCAAAAATCTGCGGAAAGGAGAGATGCAAATGAGGGCGGGCCCGGCAGTGTCGCAATTACGGTTGTGTGTGTGAGTGCGTGCCGGAGAGCGGACCCATAATCCCTCGCCTGTGCCGGAGACAGACAGCTGCAGTCTGAACGGCATCTAACTCTACTCTAAATGTGGGGTAAGCAAAATGGCAGGTGAAGGGAATTACTGTAGCGCTGTTGGATTATGAGCTGTCGTCTGCTTTTCTCAGGTCTCTGAGTGGGCTGAAAGCTGGAAGTCGGCATTTAGATGTGCGAGAGGCAAACAGAGCGCGGTTTTGTTGGCGTAAACTCTGAGTTTTCAAAATAAAAAGGTGACAACGACCCGAATGGTTTAGAGGTGGTAAGACTGGTGAAGTGTTTTTTGTTTTGGAAAGGGTTTTTTACTCTTGATCAATGGTGGAGGAGGATATGAATTGCATTTAAATATACCAAACAAAAAAACAATGGAATTTAATTGATTTGCTGTAGATTCTGGTTCAATTCGCTGAATATCTCCCTCTGCCGTAAAATGGTGTAAAATGATTGTTCACTTAAGGTTCATGCCTAGCAAGATATTTACATTCAACAGAAATCGCCCACGGAAACGGCCAGTTTGGACTATAACCCTCTACTTCCTACTTTAATGACATCACTAGGACAGTTAAACTCCGCC
Organism: Triplophysa yarkandensis; assembly: GCA_033220385.1. Lineage (NCBI taxonomy): Eukaryota > Metazoa > Chordata > Actinopteri > Cypriniformes > Nemacheilidae > Triplophysa > Triplophysa yarkandensis. The sequence goes on along the minus strand of CM065671.1, from coordinate 2,190,784 downwards.
CACAGAAACACACAAAAAGAGGGCGTGGTCTTGTTGCGCTCCTTTGGAGAAGAGCAAGAGTTGTGTTGTTTTTCAGCCAATAATTTTTCTTTGGCACTTAGAGATTAATAGTTAAAATTTACGTTTAACTCGGTTCCTGAAAATTATAAACCACATGTAAAACTATGTGCAAAACATTTTCCTGAGGACAGCATCCTCAATCTCAGTCATTTTAATACTAGATTTACTTAAGGATTATTCTTTTAAAGATGGAGCAGTTCCCTCTTTTTCTGGAGAAGGTGTTGTTTATGGACGACAAACGGTAGGTATATTTGTATCTTATCAAACAAAGCGCAACGCTTTTTAGCTTTGTTTACCAGATGGTCGAAACTTACCTGAAAAAAAGGGATCTAATTCATCTGGACACTGTCGATTGTTGGTGTTTATAATAATCAGTTTTAATTATTGTTGATTATCTATTGTTCACTGTTTAATCAGATGCTGTTTTAGATCAGGTTAACACTTCCTGCTACTGGTGTCACACAAGTATTAGTGCTTTATTTTTAAGATCGGGATGATTTGTGAGAGGGTATAAAACATGATTATGTGATTTTAATGAACAACCATAAATTTACTTCAAAACATTACTGGCAAAATAATGAGTTTTATTTTAATATAATTTACATTCTATGTACAATTTCATAGAAGGCCATGAACGACAGGACAAAATAGGTGGTGTCAACAAAAAAAACAAATGTACATTTATTTATCCTTATAAAATTAAAAATTACACTTCAGGTATTTAAATTTAAGATTTTTTATTGAATATAATATATATTCATATGTATATGTGGTCATTGAACAAGCATTTATATTGCATTTGTTTTAACATGAATCTATAGAGTTGGTTCGTCAGAAAGTCACATTTCTTAAAGAAGATGTAAACTTCTACATGCATCATCTGCAGAAGGAGTCCTGGAAATCCATCGCCATTTCAAGCATCCTCCATTCTCTGCATAATAAAGGTAAAGCAAATTCACAGGTTTACCGCCGCTCCGCAAGAGAGATTAAATGACTGGGAAAATTTACCATTACGGCTCCGGATGCTGCTGCATAAATCCGTGCACGGGGGTTAATACCACAGTAAATCACCAGAAACATTTTTCAGGTTGCTTGACTTTATTTCTTGCTAATTTCGTTTCCCCGTTTTGTTTCCCCCTTTTCCCCGTCCTCCCCCCCTTCTAGAACCGATGCTTTTGTTGCATTCCGAGAGGTTGATAAATCAATCCATCAAAAAATTCTTTGCGGTGAAACTCAATCAAGAAAGGTCATGTCGCCGGGAAAAGAACAGATTAAATTAGCATTGAATTAGACATGGAAAGTGAGCTCTGTCAAAACCATCACCCAGCTCAGCACAATTAGAATATGTTAATTATGCATTTCATTAAGGGCCCAGGCGCTCTTTGAATGTGCGATGAAATGTCACTGGTGTAGGCAGCCGAAAAATGGAAGATTGCCAGGCACAACTTTCTTTGTGCAGTGTGTGACACCTTCATTAACATCAGGGATTGCTGCTCTGATTAGACTTTTTGTATTAGAAGTCTTAGGCCTTCGAGTGCTTCGGCTTTTTTACGCCCCGACCGCAGAAAGGACATTGAGTCTGCGGACTCTCGAAAGCAGGGGTGAATTTTCGCACCACGACACCCGTGCAACAATGCGACCGGCGGTCATCGGGCAATAATGGCGGTCGTTTCTTCGGATCGGTTTCTTTTACATGGCTTAGCGTGCCATTGTCACGACTCTGTCGTTCAGAAACCTAATTTTGAGCTTTGAAAGTTGAATTTAAGGTGCATTCATATCGACAGCTGGAGGTTGCCATGTCGCTGCTGGTGGCGTTTCTACTCGTCTGCTGTGAGCTTCACTTCTCAAACATTAGCAGCCCATCAGTCTATTTTCAGAAAATTCTGAATATTACGATTACAGAAATGAGTTTCATATTTCGATATGTCAGTGAACGTTCTCACTACAACATATCTATATCTAGAGTTATTTGAGTCAACAGCTATATCTGAATAACAGAGATGACTGAAATAACTCAACTAGACGTTTTTTCAAGGCTGAAAAAATGAAGCTGTTTTATCAAAAGTGATGGTTTGAAAGATTATTATTTTTGCACGTTTTTCCCTGTTCAACAGCATTGAAAGTGTTCAGATTTCTGTAGGCAGTGTTGGACTAATTAGTTTAAAAAGGATTATTCAAATATATGTTATTTTCATCATTGATGATGTATTCCTTAAAGGCCGCCGTCTTTTATCATTTAATCGCATGTGATGTTAGTCTTTTTCACGAAACACAAAAGAAGATATTTTGAATAATGTTGTTAACCGAATAACAGCAGTGCCAATTCACTTCTATTTATAAAGACCAAATGTAAATCAATGGGTACCGCAGATATTCTTCAAAATATCTTCTTTTATGTTGTGCACAGGTTTGAAATGACAAGATGTAAATGACGACAGAATTTTGGCATGAATTATCACTTTAAAAATGTGCTTTGAGAAAAGAAAACATGATGACCGTGAGCACCTCTCACTATCCTTCATGGCAAAATTGCACAGAAAGACATTCCAGCTCGAGCAAATGGCCCAGCAATACAGATGACTTACATTCAAGATCAGTCAAACTTTTAAAAACTTCATTAAAGCAAAATGAAAGTGCTCCATGGCACTCTGAAATTTAATAGAAGATGCTCTGGAATGGGAACAGCCTGCCAATTACGGCTCATGCAGCGTTTTTTTCAGGGTTTCAATGACTGACTGAGTTCACACCGAAGGAAACTCGAGAGTGTTTGTTGCACATTTAAGCTAATAAAGCCACTCGATCAACGCCGGTTAATCTTATTCAAGCTATGATGTAGTTGGAGAGCGAGCTGGTAATATTAATCCTGAGAAGCAATGCTTTAGTTAAAAATATAATTCTGTGTTTTCCGGTTGATTTAAGGAGATGTTTCTCATCTGTTTTATTGAAATCACGTTGTGTCTGATTGTGCCAAGCAGCGCTGTGCTGTGTTGTCTTTTACAGGAGGTAATGGAAGATAAATTATTCTAAAGGGAACCGCATTTGCAAAATAACTGTACTTTTATGAGATCAACACAGAACTTTTGAAAAAAAAATGTGCTTCACAATGCCATATAACTTTTTTTTGTCTAAAAGATTCTAAAAAGAAATTTTAAAGTCAAGACTATCTTTTTGTCTCACAAAAGAATCTTTGTGGGAAAACACTTCTGCAGATTATAAGAAGGTGAGAAAGGAATAATAGAAAATGTTTATGAAGTGCCACGTGTTTAAATGGGCTACTGCATGTGGTAGATTTGTTTTACTAAGCTGGTTACGTTAAGTATTAAATCCTAATTCGTTTTTTGTATTTATTACATCATTTTTATTGTCAGGGGTTTTACTCTCAAAATGGATCTGTTATTTTATTTTACAACATAAGGTTAAGCATAAGGTTAAGTTTAAGCAACAGTTTGTGTTTTTTTTTTACAGTTTTTAGAGTGGTCAATAATATTTAGTATGCACTTACACACAGGGCATATGTTGTGGTTTCAGAGTTCTTAAATATCATTTAGTTTACATGAACACAAAAAATATGAATATTGTAATATATATAACTGCAAATTCAAATAATTAAATACAAGTAATTTATTTTAATTTCATAAGTGAATAGCTGTTAGCTTTGTATGATACATACTTCTAAGAATGCACTACACTATGCCTTTTCCTCTTTCTCTAATGATTTTTTACCGTCCATTTATCAGAAAGATTCACGCTTTGTTTTCCCTCTAAAAACGGATCCATTACGGGAGACCCATACAACAATACAAAGAATCACTGCATAAGAGATGGTACATCTGACCACAATAAATATCAGGCACATGCACGACTGTAAAATAATTTACATACATCTACAGGAAACAGCCAATCAGAAGAGAAATATGGAGGTCTCCGTCTGCTGTAAATGTATTCAGTGGCCTGAGGATGAACTCGGAGGCCATGTGACGTATGATTTACACACAACAGACCACTGACTCTTTACAATGATATATCTCTGCCTCTGACATCTAATCTTTTTCTTTAAACGCTGATATAGAGATGGATAACAGAGTGTTCTATTGATTCGGCTGTTTTTACACTGTCAGCTCTTCACCTCAGGCCCTGACTGCTTTTTTTAAACACTAACGTCTTGTTTCTTTTATATTCACAGGATTGAATGAACCGTGTCTGCTCTCATATATTTTACTTTAAGTGTGCAGTTATGATAATGGTAATGGTAATCCTATGGTATCTCATGACGCTATCTTACATTTAAGTCAGCTGTTATGACACTTGACATGTATGGATATGACCTTTTATAAATTTTGGTTTATACAAATTTAGATTTGGTATTCTTTTAATCACCTTCATGTCATTTAAAATATATTTGGATCACTCTTTAGTTGAAAACAAAAACATATTTTGATTTTGTGTTCATACAATGTAAGTTAATAGGGTTATGTTTGGTTACAAATATTATTGGTTTTCTTTTAAGAAAGACAATTATAAATGCTTGGAATAACATGATCTTAAGTATATGATAAGAGAGCTTGGGGACATTTCACTTTAAAAGGATTGTTCTTGCAAAAATAAAATTCTGTCATCCTTTACTCATCTGTAAGTTGTTCCAAATCTGTATACATTACTTTGTTTTTCGATAATCACAGACAAAGATATTTAGAAGAATGCTTGTACCATTTCTCTGAACCCTTTGACTACCATAGTGGATATGTGCATATATACATTTGTGTTTTGTTTAACACAAAATTAGATATTTTGAAAAATTAAGGACAGCCATTCTATTTTTCATCGTAGTCAGTGGGGTTCAATAATTGTTTGGTTACAAGCATTCGCCCAAATATTTTTTATCTCTGTGTTAAACCAAACAAAGAAGTGTGTAGGTTTAAAACAACTACAGACAGGTAATCCACAACAGAATTTTCACTTTTCGGTTGAACTGTTAACATTATAGGCACATACAATATTATAATAGTACTACTATGTGTTTTCAGTGCAGCTGCTTTGCAACCATGCAAAACTATGAAAAGACCCACAAAATTTAAATACATTGCATAAAACGTAATTATTTGTATCTTTAAATACACTCCAAAAAATAATCCAGTGACCTAGTAAATTTCACAAAAAGAAAAACATAACTTAGTAAAATCATTGAGTGTGACATATTAAAGTAATATTATTGAAAATTAAAAAGTTAATTTCTTTAATATGTACATGTATTTTTTAAATTTTCATTAATTTAAAGCAAATAGAATTTAATTCAAAACTTAATTTTCTTGATATACACTTCATACTTTGGGGGAAAACTAATAGAAATATTTAAGATATTAAATATAAGAAATTTAATTTATATATACTCAATTTAAACCATATACTTTCCTTTATTTCAAGGCTTCCAATTTAACTTTTTAAATAAAAGTAATTACTCAAATTAGTAAATACATTTATTTGGGGATTCTGTAACATTTACAAGCTATTTTAATGTACTATTAAGAACACTGTAACAAGTGCCGTACTTAATGATTATTAAAGCTTAAAACTAACTTTCATCATCATCATCGTCCGCACAGGCCAGCACGAGTCACACTTAGCTGTCACATGGATCTTACATTCTGGCAAGCAATTTATCTCCAGCTTCATGTTTATTCAATTCAAGTGTTTCCATATTAATACAGTTAATCTAATATCTAACATGTCCACCTTAATTACAGCCTTTCTTCTTGTGAACCCTGATCTGCTACAATCTGTGCAAAGAGCATGATTAAAGGAATCCTGCACCTCATTTGCACATTCACTCTGTAGGGTGCACAGGCGGGCGCCTCCTCAACATCCTGCTAAATCAAAACGATGTGAGAGATGGTGAAGAGTTTAAATTCTCAGTCTGAGATGTAAAGATGAATAGCTGCATCAACCTTGTTACCACGATGGCATGGGAACAGGGTTGGCAAGGCTTTCATGGGGTTATTTGGACATTCAGGCCATGAACTACCGCTTCCTCGGTGGCGTTGGATTTTCCCTGATGAGTTTGCGAATGATCAAAGCCAGCAGCCTGCCCGTACCACTGTGTACTTTCTGACTCTCTATGAAATTGTTTTGAAGCATTTACAACACTTTAAGCTTCCGAAATGTCATAATTCCTATTATTCATAGTCGGATGGCTTGAAAACATCAGGCCGTCTTAGATTCACCACGTTGACGGGGCGTGGAGTTTCTTTTTATAAAAACTTACTAATAAACCCACTGCGAAATCAAATTATACACGTAAGTATGCTCGCATCACGCAGGCGGCAGTTAAACCGAACTTGGCAAAACCGGCGTCGACTCGCATTTGCAAATCCTCTGTCAATCTGTCATTACACATGTTTTGAAATAATGATAAGTGTACGATCCTCACGCGGCCCTCTCTGATGTTGATGCGGCGTAATGGGGGAAATGTGCATTGAAATGTGTCCGCTTGAATACACACAAAACATTCTTTATCTGTCTCGCGTTGTTTTTTCTGATTCTCTGGATCATAGATTCCATGAGAACATAAAGGGGTCAGTGAGCTTTCAATGAGAACATTAGAGAATGTGTGTTGTCACGACCGATACTGCTCATAAACGTACCTACATATGATCTAGATCGTGTTCCTTTCTCATTTTCCAATTTTCGGGAATTGACAATATATTTTCCTCTCGCTCTGTGGGGTCTGGGTGTGGATCGGCCAGGTTTGAATGAATCAGGCCACACGTGTATTGTTATGATGTTATCATCTCTGCAGATGTTGAGTCAGGTGATGGATGTTTGAAAGCTCAGCTTTAAACAGTGAACTTTATAGTCACAAACTGCAGGTTGATCATCCTGCTGTCTACTTTCCGCCTACGTGACTCGAAAAAAGTGAGGTCAGAGTTGAAATAAGCCCTGTGTTGTATGAACCAGAATTAAAAATATGCAAGAAATGTTTCAGGTTCAGTAAAAGTTAACCTGTAACAACATCATTTGCGTCAGTTACAATAAAAAATATCATGGACTCATATTACAGCAAAACTGAGATTATGATGATACATTTACAATGGAAAAAATGGGGTCAAGGACAGTTTTTAAAACAAAAATGTGATGCAGGAAGTTTTGATTAAGTTTTGAAACTTAAGTAATTTACATGAGACTTGCTTTATACTCTATTCTGTATCTTTGTGTGTGTGTCATCTAGATGAAACCCAGATAAAAACTTAAAAAGTATACTTTTTCAAACCTTAATTTGCCTACTTTTAAGTTACACTTATAAAACTACAATTTAAGTTTACTTGAAGTAAAGTCAACTTTGAGTGCAGGTTTACAACAGTTCTAACTTGTATACTAGTTGTAGTATCTATTACTGCTTGTATTCTATACTGGACTACACCTCCCATCATCCTTTGCACCTGTCAGCCATCTGTGATTACTCTGCACCTGATCTCTATCACCATAGACACTATATAAACTCACATTCTGCCCTTTACTGTTTGACTGGTCTTGTTGATGTGGCTAATGCATACCTTATGTTATTCTTAACTGGGAAGCCTCTAAAATATTGTTTGAACTGTGCTTTAAGTGTACGGCCTGCAGCCTACTTTGAGTGACAGTAGTTGTTGTTTAGATTATGTTGGTGCATTTTTAAGTATGCACTCAGTAAACTACTAGTTTAGTAGATTTAGTAGTTTTTAAATTAACTTTAAATCATTTATTTTAAGTTAGTGGGTCTATGTTAAATAATATATAAAAAAACAAAACCACACATCAAGTATATTTAAAACAGATTATTTTTCATTATTATGTGTTTCTCTGCGGATTGAGCAGATACTGTACAGAAGCCCAATATGCCTGTATTTCAGCAGAAATAAGTTTACTTCTGGGAAGTGGATAAAGTAGTCTTGGAGTTACACATTTTAATTTTAGGTTGAATGAACTGTACTACGTATACTTAAGAGTTTCTGTAGGTTTCAGGACATTGTCTGGTTCTCGTATTAGATTTATAGACTGGGTTAGTAGCAATTTTATGAAGCGTGTGTGTATATTTTCCTTTTTTATTTTTCCCTTTAAAAAAAAAAAAAGAACAGGTCAAATTTCTTTTCTATTTGGCATCATTTCCATAAATGCTTTTAATAATAGACCTGAAACATTTATTTAATCATTTAAAGCGTAAAATGAGCAGTGTATGTCAAGGGTTGCATGTCTGAAAATGTACTAAATAACAGCATGAACAACTTTTTTCGTTATAAATTTCAACCGCGTCATTGTTAATTGACTAAAGAAAACGAAAAAGATTATATATTAAATTACCACAAAGTCAACAAACTCAAACACTCCACATAATACTTCCAGGCCCTTTAAAGATTCTTTGCTAAGCTGCTTTTTTATAGATGCATTCTAAAGCCTCTCTTATTAACTACAGACGGCTGGTTTTAAAAGCACAACTGACAGAGCTGACAATCTGAAATCTCACTTTATAAAAGTTTCAGGTAAAGGAACTCACACACTTTTTAAATAGCTCTTTGGCTTAGTGCCGTATATAGAGCAGCCCTCCATCAAACCATGCACCTCAGACCAACAGACATCCCCGTCATTTTTAGGGCAGTCGCTATTTTCCGCCCTTCCTTTCCATTTCTCTATCTTCCTCATGGCAAGCGCGTCTTGTAATGGTTGTCTTTAAATATTCATTCTGTTTCATTTCTGTGTTTGACGCTGGGTCGGCCCTGGAAAGACATGCTCGTGATTGAGCGGCATCCACATTTCCTTTCTACCTGCAAGAGAACGTTTTGAAAGGTTTTAGGAAAGCGTCACTCACTTTCAGTCACCTTTTCAAAAGGCCGGCTGAAATAAAGTGTTGCACAGTCAGCGATAGAGAAATGCACCAGAGACAGCTGAGCTTTCAGGAATAGATGAAGTGTCGCTCTTCCGAGAAAGAAATTGTCTTATCAACTCGGCATCACACGTCAATGGATCATCCAGCTCACGATATGCACAAACATGCACACATTTTACAGTTATAATTGTGATTTTTTTGTCTCATAAACCAACCGAATGCCAACCGTACATCAGTTCACGAATGTGCACAGTGAACAACTTGCTTCCGTTTGCCAGCACTTTCTCAGTATCTCTGGGTCATGGCACAGCATCTATCTCCTGGGGCGTGAAGCTGCTTCAAACTGGAGCTGACATCACCGAAATATAAAAGCAACAAATCACACATTTTCATTGGGTACTGATCTCCTGGCCAGGCCCTCTGCCGCCGTCAGCACAATCCCAGCCGACACGCTGATACCCGATGACTGTCCGACTGCTCGCTCCAGCTGTTCCTAGCCAGCAAAGCAGAATCATGCTGAACGTGGCCAGATGCCATAGACGGCAATCCCGCCCCGACATGTGCTCTCCACACCACTATACCTAACAGATTGACTATTGTAGAATGATAGCGGGCAATGATGAGAATATTGTTAGAAGTTCATATGGCAGCACAGATTCTTAGTTTTAAAGGAGCTCCATAAGTATTTGGGCATGTTTACCGTTCATGAGATCTCATGTGGCTTGCATGTGCAAGGTAAAAAAAGTAACCTTTCAATAACACTAACAGAACAGATCTTACGATAAATATCATTCAATCATAGACCACATTTCTGAATCATGTTTATCTAATAAATCCTTTTGTTAAGATTGACCACATCGACGACATGATCAAATCATGTAAACCCAAAAGGATTTCTACCAAACACATAGTAACATTAACTTACCATACCAGGCCCAAATCTTTAACTCGACAATGGATCAAGTTCCTGAAATCAAGTTGGGACAAAATTACTATTTACGAAAATCTATGGGTTTACAGGTGTGGTTATCCCTGATTTCACACAGCCTTCAACTCATACTTTAATTGTGGGTGCGCACGGACAGGCGACTTTGACAAATGTGCAGTATATCACCTAATTGCCACAAAAATAATGTCATGCGGGTGACAGGAAATGTGGTCAGAAAGACTAAATCTTGATTAAATTGTATAAGAAGCTAAAATATATTTTTTTAAATGTAAAATGTTAAAGTGAACTTTTAAATTACATAAAAAATGTAAAACCATGATTTTTACCGCAGTTGTACCACTAACAAATAAACCTGCGCCTACAATGTCAAGATTCCCTACACATGCTTTATAACCTCCAATATAATCTGACGAAAATAGCATTCATGTGTTTGGCTTTACCGAACCTTTTTTTTTTTATTCACATCACAGTTTGGCCATTTTAATCTTTATCCTATTCTATTTATTCTATTATCCATTACAGCTTAATATAACCCGTTATATACATACATAAAGCATGTCTGTATTGCAAAATTGCAAGCATGCATTTATTGGTTATGAATGGCCTTCATCAGTGACGTCCTACTGCTGATTAGGAAAAAATCCAACAGCAGTTTTGTGTTTACATACCATGGTATTTCAAAAGCATGTTCCTGGTACATCTCAATCTATCTGGACAGACTTGTCTATTGGCATGTGTTTATGTGAGCTGATACATTCATGTATTAGTGTGTGTGCCAACCGTCACGTGCATCCCATCTGTGAGCGTTTGGGCCAGGAGAATCTGTTCTGCTGTCACGACGGATGTCCTGGGGTTATCTGTCAATCACAGAGATATGAATTAACCGCGAGTCCATCAGAGTTTCACCTCATTCTGTAAACATAGCCGGGGTACACTAATCCGAAGCTGTGAACACGGCTTGTACAGTATACCCAAAGCCTCTGAAAAAAGCACACAGAGCGAAATTGTGTTCTTTCATAACTCAAGATATTTAATGAAGTTCTCAGCTATGTTCGAGTTTAAGGGCAAGTTTGTCTTATGTTTAATGCAAGAAATGAACAACTGTACTTTTTTAAAATAAGGAGTACAGAACTTTAAAAATGAAAGAGGATAACATGATAAATATTGTTCATTTTGTAACATTTTGTGATTTAAGAATAATTATGTGCTATTTCTATATTTTGTTTTAAACAAAAAATCTGAAAATAGGGTAATTGGTAAATTAGTGTTCTCTAAAATGTACACTACACTTTAAAGTACACTGAAAAGTGGACCAATTTAGTTCCAAGTATTGTTGAAATACATTACACTTAGTATGCAGTAGTATATATGCAATACGAAAATACTTACTTAACACACACACACACACACACACACACACACACACACACACACACACACACACACACACACACACACACACACACACACACACACACACACACACACACACACTTACTTAAAAATGTGTTTGACCCCGTCCAAGTATGCTTAATAAATTGAGCTTTTTGCAGATTTTTGGTTATTTTTCAGGGAGAAGTCATTCGGTGAGACATTAACAAAAGAAAAAGATTTTCTCATTTGTACCATGTCAGTTTTAGGTGAAAATTGTAAAAATATTGTTGGTTTATGCAATGCACAGTCAAATAAATACATTTTACAGTTTGACATTAAGGACATGTTTGCCTTCTTTGTATAATAAACAGTTTTATTTCAGTACTGGCCCTGAAACAAAACCAGTTCAAACCAGTTTGGAAAGATGCAATGCATTCAAAAAACAATTGACATTGCAGGTTAAACGACGTCTAAGCCGTCCTTCCTATTCCAAATAATGAAAATGTTTCAACACGCGTCCATTTCCCCAAATTTTACTCCAGGGTTTCCCATTATTTTGCTGTTCTTTTGACATGTGACACTTAACCACTCGCTGACATTTTTTGCCCACAAATTTGAGTTTATTTTCAGTCCAGTTAGTGCACTTAAAATGTTTTATTTCTGTGCGGTTTAAAATCAGTGTCTCTTTTTCCACCGCTGTGACTTAATTAGGCGGACGAGTGACACATCTCAAGTGTCTGCCTGACAAGCCCATGAACGCCGGCCCGGGGAAGATGCTACAAGCACATTTGCTGGATTAAGCATTTAGGCTTCATGTAGATGTGCGAAAAATGTCTGAGACTTTAAATGAAAAAATATCCATATAATAACCTCGGGTGCGTACCACTCCATAGTTGGCGGTATAATGCAAAATTGCTCCTGTGCTTCTAAACGTTTGTTTGGTGGCTAAATTTGCGTTTCTGTGTTTATTGACATGAGACACACCCCGAGGTCTTCCAAAGATGTTATCTGCAAATTACCCGGCAATATTTATCAGGATGCTAACGTAATAATCTACATAATCGTTTGTTCATTTTCTCGCCACTTATTGTTGGGTTTTTATTTTTTTCCCCGCCGCCCTGTATAAACATAGCAGACACAGTTAATTAATTGCGTGGTTGTTTAAAGCCCTGATTGTGTATCCGATTTCAGCCTTCCTTTAATGTGGCAATAAATCTCAAATGACTTTGAATTATTGTTCTGAATTAATATTAGAAACAGCTAATTTCCTCTCCCTGATTACATTGAAGAAAAGTACCCCTAATGTGAATCTCTGACATTGAGCTCCTACCTCAGAACGCAATTCAGATGTTAACCCGTCGCACGTGCCCGGGTCATTTCAAAATCTCGCCATTAACCGCAAAGGCTAAATGACTCGATTGCTAGTTACCTCGGCCATGGCACGCTTCAGTTTGCCTCGATTTGGCATTGCGCTCTCAATTTTAATTAAGAAACACAAATGACCGGAATATTGCCTTCGTTTTGTCATATTGTTCAGCCTATCTTAAATCATCCTCGGGCTTTCATTTAAAAGGAAGTTGGTATTCCGAGGCATAATGGCTCGGCGGAGGGAATCAAGGATCCATCGGTGAGGCAAGACGCTAAATAATTTATGGCTTTAATCTGTGCACTGAGGTGTGAGCTCAATGACTGTAATTATAAATGCAAGGAGGAATTATTGCGGAATACTTTAACTGCATTAGGAGTCATCCGATGAGCAATCGTGATTGCCTGCTTGTTTCCAACAAAGGAGGGCACGTCCGTGTCAGAACGCACGAATCGCCAGACGCTTTCTCCATTTACAATCAAAATGTCACTTTGCTGTTGTAAAATAGATATGATGGGGAACGGTAATTGGCGGCTTCATTGCGGGAAAACGAAATGGCGCAAGGTTCAAAGGTTAATTTTTTTGGGGGAGTGTAGAGTGAATGTTGAGGTGTGCAGGTGCATCATATGCAGGAACATCGAGTTTAAATAGCTGGCATGCATCTGTGTATCAGTAATGGTTCTGCGTTTGGAGTCATTTTTATTTTATTTCTTCAGAATTGGAGATGGGGAAATGATGCGTGCATGTCCCCGGGATAACCGGGGCTGCGACTAAATAAAGCACATAATTATACATAATGTCACAAATGCTTTTAATCGACAAATAATAGCTTCATGAAATTTTTTTTACTGCATTAGATTTTAGGGCAGTTGACAAATTATCTGACAAAACATGTTTTGATGGAGCCAAAGATAAAGGAACAATTGCACATTGCTATAAATGCATTAACACCAATGTGACATCAGGGTCAAATTAAAAATCATAGGATTTCACTTTGATATCATACAGCTTTTCACCTAATTGGACAATGAATTTGAAGACTTGGAGACTGATAGAAAATGTTAATGCTTTATTTGTATTGGTATAAAAGGTGCAGTGTTTCTTCATCTCACAAAGCTTTCCCAAAGAAAAGCTCGTTTTCTGCAATGCTTAGTATACATGTGAGACATCAAACCTGTCCAAATCGGTAAGCCCACACACGGAATCTGCGCCTAAACACGTGATTAAACTTTTTATTAAAGTGCTTTTCTGTTCTATCGTTGCGACACAAACATTTTACAGAGCAAATATAATGTACATTTCAGGAAATGTGTGTCTGGCTACCTGTCCGAGCATCTTCGGCTTTGCAAATTACAGATCAATTTGTCGTTAAACGTAGTACAGTTAAAACTTGCCATATCATACAAATAAATAGTAGTCATAGCCAGAGCTATTGCATGCAAACATCAGCATTTATGTCTCAAGCAGTAATACATTTCATTACCGGTGATGCAGTTGAACAGGGTGCAAAGACTTGCATCAATGTATTCATCATTTCATGATTATTTATTTTCTAACAGCACGCTTCATTCTATCCCAGCCAGTGCATCTGTTTAGTCCTCAGTACGATGAAATGTCGATTCGGAAATGTAAGCATTCTACATAATGCTACTTGAAACGATGTGGAAAAAAGGTAACCCAAAACAAATAAGACATTTTGACCCGTGTTTTATAAAAGCAGAGCAATTACAGTTTATCAACAAGATATGAACTATAAGTATTAAAAAACGGTCAAATCTACTCTTTGTCTATTTCAACAAACTGAGAATGATTCTCGGGGGATTTACTGTGAGTTTTACTCAAGTGAAGTTTGACTGCGTGGTTGCTGGCAAATGTCCGACTGCAAAGCTTGCATTTGAACTTGGAGTCAGTTTCCTCTTCTGTGATCTGCGAATCAGTCGGCCTGACATTCAGAGCCTTTGAAATTTCAGGTTCTGTTACTTTAGTTGGGTGTTCAATGGGCAGTTTGTTCATGTCCTTGATCTGAAACCCGAGGTGGCTCTCGAGGTGGGATATAAACGCCATGGGCGTTCTGAATTGTGAAGCACAGTCATTACAGTAGAAGACCGGATGGCCTGTGTCCATGTTCTTCAAAAATTTGGTCCCCCCAGTTTTTCTTAGTTGATACTTTACATTAGCCAGCCAGTGGCTGATGGTGGTCATGGAAAGCCCTGTGAACTTTGAGATGTGCATCCTCTCCTGAGGACCCAGATCTGAGAGGAGATATTTGCCCTCAGATGTCTGAAAAAGGCTGGAGGCAAACTGAGCTTGAAGGATAAGCAGATGCTGAGGATTCCAGTTGGACTGCCGACCTTTACGCTTGTGGACGGAGTACATCTCGCTGGACACATCTTCGAAGCGTCGCACGTCTGTCTCCAGTTTCATGACTGGCACCCTCGATGGCATTGAGGGCTTTGGTGTTGTGGCCTTTGGAAGAATCTTCACCATGTCAGCGATGTCGGATAGCGCGTATTTTTGTGGTACAGGAGTGGAGGACTGCAATGAGAGCGATGGGATGGTTTTATTTTGTTTGTATTTTGTCAGGTCTATTGGCTGGTCGTCATTCGTGTACATGAAACTATTGCTGGCCCTGATGGAAGCGGCTGCTGAGAGAGCGGATATCGGTTTGTCTAAACCTCTACTCAGTTCAGAAAATATAGATTGTGTGCGATGGGAAAGAAGTCTTTCAGGCCTGGGCTTGTTTGCTTTACCCAAATGATTGTTTAAGACAGACTGTAGTGCGCTGAGAGGGTTTATGCTGAGGACTTCCTGGGAGTCGCTGACAAGCTCTGAGGAACTGCTGTGCCCATTGCTGGCAGGGGGGCTAGGCGACTGGTTCCCTCTGTCAGAGAAAGCTGGGCTCAACTTTCCTTTGATTGTGTCATTCTCTTCACTTACACAGTCTGCATCCAGCTTTGAAGAGGAAGAGGAGTCATCCTGACAATCACTGTCTTCATTCTCCGCCAGATCAAACCTGCTGCTCTCGCTCTCTTTGCCCTCGGATGCACCATTTCTCTCCTTTTTGATGTCCGAATTGTGATGTCCCTGGAAACTTTCAAGTGCATGAAGTCCCTGATAGAACTTCCCTTTGGGAGCAATGGCTCTGTGTTTATGGTTGAGACTTTGCTTGAGTTGGATGGGAGGAGAAGAGGGAAAGGAGGTGGACTTGATAACTCCTGAAAGCTGGTATGCTGCATGAATGCTGGGGTAAGCACTCCAGCTAGGGGTCCCTGTTTGAGCTTTATTAATCGCGGAGGCAACCGTGTTTGCTAAAGACTTCAGAATATCCCCCCCTTCGCTGGATCCCTGCTCGAGGTCCTCTTCCCTCAAATAGGGATACTTGAAACTACCGTTCGTTGACTTTTCATCCTCCTCATCTTGCTTATCGTCCTTTTCACCATTTTTCTCTATTTTCTCAGGTAATGTTTCTCTTGGAGTTCCTCTCTCAGAGTCTCCAGATGCAGTGCTTTTTGGAGACACTTTTTCTCCTTCAAGATCATTCAGTGCTGGTTCAGCTAACGTCTGCATTTTCTCTACTGCCAGAGGATCTAGGGCTAACTGCTTCCCCTTTTTGGAAGCAGAATTTGTGACTTTAATAAAATGACCAGTGACCATCATGTGAGTGGTTAGCTGTTGTAGTGTATCGTGCGAGCTTCCGCATTCCATGCACTTCAGGATCTGAGACTTGCACGTTTCGAACTGCCACGTGTAACTTGCACCGTTCTGATAGCCGTAGCGGTTGTTGGGAGTACTGGGACCAGAGGAACGTTGCGCCTCGCTATAACCTGGAACCCCTGTAGTAGAGTCAGGAGAACAAGGCCTTGTGGCTTCGAATGCACGTTTCTTGGCTGGTGGAACTAATTTGGGTGTGATTACTGGAATGGGTTCTTTCAAAGGCACTTTCTGGTAATGCTTCGTTTTTATCATGTGCACGCTTAGATCTTGCAGGGAATCAAAAGAGTGCCCGCAGAACATGCACTTGAGCACTTTCTGTGCATCTTCTTTGCCCTCCATGTCTTGAAGGTTCCTCTTCCTGTTCTTGGACGATGAGGTGGAGGCGATGCTTGGTTTGTTGTGGTTGTCATCTTGGTAGTGGCCGCTCTTGTTCATATGTACCGTCAACTCCACCAGAGTGTCATAGGCTGCACTGCAATCTTTGCAGCGGAAGCGGCTGGCCCCCGTAAAGACGGTGCCGCACGCTTTGCTGTTTTGTCGGTACAGATGGACGGAGCTGAATAGATTGGGCTTAGACATGGGCTTCGGGGACAACGTTTGCTGCAGGGTTTTGGAAAGTGCGTCCTGGTGCCAGTCAAACTCATTCTTGGTGCTCCCATTGGTGCTGTCACAGTTTGTTTTGCTGCCGGTGTTCCCAACTTTCAAATCCAGCCCAATTTTGGACCAATAGGAGTCTGACAAAAAGTTGGCATAGGCCGCCCTCATTTTCTCAAGGCTACTGTTCATGTTATCCTTCAGTTTTGAGCTGTTGCTCTCTGTGTCCTTCTGACCTCCTGGTGGTGAGGTTTTAAAGTCAGACAGTCTTTCGCTGCCATCACTCAGACGGGATTCCAGCTCGACCTCCTGGTTGGACAGGACACTGACTGGAGAGTTCTGGAAGCTGTAGCTGCTTTTATTGTCTGTCTCTTTGTCATCTTTGTCCTTGGATGTGGGCTTCTCAGAATTCTCCTCCTCTGCCTGCATTTCATTGTCACCCTCTTCTCCAGTGATCGAATCCTGGGCGCTGACATCATCCTCCGGCTCATATGCTGTAAATAGACAGAAGAGGAAAAAAAAGAGTTAGTTTTTAGTATTGTTTTATACATTGTACAGTCATTATACAGTATGTAACATTGTGTATGCGATATAATATATCAAACGAAGGACAAAATAACACAAAGAACTCCAAGTATAACAGCATCGTTCTCTTTCTAAAATCTGTGTGCTTTGTAATTGATTCCTAACAAGTCGGTGTCTTTCATTTGTTTACATAAACTCTATATGTGCAGAGGAACAATGGAAATGGATTTATCTAGACTGTTATCGCCACAGTCCCGCTGTAAAGCAATTACAAGTTTAGATGACACGTGCATATGCCAAAACCCACACAAAGCTCTAAAACACCCTCTGAATTATAGAAAACTAAAGACTGTAAAGTTGATCTAAAGATATATTTTGCTTTTAAAATACAAAGTAAGTTCACAATGTCAAAAAAGTTCCCATTTTCTGTCAATCATTTTCACTCAAAAAGAAGCAAAACATCCTTGCAAGATGCAGATACCATGGCATAATTTTAGCTTAAATAGAACCCCAGCATCATTTGGATTGTTCCAATTTGCTGGTTACATATTAACCACTGTTGACTGGATTAAGAATAATTTCCTAAATCTTTCATCACTTCTTAAAGTGTACTATATTATTCACTTAATAAAACATGGCCGAGTCAGTCAATTACATCAATCGTTGCGGTTAGGAAAAATCAAGATGATCTATATTTCATAAGCACATATTTGGATGGCACTTTGAATTCCAAAAGCTGTTACGGGCAGATGTGCTCGGTTAAATATACATAGGACCTAACAGCCCGGACCAGGCAATTGCTTTTCATGTGGTTAATATTTCTTTTTGAGCTAGTGATGCTCGATGAGGGGAACTCTGGCTGAAAGTGCTGCACTATGTAGCTTCCACTTTGTCCTGCGCCCTTTGAATTCTGAAAATAAGACTTTTTATTAATATTTCAGAGGTGCCTCAAGAGCAAACCTGGAGGTGAACTACTGCCGGCAAATGGATAAAGATAGAGCTGGGATTTAACCTCTCCAAACAAAGTCGGAGAACAAGTTCTCTCAAAGAAGAGCTTCTCAGTGTTTCTCGATCTTTTTTGATAAAGATCATTCTAAATGACTAAGGCGTCTTATTTCAAATCAAAATGTACTCATGCGCTTTCTTTTTTGGAGGGGAACATTTTTTTGTTTATTAAAAAGTGTGTAATATACATATTTATAATATCACTTCTTAACAAATGGCGCAGTCTTGCTTCGCTTTACATTATTTACGTGTTATTGCCAAATCAATAAAATTGTGTAAAGCAGACCTAAATACTAAACTTGTTGCATGATCTTACGAACCGTCGAGTCATGGTGCAAGAAATATTTTTCAGTAACTGGCATGCTTCTCTTTGTTTACGAGTTTTTTATGTAAGTTACTAATGGCGCTTCATGAAAGTATTTACAATCTAAACAAGCAAAGTTACCATGACACCCTACACCTGGAGGAATCAATCCAGTGCTATTTGTACAGCGGAGGAAAGACAGACGGCTAAATGAGAAACGCATTAGTCAACCACACTGCGTTTTAGTGAACATGTAATACTCTTCAACCTAATAAAACATTACACCGGGTATGAGGAGCGTCTCCTTCGAAGCAATTAAAATGTTTTAATGCATGTTTTATTACTCTGACATTCTGTTGCAATCGTGCTCTCGCACTTCAAGCAAATTCTAAACAAATACTTTTGAATTTATTGTATTTTGACTCTTTGTCTTTGTTTTGGCATTGAACTGTGATGCATGACCATGTCCCATGCGTTCTTTGTCGAATAAAATTTTTTTATTCTACAGATGAGGCTGGCATAACGGCATACGCGTTCATTCCCAGCCTTGCACCCAGGGCAGACATCACACAACCAATCGCCCATGTTAACCTTGTAGACCCAAATCTCTCCCAAATCCCCACATGAATGGTTACATTTCCTTTCCTCGCCCATTTGTAACATGGAGCTTGTTATTAGCCAGCTTGCCAAGTGGCAGGGTTCTGGAGCGCAAGATCAAACGCAAGGACGCAAACTTGAGATACACCAGTCTATCCCATAATCCACCGCAGCAGCCACACGAGCGGGACCCGTGCGGTCCACCCCCTGCCTTCGTTATTGATGTTCCAGCCAATGGAACAACCAAAGCATAACTTGATCTTTGACGTGGGCCATTTGTATTCATTTCAGTAATATTCAATATACATTATTTTGATTGGGTCTAAGCGGCGCGCGCATGAACGATTTTTTGTAATCGTACCTCTATGGCACCTCATTTATTTAAGAACATAGAAATGGTTAGAAGACGTGTGGTTGTTGGGCACATCAGAGCAATGAAAACAGCCGTCGTTCCAACTCGACTCGCAAAATAAGGTGCTGGAATGCCTGTGCTGAGATTTAGCATGTCATAAACTTCTGTAAACCCTCCAATCTGTGTCACAACAAATTTATATCTTTAGACATGGATATTCAAAGGTCAAAAAAGTGATGCTGTCCATCATAAATCAGGCACTAAGTGTTTAGAACATTAATCCGTTGGGAAAGACTCCTGGCATAACACCGCAGCATCTGGATTTCAAAGAAGTGCCTGACTCCAAGCCAAACGGCTGCAGAGGATCCGAGAGAAAAAGCGCGCATTAAATGTGCTTTTCACATCTGATTCAAATGTACAGTAGCTGCGTTATTACCGATTTTCTCTTACGAGTCGGTTCTTATTACTGCAAATGTGATCAAAAGGTTGGCACAAAGCCGTTTTTTAATTGTAAAAGAGACAGTGATATATTTCCACTTTTTTCGTGATGATGTCAGACGTTTTGATGAACCGTATTCTAAACCTACAAAAACTGTAATGAGTTCATGATTTTGCTCTGTTGACGGATCAAAGTGAGAGTAATATGTCTTATTTCCTCTGGCACCAGCGTTTTAATGTATTCGCGTAGAAATGTGCCGGCTGGAAATTTCACGCACCTAAAATGAAGTTGTGTGCTACTTTTATGGAGTTTAGGGGAGACGGTTGAAAGAGTGTGATATTAAAAAGTTGAGCCTTACAAGTAGCATTGAAAATGTAATGTGCATGTGTAATTTAATACAGCACTTCAAACATGAAGGGTACATGACACGACTGTCAAAACCAACTCTGACAAATAGAAATGATATAGGGAACATGTCATAACTTATGTCTTTTCATTTGAAATATCATCAAAAATTTGTAATATATCTATTATTCACAGTCTGTATATATTAAAATCTGCATTTTAAGGCAAAAAGAGGCCTGTAAATTTGTGATTAAACTGAATACACCAAAAATCCAATGAAAGTGATTTTAATTTGTAAAAATTCTGAATTGATTGGACAAAATTCTTTTTTGATTTTGGAATAATTGTCATAGTAGACTAATATCTTAACTTGATGACTATAAATGATCATTCATAATGAATTATTGTAAAGGAATGAAAAATAAATTTGAATAAATAAATCTAAATTTACATTTTCTGCTCATCATGCGCGCACGCACGCGCGCACACACACACACACACACACACACACACAGGAGACGTTTGCATTTACATCAGCAGGGCAAACTTTTGTTTGACGTCAGCTGTTCTATAGACATCTAGATGTTTATCACTTAAAATGTCATTTTCTAAAATAATTAGGATATTTTTTATTGGCTAAGTGAAAGTTCACGAGCCAGTTTTCCATAGATCCATAGATGTCAATGTGAATGTGTGCATGGCATTTCTAAATGTTTGAAAAATGTTTGAATGAAATCCGTGCCATAGACAAACCCAGAGCTCTAGATCATGCGCTCTAACCAATTTCTTTCTTTAAACTAAGCAGAAATTACTTGGAAAAGTCAATCACACTTACTCTCCATTAATAATACGGCTTAAAATGTGGCGAATGAGACATTTCAGTTCTCTCGGTGGACATGTCCTTTCAGCGTGCCACTGCGGTGGGCTAATCATCCCCTTCGAGACGTGTGAGGTTCTGTTGGGGGTAAATCTGTCAGTCAGCATCCAGTCAGGGGTGTGATTTGCATTAGTTCAGAGCCACTACGAACAAACGTAACATTCAGGCAGTCCTCGTGCGAGAACTTTGCCCGTCACTCTCTAATTTTCCGTGCCACTGAATTGTTTTCGGGCCAACGCTGGCGTTCCCGCCTGGCCTACGCCGGCTAATGCTAATATTTCTATCAGCACATCATCAAACATTTACCCTGGTAGCCGTAACATTTCTATCATCGATCGGTTGGCGGGCCGACCGCCGGCTGGCAAGAGTTAGCCGAGAAGACAGCTGTAACGCGCCGGGCCCGCTGCGAATTCGCTAAAGGTAACGTTAGTGTCGCGGGAGGGCCTGTAATTCTGAGGCCTTGTTGACAGGTCTGGCGGTCTGTGCCACTTTCGCCGCACGTCTCCTTGCCGTCTCAGGCTACAGTTTTTGCCGCGCGGGGATCGATAGCTCTTTTTACTTCTCATCGATTGTCTCGCAGCAGGAGAGACCTAAGCAGAGGCTGTTATGACATTTCTAGATTTCCCCCTGTCCTTGGAACAATCAATTACACGCGCATGGCAATCAAAACCTCTTTGCAAAATAAACCTGCTCCATGACATTTTCATCTGCCGGATTTATGCCACGCTTTAAAAGAGAGGCAGTGAGAGAGAAAGAGAGAGAGAAGAAAAAGGCAAGATTTTCATGTCCTACATAAAAGGGTGTGCGCACACACGCGTGTGTTTGTGTTAATGAAGCAGGTCATGCGAGCTCTGTAATCTCTACTGCAGTCGGCATTACACAGGCACGACTTTGTCGGACACGCAGCTTTAGATATTGATTTTTGTCGTAGGTTATGACAGCCAAAACCACTGGCTTTACCTAACAGTGCCCTAAATAGAGTTCAAGGGTTTTGCGGCATTTGGAGAAGTTAATAATCGAACGTAACAAAAAACATTCTCATTTAAGCACAAGGTAAAAAGCAAACGTGCTATAACTACTGAATCTCTTCATCTATCTTTTAGCTTTTATACATGTGTGGGGTTGATATCTGTATGCATGACAGAGACGTTACTTAAGCCCATTACTTCCTTGACTAAACACGAGTTATTCATGCAGATAAATGCTTAGCTTTCATATACAGGAGCAGCGTATTAAATATTTAATCATACAATAGAATCAAATATAGTTTGATAATTCAGACATGACAGAGGAAGTCACAGGTTCAGAGCTCTCTGAGCAAGTCTTTTAGTGTTGGACAATAAAGCAAAACTGTAAGCCTATGATAGATCTATGATAAAAACCAAGCAGACTGTTTGTCACATTTTTGAAACACAAAAGTATTAAACTGAAATAAAAAATCTTGTTCGTTGTAAAATGGACCTGCATTTACGTCACGTGTTCCGTCTTCAGACTGACACGCATTTGGGATCTTCTCAATGGTAAACATGGCGCTCCTTTATGAGCAGACCTGGATCAAACTGTACAAAGTCAACCAGGCAAAGATAGAAGTCTTATGAAACCTGATTATTCAGGATAAATATAGTAGAAGACACTACAATGTAAACGGATAGGATTACTACATCTCCATTGCTCTAATAATCTCATTTTAATTCAAGGGAGACCTGACCCAGTGATCACTTTTATGTACCCAAATATTCTGAATCTGTTTTGTTTTTAGGAAACAACATTGAGCCATTTTTTTAATTTGGAAACTAGGCTGAATAAAATATATACGTTTTTATAGAATGCATCTGTTCCTTTTAAAATAATAGTTAAAAATAATATCTAAAATAATGTCTAAAATAATGTATTAAAATAAAAGTTTCCCGTTTGTTTTAAACACAAACCTCCATTTCCTTTTTAATAAAAAAACAAAGGGAAAACGAGATAAAATACTGAATTTACAGCATTGCATTCTATTTCTTTTATTCTGTCAAAAAGATGAACCAAACTCATGCTATTGGTAAAGCTTAGATCTTCAAGCAAACTTCCTAAATGTGTATTTACAGATGTGAGCTGTGACTTTTTCACAAAAAAATATTTTAAATGCATGAAAGAAAAATGACACACCACCCATAATTAGCTTTTAACTGTGTGATACTGTAAATCTTTTAAAAAATATTTACAAAATCCTATAACAAAAACAAATAAGCAGCTCCTATTTTGGCAGTGAAGGATGAATATGAGATATTGCAGACGTTACAAAAAACAGACCTTCTTAGATAACCAAGACCACAATGTCTCTAGTAACACAGCTTGATTTGAGGTCACATTAACTCTCTGGGGATATTCAGAAAAGGCCGGATTCTCAATAAACAAAGCACTTGGGACATTAGGTGATGACATGGGTCACCCTTAGCATCCTTCTCTCTCCGACATCTGTCACTCGGCCCTGGTCGGGTCAGGTGACACGACACTCCAGTCGGAATGTGATGAGGTTTGATGGAGAGGCACTGGCCCTAATCAGCCCCAAAAGTACACGTACCTCACGCTAAACTTATCCTGAATGGTCAAGCATGGTGCAAGTGGTGATGATGTAAGATCATCAGGCTCTGGTTTCGAATCTTTAAAAAAAGTAACTATAAATCAATCCATGCATAATGCTAATAAGACATTTAAAATATCCCAATCCCTGCAACAAAATTGTGACATTAACAAATGTCACAGGACACAATAAAACCTAACAATGGAACGGCAGGACTTGTTCCTCCTCTGAAGAGATTTCCACCGTGGTAAGAGAACGCCGAGTGGACAAACTGGTGAACACATATCCACCGGGACCTTCAGCTCTGTCCTCTGTGCTTCATACTAACAAAGCCAATGTGTGGCCTTTATCTCAGTCACCTTGCCTGACACACATAAATAGAACCGGATGTACAGACAAAGAAGTGGATCAGAGAACACGTACCTCATTTTTATCTATTTGAGGATTTCACATTTTAATGGGATCCAGAGGTTCTAATTGATTTTGGAGTTTAATAGAGAACATGTAAATATATGAAGAGGTGATGATCACGACCCCTTTCTGAGACGCCCTCCTCCTTTTGACACTGTGAGAGAGGTATAACATCTATAGACAGCTGCTAATCAACTGACATCCTAAAAACTGTCGCACACACTTTAAAATGTCGAGATATTTTATTAGAACTGAAGTTATTTAAATCAATTCATTCTTTCAAATCTACAGTTTAGGATCAGTTGGATAGTATTCAATTCACCCAAAAATGGAAATTATCCTTATTTACTTACTATCTTGTAATTGCAAATCTTTATGACTATCTTTATTAGACAGAATACTGAAGAAGATATTTGGAAGAATGTTGGTAACCGAACAGCAGTGGCATCTGTTTATTTCTTTTGTATGGACAAAAAACTAACTAATGCTATTGAATAATATACTTCAATATATTTTCTTTTGTGTTCCAAAGAAGAGAGTAACATAGGTTTAAAATGACGAGAGTATGAGTATGAAAATTAAATTTCGGGTGAACTGCCCTAAAAAAAAAAACATTAAACTAAAAATGACCTTAAACCAAAGTCGTGATTTTCTTTTAGCCGAAAATATTAAACAGTCATTTATATTCTATTAAATTTGTTTATTATTTATTCTCTCTAATTCTATCTATTCACATGAAATGCCTTCTTGCTTTTCATATGTAAGAACATTCAATATGGTTTTCCAAGTCACATTTGTACATTTTGTTAATGTTTTATTGTTACATCAAATCTAACAAGTTAACTTGCTTTCTTAAATGACATCAACTTAAAGTTGAAATTCATTTTTGAAAGTTTAGTTTTTTCACAAAACACGGTAACTTTTTTTACATTCAAAATTCTAAATTCAATTTGTGTTCCCAAATACAAACATCTGTAGAACACGGATCTATTGGTTTGTAAATCATAGTAGAATTGTAATCTTTTGCTGAATTTTTCTCTAGTTTCACATGCGTCCCTCCTCAGTCTATATTCCATGGATGTTTTATTACATTCTGGCCTCGCTCCAGTTGCCACTTTGCCTTATTCAAGCAGTTTTGTATAGTTTTCAGCAAAGGAGGCATTTCTTATATTCCAAGTTCATTAATAGTAGATAGCCAGTTTTTCCCTTCATTAAATACAATGAGGCTTCCCCGCTGTATGTGCAAACAGACGCACGGCGCTGTCAGCTTCTTGTGGGACCAAAGGCAAAATAAAGCGGAGGAAGAAGTTCCCCGCGCCAAAACCTGCAACACTATGAAGAGAAAACACCAAAGGGAGCTAGTGAGAGAGAGAAGCTTCCATAACAGACCCTCTGTTCACGGTTACTTTTCATTTTAATGGTGAATTTGTCGGGAGCTGTTGTCAAACGTCTTCGACGCAATGATTAGGGACCACAAAAAACGCAAACTTCAGGATGCGCCGGGAGAGCGCTGTCGCTCGGAGACAGCCCACGTCGCACACAATGGCTGCCCGAACTGTGAGTTGTGTTGGCAGAGGAATCGCCTGAAAAGTTTCCCCCCTTAACTGTGCTTTTCTGCTGTTGGTGGATATTCTGTTGGTTGATATCGAGTTGTTGATTAGAATGAAAAAGCAAAGCCGCTCAATTGAAAGGCCAAAAACTCCCCGCAGAGAAGTGTCAGGAACCGAGAAAGATTGACACTTCTCTTTTGAGTCAACTTTCTTTCCACTTCATAGAAGAATGTTGCTGTATGTGCTGTCAAAGGAGTAAAGTTGGCGTTTAAGGGCAGTGGGATTTCAAAACCGCACAGACGGTTTTACTGAAAGAGAAGCCCAAACAGAGAGTGGATGCTGGAAACGGCAGACTCGAACTCTTTCCGTACCGAGTGAACTTTGAATGGACGATGAGACGGCATGAGTCACTTCCTTAAAACTTTCATGCTGACGTGCAAGATAAATCAGTTCCCGCATTTGAATGACTAATCCGCTTCTATCATGTATCAAAAAAAATCAACTGCCGGATTCATTCTGTGTGGCTATAAAAGGAAGAGAGCTGACGCTGAGTAAATTATTGTACACAAATATGATTTAAGCTTTTCATTCATCCTGCTCTCAGAAACAGAGCAACAGATACAGAGAACATACATCACCGAAGTTCAAAACTGAAAGAACGTTTTCTAATGTTTTAGATCTAATTTGATCTAATTCAATATAAATGTACTTTAAAATGGACAAGATGATAGTCTTGCCAAAAGTAATTTTTTTGTGTAATTACTTTTTCATCCTCAAAAACTTGTATGACACGTTTTTCCTTACAGAATAAAAAAGGAAGATATTTTGAGAAATATGTTAGTTTTATGTCCATGCAATAGATGTCAAGGCGCCCCCAGGTTTGGTTTGTACTCGGCATTCTTCAAAATATACAGGTTGGAAAATAATTTAAGTTAGAAAAATTTTCAATTCTGGATAATTCTATTAAATGATATTTGCATGGTTTTAACTAAACCACTGAAATGCTTTTGTGTGTGTAAAATATGTAGTTTCAAAAGTACATGCTTAAAAATTAATGCGACTTGATTTGATGATGTTGTAATAATATCTTAAAAATGTATGTTTCTAAAATGTCAAATCGAAATGCTAAAAAGAAGTCCCAAACAACCAACAAGTCTATATTTTTTTACTATATTGAATAATACAGATTTGATATATGCCCAAAGAGTATGAGGTTGATCACGTTATGTCAACTGTACAGAAAACTGACATATAAAAACTTAAGGGATATCAGTCATTTTTATCTGAAAATCATTCAAGATACGGATCACTCCGGAAGCTGTAAACAATGCTTGTCCAACTTCCGGTTTTGGTGTTATCACTGTACAAACGTAATACAACCAACAGAACATTTATAACACTATAATTATTGAAGCTTTAAAATGATATTATGTTTGAACGGTATAACAAATTCAACGTGAAAGTGCTTCTGGACCAGTGTTTACATCATGTGAAGTTGGAAAAAAATGTCATCAATGTTTTCGGAAAAGACTCCTTATTTTAATGGTCCAACACCTGTTTCTCCACACAATCGAGACCGTCCTGCTTCAACGGTATTCTGTTTCAAAGTAAATGACTTATCTGTCTACATAATGATCAGGTTCACCCTTCGGCCCTTTAGAGACTCTGAGGGTCTTAACCAGTAATGAAGTGGGTGGGGGGGCTCTGCTCACTAGATCGGAATGGCATGGCCCTTTTCTCCACAGCACGTCTCAAAGTGGTTAATTTATGAAAAAAAGAGAGGGAGGAAGTACCCCGCGTAACTGAAGGTTGTGTACCAGCAGGGGGAGGAGGATGGAGAGAGACGGAGAAAGACAGACCGAGAGAGAGACGGAGAAACAGAGAGAGAGGTGAGGGAGGCGGGGACCAAAGCGACAGAAGAACGGTTAATGGAAATGAGTGACAGGCTTTCAGAATGATTTACAACGGGCAGCCGGCGGCAGAGCCCGGTGCTTTGATGGATGATCCTGAAAGACGGCGAGCGACCATAAATCATGTCTTTGAATCATTGACAGAGATAAAAGAGGGGGCGAAAAAGCAATGGCATTGACGTTCATTCTTCCAATAATGTACATTGACGAGTTACACTACCGAGCCTTAATTAAAAAGTGAACACGGACCGTGCTCTCTCTGTCTCTCTCTCTCTTGCTCGCTCGTCTCCACACTGATATCAGCGGTAATTAAAGATGCAGCGAGGCCTCGTCCCGGTCCTGCTCTCACTTCCGCCCGTGGCTCGCTGTGGCCAGATTAGATAGACGCCCGGCGAGGAGATAACGTAACTCCCCCTCATCTCCTCTCAGCGAGGGGCCTCATTGCTCAATGGCTTTCCACTTCACGAAACACACACAAACACACACCTGCTTTCCCCCGCTGCGGCGCCAGAGTCGACGCCAGCATTTGCTACATCCGTAAGACCGTACAGGTGTCCGAGCGGCGCTGCGTTCGCAAATATGTGAGCACAGCTTGTTTAGGCGGCATAGTAAACCAACTAAAACGATCTGACTTTGTGTACCTAAAGTGATAAAGTGATAGTTCACCCAAATATATAAATCGTGTCCTTTACTCACACTTTCGTCTGTATGACTCTTTCTTGTATAATGGAAGATATTTTGAAGAAGGTTGGTAACCTAACATTCTTTGAAATATCTTCTTTTGTGTTCTGCATTACGTAGAAAGTCATACAGGTTTGAAATGATAAGAGGGTGAGAAAGTGTCCGAATGTATGTTTTTAGGTACATTTGGTTTTTAAGCCTTTTGAGGTTCTTCCAAAAGCAACTCTGGAGTGATGGATGCCATCAGAGGGAGAAAAGAATATTTAGAATATTCGACGGTAGCATGGAATGCCATTCCACATCAACTGGAATCCTCCAAAGTGTCTACAATGAAGCGGCGAGGTGTTAGTAATCCCAAACATCTGTCCTGGGCGGCACACGAACATCGCCTGTTTGTTCCGTTCGAGGAAAAAACATCAGAGAGGGAGGATGAGATCAATTCATGCACTACTTCTCGGGGGATCCAAGCGAGAACGGCGCTGTTATACATAGCTGGAACAAAAAGGAGACAAAGGCATCGTAAAAACGAATGACATGGTGAAATATGTGACCCTGGTGGCCTCGGGGCATTAAATGCCTTTAGATGAAGTGAATAGATGTTATTGTGCCTCTGTGTGGGCAGGGTGGTGCAGAGGCCGACTGATAATCGCCATGTAATTACAAAAGTGTTGTTTAGTTACCTACATTCAACTAAATATCTTCTTTTGTGTTTTGCAGAGAGTCACACAGTTTCGGAACGACGGGTTTATTTAGGACTTAAAAATGTAGGGCGTAATACAACTGTATCAAAAGAAAATATTTTAAAAAATGTGTATGGTGTGAGGGTGTATATTTTAAGGTATAATACCACTGTAAACACTAGAGAAAGCAACAGAATTTTACAGACTGAGATTTGCAAAATGCATTTGCAGGTTTAGAGGGATCAAGATGTGTTGAAATGAAATGAGCAAAACGAATTAACTAAAGCACAAAACGTCTGTATCATATGAACTGGAGTGTGTGGGTGTCCTACATTTCTAAAAGCTTTCATGGTTCTGATGAGTTTATGGATGACTGCTGGAGGTATCGCTCTGACGTTAAGCCATGCCGCGAAACTAATCAGAACAATGACGCTTTAATATCTCGAGATGCTTCTTTTACGATGGCTACGCTGCTTCCTATGTCACTGTCTCAGCTGTCAACGCTTTAAAAGAAATAGACGTGGGTCTTGCGTCAGAGGCCGGACCTCCTCCCGATCTGGCCACTTAGTGCAAATCGTGTAACCTTAAACCACAGCTCTGTGGGAATTTGTGTGTGTGTCCACACTAAAAGACACAAAATCTCCCTCCAGCTGGACGATGACATTTTGGCGGTTCAGAAAGAAATTGAAGCAACAATAAAGCTCCTGTGGTGCAGTAGTGTGACACACACACACGGTCTTGGCCTAAAGAGAAACCCCACACCGACCACACCGTCCTCTTCACTTTTCATCCGGAAACGCCTCGGTATTCAATCCGGTAATTATTTTCCTCCAGATTTTGAAGTTGTAAATCTATCATGTCTGATCCCATGCTGACATTTTCAAACACAGTTTGATGGACAAGTGAAGTAATTACATGTCACTCTTCTGTTTGAGGGCTTCCACGTTTTAGTGGCATATCTTTTATACCCGCCTGCCTTCAGCACCCATTGCTGACATTTGATTCCATCAACATGTGTGGGACGTTGACAAATGAACATGGACATAAACTTTTTTTCTTAGATTAAAAAATGTATGTTTTTGTGTATATAAAAGTGGATACAGTCTGACTTACTGCTGCATTTTTTGCGACTTTATGTCAACCTTTTGATTTTACTAGTCTTTTATAACGAATATTATATGTAATATTATTATAGATATCCTGCGGTGACAAATAATTATTTGGCAGCTTCACAATACTTCTAAATTGCTTTGGATAAAAGCATCTGCCAAATGAATAAATGCACATGTAAATAATTTAATGTGCAACAATCAAAATATTCTATTAAAATAAAATAAAAAAATTAGTTTAAAAATGGCTTAAACTGAAAAAATATTATATAAATAAAAATATAAAAAATATTATATATATAATAAAAATAAATACATTTAAATGCTTTCATATTTTCAATGACAAATATAAATATGACACATGTAATTTTGTATAGTATAATGTAAAATATAAATGCACTTTTAATTCATTCATATATCTTATATGATAAAAATGAGATATTTTCATATAACAGGTTATCTTACCATCTACTCCAAAATCAAATGAATAAGTCACCAGACCTACATATACATATGAGACATAACTTTCTGTGATCCAGACAAACCGAGACGCTCAATAAACTTCAGCGAGTCTCTTTGTCTCTGAGTGTTTACTCGACTCGGGCCCTGTGATCTTAAATGCTCTTAAAAGATGATCCATACAGTAATGAAGTCCGCTCTCTTGTTGGCCGGCCTCCTGAACGCACAACATAATCAAAGTCAATTCACTGGGGGATTGAGCCGAGTTGCTCTGTGTTTGACTAGCAAACATTACTTTTATTTGTTTGTCATAAACCTCTCTGCAGCTCCACCAACGGCATCAGAATATTAATCGATGCATATAGAATCTAAATACCATTCGTATTAAAATTATTGTGCAGTGATGTGGGAAGTTGCATCCGCACACCGACCGTCCACAAACACACCGGGTCAGACCACCCTGCTCGCTGCGGTGGCGTGGGGCGCGCGGGAGGGGGAGCGGACGCTCGGCCCGGGGACTCGCGGTCTTGTTGTTCTTGGAATGCAGTGAAAGCAAATAGCTGCTTAAATGGCCCCCTCCTTCCCAGACAAAACCAAAAGGCTGTAGAGACATTCATCAAAACAGCCGACAACCTGCTCGTCTGCCTCCCCCCGCCAGGCACGACCATATCCCCTCTCTGGGTTTTAACTAGGACTCCATATCATTCCAGAAATGACAAATGATACTTATATCTGTGGCCTGTGCCGAATCAATAGGCATGCAGAATGGCTATCCATCTTAAGAGCTATCGACAGCTGCTGCCTGACATCAGGGGAAGAAGCGCCTGGTGGCTTTATTCAACACTGAGACAAAGCTAATGGCGGCATATATTTTCCCTGAAGTTTGTAAACCGACTGTCTTGGCTTGGATTTTATGGCTTTAATTCTTTCTCTCCGCTCCTTTTTTGATGTATATCCCGCCATGGCTTAGCATCTTAGGCCTCATTTACCCAACTTTCACTGCGCCTACTGTGTCCACATTTTCACGTAAATACATGTGGAATTGGCATTGAAATGTAAGAATTCTTAATGTATCATAAATATGTGAACACTCTTCATATACATTCATACATCAGCTTCTTCCATCACCGGTCACATTTCCAACCATCCTGATGGATTTCTTACCGCACACATCCGCATCAAGCGTCAGGATTGAATGTAGCATCATCCCAAAGCCATTTATCAGCCCATAACCCAAGCCACACGTTTAGCATATCTCGGCCCGTACCTGTGCAACTGTTACGACCTTCTGTAAGGGTACGCGGGCTGCGCGTAAGGCTAGCACCTGCCGTGTTTACATGGCAGTGCGTGCCGCCGCGAGCTGATGGTGGGGCGATACGAGTCGGGCTGCACAGCGCCGTCTGTATCGCGCCAGCTGACAGATAGCACTTCAGTCCGGTTTTAGCTGCACCTCCTCTTGGGGGAACATGATTGATGACTTGCACCACCACCTATATCCATTTTCCTCTCCGATCGCTGAGATTCTCCCAGGCCGAGAAAAGCTGGCAGTAAAAAAACACATCTCTCAACGTTTCTCGAAAAACGCCTTTGAGGGTTTTCACGTGACCGAAGTTGGTTTATGACAACGTGACTCTAACCACTGCAATCCACTACGGTACCGCCTCTTCAAACCGGTCATTGTTTTATTTCTGAAGGAAATGTAAAACCAAATGACTGCTTGAAAAATGTGGCATCAAATGCACCGCAGGACTTTGAAGGAAGGAATGCAAACTGCAAGGCAATCAAAGAAAAAACAACAAGGCTGCGGCTAAGACAAAAGACGACGTTCAGCGTGTTTGTTACCGTCTTAACGGTTCGGACGACAGCGCGGTGTACTACATCTTTTGAAAACCGAGCATCCCAGCCATCAATTTTAACAATGCCACCATAAACGTGTTAACGAACACTTAGCCTAGCCATCTGGAAGACAATTACACAGGAACAAACATACCAGCTCAGCAACTAAAGGTTGGGTCATCAATCACATACATTGGTCACAATCTAGATGACTGTTTGTGCCGAGACCCGGCCTAATAACCCAATGAACTGCTGCATCCTGAAGAAATACGTTTCGGCCCTAAGCTCCTCGGGATGCTAAAGCTCATAACACTGAAAAAGTCTTGCTTGTTTTGTCATTGTGTTCAAATAAAATAGAAATTGGTTTGTTTTTTCCTACCAACAGCACCAATGAAAATGTTTATCTTGCATTCTTTGCCTTTGTGTGTATTTATGTATATATAAACATAATTTTGTATATGTTACATTTGCATGTATATGGAACTGCACGAATAAAACAAGATTGTTCTTTAAGATCTAGATGTGCGGCAAGATCCACAAATATTTAAATAAAATAGATTTACAAACAGTCATGTCAGGTTTATACTGTACGTTTTTAGATACTTGACGGTTTCTGACAATAAAGCAGTATTCTTAAAAATAACATGCTTCACGATGCCATAGCAGAACATTTGTCTTAAGTGTTCCAAAGAGGTTCTTCTAGACTATAAAAATGCACAATGCAATTTTTTTGAGCAAACTTCCAGTAACATAATATATTTAGCATTGTCTTGAATTTATTAGTCTTTTATAACTAGTATTATTTGTTTAAATATATACATATATTTTGAATGCATACACAACTGCTTACAACAGTGAAAATGGTTAAAAGTGCAATTAGTTATATTATATAGAGATATTAAAAATCAACTTGTTAAATTTTTATACAGATGACAGTAGACAGTTCTGATCCTACGTTTATAAAATCTTTCTGGGATTACACATAGACAGAAGAAAACTAAGATAAAATAATTTAAACAGAACACTATAAACAACCTACTTAGAATTTAAAGTATTTTATGATAAATGCTGAATACTAATCAACTGACCTCTTATAACAAACACATATCTTTTTGTTGTTTAAAACACTTTTATGAAGTTTCTTCCATGTATCTTGGAAATGATGTTCTTCTGGATTCGTGTTTTCTTTTTTTTTAATCTCAGACTGACTTTAGGTTGCAATAAAACTGTACCCTTTTTGTTACTGGGGTGGTACTATTCTGTACCTTTACAGATAAAAATATTTAATGTATTAAACTGTTCCCTGTTCTCTAAATGTACAGATTAATGTTTTTGCCACATACATTTAACTGGCACACAATAGGTGTTAAGAGAACCATAAAGTATCTACAAATGTTTAATGTGGTGTATGCCTTTAAAAGAAATAATAACAGGCACAGTTAATGGTTAAAAAGAATTGTAATATAATAAAAGCTCAATATATAAATATATATTTTTTAATATTTCTCATTGGTAAGGCAAGAAATGTGCCCTAGACCTTTACACAGAACTTGATGATCCAATAGCCCTTTTTTAGCATCACAAAGGTCAGGGGTTCGAATCCCAAGAACACACATATTGATAAAATGTATCTTGGATACGAAGTCGCTTTGAAGCGCCTGCTAAATGCATACGCAATGTAAATATAATGTACAGTCCCTACAGTAGATCTCCGAATCCAAACATTAATTCTCGGAGGTGTTCTTGGGTCACACGTCCACGGTTTGAGCATTCCTGCACTTCTTCAGGAGAAGCTTAATTAATTAACATTTTCTCTGTTTAATTGCAATCACGCGGCCCTCGGGGAGTCATCAGGGGACTATAATTGCAATTACACATTTGGATGAGTTGGTAAAACAGTGTCGACATACACACCGAATCTTAAGAGATACAGAGAGGGATTCAAGTGGGTTAATAATGTTTTGACATGGCGTTCTGATGGGGAGATACTTCTCTTGTAAACAATGAGAATCACATTAAATTAACAGAGCTGTTTATTTACAGTTATGCATTTGACGGATAACTTTGTCCAAAGTTTTTAAGATATAAATACATATTTATTTGACCTCTTCACTTTGTTAAATGGATAGATAACCCTGAACTATAATTTCTTATTTATTTACCTTCAAAATGTTTTAAACCTTTATAAACTTCTTTGTTCTGATAAACACAGAAATTAATATTTAGAAGAATACAATCCTTTTTGATTTCTTTTAGAATTGTTTTTGTGAACACAAAATGAGATATTTTGAAGAATGTAAGACAGCAAAAACTTCTGGGCTAATTTTGAGTACAATTTTTATTTTTACCACTCAGCTTGTCAATAAGGTCCAAGAACTGTTTGTTTACAAGCATTCTTCCTAATATCTTTCTTTGTGATCAACAGAACAAATACACAAAGGTTTAGAGTAACTAGAGAGTAATAATGATTTGTTTTAAGTGAACTTTCACATAATCTATTAACACTGCATATATAACATTAGTTTTGGTTTTATTTACAGTTTTTATTTATTTATTATTTATTTATGTTTTTGACAGATATAAAACCAAACTTGTTCCTTTTTGTGGGTGAACTTCCTGAGAATTTCAACTGAAATGAATTCGTAGTGTCCTCTCTAAATCTCTGATCTGAATCAGATCTTAAATGTTTGATAAGCTCTCACTTCATTCGCGAGTGATTATTAGCTCTCATTTCGAGTGGTACGACAATCTTCCCAGCCGTCTTCATGGACACGCCTCATGTGCTACTTCTTGATGCTCTTTTGATGTCTCTCTTATTCCGTAACACCCGACTGTGAACGTACAAGATGTGCAGAACTCTGATCTGATCGTGAATAATGTGAGAGCATCATGTGAATTTTGATATTTTTAGGAAAAGCTCTTGGTGTACGCTCTAGTCCTTCAAATACGCAACATGAATGAGATGGTTAAAAGAAAGCCTGGTGGGTAACCAGACCCCTGCTGGGTGAGATTTGTTTGCATGATCACGAGGCTCTTGGGTTTACACCACAATGGGAGATGAAGGTGGTGTTGTATCACATGTGGGGTAAAAACACAACAACACTGGCTTCTTTCATAAGCGTGTCTTTGAAGAACGTTTTGTGCGATACACGGCATGTCAATGAATTGTCAACTCATTTTCAAGAGAATTCATTTGATATGCAGTGATTCTAGATACAGAAGGCTAAAGTTGAAAACGTTTAGAAATTTGAACCGACTGAATTGAAACAAATTACATGTTAAACTAGAAAAAAATGTGTTGGTAGGGGGCTGCCGGAGGTTACAGGACAGTTCACCCAAATATTTACTTATGTCTTTTCAAATGTAGGATATTTTGAAGACTGTTGAAAACCAAACAACATTAAACCCCAATGACGTCCATTTGTGAAAACAAAACAACTGAGTCATTTCTCCAACTATCTTTCTTATTTTTGGGTGAACTATCCCTTTGAATCAATCCTTTGAAAACAAACTGTACGCTAAACGTAAGATGAAAAAGTAGGATAAAACCCAATAGCTTTGTGTAACTGCAAACACAACCAGCCTAACTAACATAGTGCTGATGTGCATTTACAACGGACAGATTAAAGGTGATTCGCAGAGTTCTTTCCGGACACCGCTCAGATAAACCGATAACCTGAAAAGCATCTCAACCCATCACAACCCAAATTTCTGCAGAACCACCCGAGTGCTTTAAATCCTCGATTTCAGACAGTGAGGGATCGACGCAGCCGGTTCTTTAGTACAAGGGAAAAAAGCTCCCAGAGTCACTCAAACCCCCGCTGAAAAAAAGCCTCCATTTAATGATCCCACACTAAGGAGAATCTACACACCTCCGAAAGAATTCAAATCCCTTTTCCCACAGCCTCTTTCAGTCCGTATGATAAATGACACCCGTCATTCCACCGTTGCCAAACAGCACAGAGGGGAATTGTACTGATATATGATTCACAAGAACAGGAAATAAACTCTCTCTCTCTATTGCTCCTTTCTTTGCCAACTAGGGCGGACCTGGACAGTGTCAAGGCACGGTCACGGAGAGGAATAGACAGCAGTGGACCCAAAAAGGAAAAAGACAGCCGGATTCTAAAGCAACGTCGACCTGCGAACAGATGTTGGGCCTTTGAGGGCGAATATAAAAGACAACACACGTTGTTACAGCGGACATTAAAGAAGGAAATGCGTATGAGAGCTTGAACGATGCTTAAGTATGCAATTAAAGGGGGGGATCTCAATGAATGAAAGCCCCCCCTTGCCCCCAATTATAACAAAGCAACTGGGGCTAATTACTGGTATTATTATACAAAATCGTCTGTGTATGAGAAAGGATAGACTTGGTGTATATGTTGAAACAAGAGAGAGTGAGAGTGAGAAGAAAGAT
This sequence comes from Triplophysa yarkandensis, assembly GCA_033220385.1. Classification (NCBI taxonomy): domain Eukaryota; kingdom Metazoa; phylum Chordata; class Actinopteri; order Cypriniformes; family Nemacheilidae; genus Triplophysa; species Triplophysa yarkandensis. Next base: position 2,153,807 of record CM065671.1, on the reverse strand, counting down.
GACATGCTAATGACATGATGACATCATCTGAACCATGTGCTACATTAATAGAACTACATTTGCTTTCCAATAACATTTTCTTTGTTTTTTGTTTGGTCTACTTCACATATTAGGGGGGCTCAACTAGTTTTCTTCACTGAACGTTCGATCATACACAGTTTGGATGACAAAAGAACAATAGATCGGTAAATAAATAAATATGTTGTTTCGTTAAAGCAATTAAACAATGCCAGTGTTAAGAATAAGACAAATACCAACACAGATGGATTGTGTGACATCGGCTTCTTTACAAAATAAAAATCATGATAAATGATCTTGAAATGACTAGCACGGAAACAGTTTGTGAACTATACTGGCTGGCAAAAACAAATTAATTAATTCAAATATTAAAATATGTAAAATAAGGGAGCATCAGTTGAGAATGAATGAGAAAAATCATCAGAAAAATGTACAGAACACACAAGATCATTCATTAAAATGTCAAAGATACATACATAAACTATTAATTAAATCTAAATTAAGAAAACCTCTACAGAAAAACTAGTTTGCAGGGAGATGAAGTATGCCCCTACATTTTGTAAACTTCTGGTTAAGAAATAAACATGCAAATAAATAAAATAAAAATATTTTTAAATCAATAAAATGTGTCTAATAATGCATAAACTAAATATCAATAAAATAAAAACAAAAATCTGTGGAAACAACAAGTTTACGAAAAGACTTAATACACCACTACATTTTGTAAACTACTGTTTTGCAAAAAAGAAAACAATTGTGTAAATAAATAAGTAAAACCAATAAAATGTGTTAATTTAATTATGAAACAAACAAAATAAAAATACAAATAAAATAGATTGCAGCAAGAATTAACATGCCACCACATTTTGTAAACTACTGGTAAACAAAAAAAGTTAAATAAATAAATAATATAAATAAAATTGTTCAATTATTACACAAATAACCAAAATCAACAGATAAAATAGATTGTAGCAAGGATAAAAATGCCATCACATTTTGTAGTTAAATAAATGTAATTAAAATAAATAAATAAATCAAAATTAAAATGTTCATGTTACTCATTTTAGACTTCAAGGATCATTATAATCTCAATCATCACAATGTGTTGTTTTTGTGTTGATGCTTTGTTTACTTCAGCAATTTTTGTTCACCATGTGATGTTTACTGTAAACGTCCTGCAGCAAACACAGTTGGGAACCACTGCCCTGTATAAATCCGCTGCACTACATCCTTAGTTCCAATCTACAGAGGTTTTTGGAAGCGTAGTTAAAAGATGAAACGTGACAGTAGTTTTAAGTAACTAACAGAGCATGTGTGTTTTTGGATTATTGTGCATCTGTTGTGTTATTACCAGACCCCCAGGCCAGCTCTCAGTGGTGGGCCTTACGCAACCCGGCCAGCGAGCGGTACGAGAAGCCTTCAATCACTCCGACAGCGGCATCCTCTCGCCTTTGCCATCGCACAGGCCCCTATGAGGGGGTGGGGACGGAGATATTTATGAGCAGCGCATTTGCACACACGCCCATGCGGCTGCCATCATTGTGATATACTACACACCGGACGAAGGGATGGAGTTCATCTCCCTCTCATTTTCAGAACCCTTGAAGCGCTCCTCTGAGCTTAACACAGTACCATGAGCCTAATGCGGACAGCAGATGATTACCCATCATGCACCTTTCCTGCTCCTGGCGCCACCTGGCCAAATATTTTAAAGCCAGTGTTTAATAGTGATATAGGACGTTGTTATTAAAACGCAATGCTCATTGTTGGGACGGTGTCTGGATTCAACACAGATTCAGGCTGTTTGGATGCTCTATATACTAACAGTGATTCACTGACCCTTCAAGAGAATTGGCCTCAAACTGCTAAAAGACGGATGGAGGCGAACTAGTGCGCAGAAAGACTTTCTGTTTCTTTCTTTTCTCTATCTGGGGACTGTAGAAGCCTAAACAGCTGCGTTAATAATTTTGTAAATAGAGAAAAAATGCTCGTAAGGGCCATATTTATGTCATTTCTAGTATCCGTAAGATTACAATAAATATACCTGAGAGAAGTTCCACTTTACAGCCCTTTTTGGTCCGTGAAAAGAATAATAATTGCAAAGGAAGCCCGGCAAAGCCTTGTGGCAGATTAGGAAATGAATTGGAAATGGCTTCAAATTGTCGCTCTAAAGCAAAGAGGCTGCTTTGCACCACAAGGGGTTCCTTTCCTCGGGCGAGTGGAAGGATTAAAAGAAGCCATAAAAGAGCTCGGTAATGGCATCAGTAATGTTTCACTGCCATTAAAAAAATGGCTTAAAAAACATCTGCTTTGCATTTTTCACTCCCTCGCTGCTCGTTCGTCTTGTAAACTCTCAGTGGGTCCCCGCCACAGAGGAATCTCACCTTCCTTCTACACGAGAAGCTCAATGTTAAACATCCCGGACTGAATTATGGATCTGAATCATCTGACCCGGCCCGATGATTTAATGAGTAAACCGTTTCAAACTCAACTTGAGTTATTGTTCTTGTGTGTAAAGGGTCTTGTTAAGATACTTTCAAAGTTACAGATGGAACTGGCGATCTAATTTTTAACGCTATGTTTAAACATGGCAAAGTTCAGAAAACAAGTATTAATCATGATGATTTAAACAAAGCAATGGAGTTATGTTCAACTATATATTTTGTTACATATATTATACAGACAGATTTAACTGTACTAAACTATACACTGAAAAAAGGGTTTGTTGGAATAAATTAATTTTATCATGTATTTCAGTTCCACATGATTAAATTATTTTTTGAACATATTTACATGAATTATAAACATAATGCACATGATACAATTTAGTTATTCCAACAACCCATTTTTTCACTGTAGGTTGTGTACGTATATGACTGTACAAACAGGTAAAATATACAAAAACGAAACAAATATCTCTGCCAAATATCTTTGAATGAATACATATCTCTGCCAAATAAAAATAATTAAATAAACATAGGCCTGCAAAAGCTTAAAATAAATGTATCTTAATATAAGAAAAAAACTAGTAGAAAAATAAATAAATATTTTAGGTATTTTTTTTAAAGGTCAAATTTACTGATAATACTAGTAAAATAAATTAAACTAAAAAAAGAAGTGAAATAAAGGCCATTCTGAAGTCTTTTCTTGAAGAAACAAGTGTGCTTAAATATAATATTTCTTTAAATAAGTTATTTATCATTTATAGTAATTATTAATGTATTAATAAGTCGTTGTCTGGTGCTTAGAGACTTGGACTTTTACACAGAAGGTTATGGGTTTGAATCCCAGTGTCAGCAGACAATGACTGAAGTGTCCTTGAACAAGACGTCTTAACCCTGTTTGCTCTGCAGTGATAATTGACAACTGCATAATACTTGTAAGTCCCCTTGGATAAAAGCCTCTGCCAAATGAATGAATGTAAATGTAAATGTAAAAAACCAAACATGATTAACCCAATGTTTGTCAAATGAAAAGTTCACCAAGAAGGAAAAACAACCACTTTCAGTTTATTTCTCTCAAATCAACAACAACAACAACAGTACTTTTGTCATATATATCTTGAAATTTCCCTTATATGTACCAACAACTTTCTTCGGAAATGAAAAGTTATGGTGGTTTGAAGATATTTTCATTCTTACTTGGATTATGACTTGACCTATTCCTTCAATGCATCTCTCTCCGCGCTTCGATGTTACTTCAAACTCTATTTATCAACAAACACATAAACTTTATAAATGAATCGCATTCACAAGTGTGTTTCATAATGATCAGCAGTGTTAGGTAAACACTCTGTAGCTTTACAGTTCGAGTCTGTGTTCTGTTTGTGTGTATCCACAGCTCAATCCCGGGCCTGTAGCGGTATCATTCCCAACAGCCCTTTAATAAACTATGGTCTTCTTCATTAGGCCGTTTCTGCTTTATGATTGATTGCTGCCAGTCAACAGAGCTCATTCCCAGCCCGCAACCTTTCAGCCGTGCAGAATAAGGAGCGTTTTCAGTCGACGCTGATCACAGCACTAAAGGGAAGTATTCATTGGGAGCCAAGAAGGGAGTGGTCCAAGGTTTTGTGGGATCAGAGCTGGATGGCATCGCAACAGTGATTCTTTTGTCCATGTCTATTTAAAGGGACGCATTATAGAGATGTTGTATATCTGTACACTGTATGACCTGTGTTTTTTGTTGAGGGGTTAAAAACCTGATATAGGATGTCATATAACACACAAAAGAAGTGGGACGAAACATTCACATGCATTCAGAATGTCTAAAGCGACCTACAGGGAATTTTCAAGGTGTCAGAGAATAAAACGCTGTATTGAGATTTAGTCTAAATGATTATTTAATAATTATTATAATGAACAATAAATATATAATAATATACATAGTGAATAATTTGTATTTATGGTCATAAAAAAATCAAAACATTATTTAAAAGTGTTGGGTAACGTAATACAAAAACAGTTTGATAACGTATCGTAAAGCAACGGCAAAATAAACGCAATTTATATAGATTTTTATGTGAAAATTCTGTTTTAGTTTTTCATTAACAGATCTATTGATTGATTATCCAAGTGAATTTGTATTTGTTATATACAAATATTGTGATGCAACCACAATAGTAAACCCGGAATCAAATCATAAGCTGAGCATATCATTACACCCCCAGCCATATTAATTGATGACAAAAGCAGTAGATCAGGGATTTTGCGACTTTTGTGCAAGACAGCATTAAAAATAGATACAATAACAGCAATTAATTCGTCACACCTGGCCACTTATAATGTAATACGTCAAGCTGTACTACCAGCACGCAGGATCTCCAATAAAAAAGATTGCAAAGCACTAGCCGTACGTGACAGCAGAGAGAGAGAGAGATGGAGAGAGGGAAACAGGCGTACAAAAAGGGCAAGGTGCCGATGATGTTCGGCTGGAGTAATAAAGTCAGTAATATCACTATCTCGCCATCCTCTCTTAAGGATTGCTATAAACCTATTTCGAAGATTGCGCCCATATATTTGCGCAAGACAGTTAGCTCATCCCATTGACAGTGCAAACTTTTAGGGTGAATTATGCCTGTGTCATTCAGAGGCGTTTTTCAAAACGGGTCAATTGCTCACGGGACGAAATTTTGTGGGCCTACTGCTGACTCTCATGGTGGTGCTGGGGACCTACTAAGACAAAAAACATAGGATGTTCCTAACACACAATCATTATAGCGTGCAAACATACAGCCTCTTAAAATAAATATGCATTTAGCGAATTTATATTCAAAGACAACAGTCAAGCTATAATTTGACGACAAACAAACAAACACAGATGCCCACATAAAAGCACACCCGTTGGGCGGCGCTTATGGTCACGGATCCTAAATCCATCTCCATTTTCGCCGGAATTTCATATGACTGTCCTTTATGAATAATGATCAATGTGGGCTGTTTGCGAACCGCAGTCGCTGTCAGTTCGATACGCCTGTAGGCGGAAGAACATTCCTAACACTCATGATGCAAGCCTTAGGTTACTCTAGCCTCGTGTGTAGCGTGACCGCTGAACACAGACTAACATATATCTGCACTCATGAGAGTTTTTAATGGTAGGATTAATCTTAACCGGTCTTTTGAGGCTCAGGATACGGGATCATGAAAACAGGCCGGTAATTACAGAGTTAAGTCATCTGACTCCTTTTTTATTACAGTCAATTTCCTCCCCCCTGAAAGAACAAAAAGCTACACCCACCCGTGTAATCACGGGGTTTGATTCTCGTGTGTGCGCCTAATGCAACGATATCATCCCATCCAACAATGGCTCAACGCATCACCTCTTTGTTTGGGATGACAGACACGCAGAAAAGCGCACATCAAAGCCAAACCCATGACGAAAAACTGTTGCATTGTACATAGTAAGCCACCATTAACGGGCTTCTTTTTTAAACCCTTGAGGTGAACGCGACTATATTCTTTGATATTTTATAAATCAATTGCGTTTCAAAAATGTTAAACCGTTTTAAAATTTTAAGGAGACAGTGCATCTAAAAGTACATATTGTTTATTCACCTTCATGCTGTTTAAAACCTGTTTTTGACCTCTTTTTTCTGCAGAACACAAAAGAAGATATTTTGAGATATGTCTAAGAGCTTTTGAGTATCCAATCATTTTGTTCAATCCACATATTATCAATTTTTGTTTTGAAAGTATTTCCAAGATACAAAAACATGCTACAACTGCACAGTACGCAACCACGAAAATCACATGGACGCCAACGCTGTGATCTCACAAATAGGTATTTGACCCGGGTCGTGTATACTATCATACTAATCCAACGCAATTACAGCGTATTGTCACACAGGACAGCGGAGGGCCGGGGGGGAGAGAGAAGCCAGCTTGCTTTCTTCATTGGGCCTAAATCAGTACAGGAAATGAATATGGATGGCCCGAGGCAAGAGGGGAAGGAAATTCAGAGGCTGATGAGGTCCCTGATGGAAGGATTTGGAAACCGTGTGCTACCTCATGCCTGGACTTCTGCCACATTCTGCCAGAGCGCACGCATTCAAGTACAACGTGAGCACAATAAAAACACAAACAAACGCACAAAACAGGTTACCCATGGGTAGGTGAAGCTTAAAATGTCTATGGCCAGCACTTTGGAATATGATGCAGGTCATTTAAGGTGTTTTTTAAAGGAACAGGTTGCATTCAAACCCTGCATAATAGTGGAACACAAAAGAACATATTTGGAATAACGTCTTGTGGTTTTGTCTTTACAGAATAGAGGTCAATGATTTTGTTTGTTTACCAACATTCTTTTACATTCCATAGTTCTATAATAACGTATGAATAAGTCAAATGCATTTTTAGGGGGAACTACCCCTCTGCAAAAAAAGGACATGGGAATAATAATTTTTGCCGCGGCAGGACACGACAACTTTCCAAAAGTATTGCACGCCAACCACCCATACACAATAAACGCAGAAACATTACCCCAAAACAGACCCGTAAACACATCCTCGCAAAGACACGTTTAATGACCCTTATCCCAAACAAACGCTAGCCGAGCCGTGCGCACATAGGCACATTTTGAAGTCGGGAACATCTGTCAGGAGCCGCTAAGATGGCAGTGTTTCAGCAGGCGGGTATCGAGCAGGTGCGGCGTCGGTCACGTGCGCGGTGACAGGCGCATTCGTCTCAGTGATTGATCAGCTCAAGCAAAGCAGACAGGAAGCAATGAGACTTGAACCAGGGTTTCAGGAAGCTCCCACGGGCCCCTACAAAACAGGGCCACGAGGGCCAGCGGCGGGTCAAACGTTACGCGATTGAATGAAATCCGCCGGCAGATTTATTACAGAATAAAACCGCGGCCTAATTCGCTACAGCTAATTGCGACATAAAATCGGATATTTATAAATCCATCACATGTGTTACATGCGTCTGAACATCTGCAACGGTATAAAATCCGCTGGAAGCAGAATTAATCAGATCTGTGGTCTGGTTACATCAGCTTTTAGCTTCAGACGTGAAATGGATGTACTGTAAGTAGACCGCGAGGACGACGTCACTCTCGTGCCATCTGCTAGCAGGTTGGCACACGGTTTTGTGTATCTGCACGATCACCAGGAAGTCCCTCTCTAAAATAGAACACATTTCTGTGATCCTCTCTCGTGTGCCAGCTTACGGGCGTGCTGCACTGATAGAAACACATGGTTTTAAAATTGGATGTAAAATTATATCAAGAGGACTTTGAGATATTGTACATTTTATTCTATTGCATTAATTAGTCAAGCATCATTAATAGCATGCGTTCCAATTTTTACAGAACACTAAAGAGGGGTCATAGAATAAAGAAAAGACATGTGCCCTATCTAGACTTAAACATGACATGGAGGTGACTTATATGACTACAAAAATCCCCCCCAAAAAATGAAACTTTACAGCGCCATTCTAAAATATTCTGCCTGTGAACTGTGCATGAGCAAGCACCACTAACAATTTCATCTGAAGATACAAATCTAGTCTTTTCAATATAACTGACACGCCACTCAAAAACGGGGCAGAATTAAAAAGAACTTAAAGTTTCACTATCATGACAAATGGGAGCAATTTTAGCAGAAGACTATTAAGCTTCCTATTCAGACGCGCCAATAAATTTCCAAAACACACGACAAAAAAATTCCCAAATCATAAATCATGACTAACAAATTACACGGCTACAATAACACAGAATCAGGAGGAGAAAAGAACCCAGCGTTTCGGAGGGGGGCCGGGAAACTTGTGCATGCTGCTCTTGAGGGTCATTGGATCTCATTGGCGGTCTGATGGGACTTGTCCGGAGCCCGATGAGGGCCGGCGTTCATTTGACTGTGGATCCGCTGGTTCCTAATGACTCCCTCTGGCAGTGTAATGGCAGGTATTAAAGCTCTTATCCCAGCGAGGACCTTGTGAGCCACACATGTATCCACTCATGCGGACCCGGGCACTGACGGACTAACTACAGACCTCCGCGCTGGCCGTCCCGGCCCTCGGTGAGGCAGCTGCACATCTTTAACAGTACGCCTCGGAGGGGAGAGTCAAACGGAGGGTGCGAGGGGCGGGGAAACGGATGTACGCCCCCTGCAAGAGACCTCTGGAAACTGTGAGGTGAAATGAGACGAGATGAGAAAATTGAGGGGAGATCCGGTGAGGAGCGGATAGACCTGTATCCGTTTGCATTTTATAAAGTAGGGGCCAAGTGAGCTGTCTAACTTTGGGAAATGTTGGTGTTTGCTATTTTCTGTTGTTGTCAAATATATTGTTGATTCTTTAACATTTTCTAAGTGTGTAGTATGCGTGCGTAGTTGTGTTTAGTGTAAAATAAAGCTCGGCTTTTGGGTGAATTTAAGGAAGCTTTGCAAAATATAATGCACAAAATTGGAGCAAAGCTTAGCAGGCAAGGCCTAGAAGAACTGCAAAATAATACAAGTATGGAAAAAATGAAAAATAAATACAAATCAGAAATAAAAAGAAATCACAAGTTTGTGAACCCTTATACGGTTATGTGCAAATACCTTAAAGTTAAGTGTTGGTTTCGTCTCTTCTTCTCATATTATGATGTTTAGATGCTAAAAAAAATAATTACTACACTTTTGGCTACTACTGTACACTGACTGTACTGCTTTTAAACAATTTAAACAGTAAAATGCATATATTTTCTTCAATATCAAGTGAAACCTGAAATATCAATTGTGTTTATTATGACAATTTCATATTGTGCACTTTTACATGCATTTCCAAAGGCAAAAAATTGATCATGCCTCAAACACATCACAAACCTCTTTAAGGTTTTCTTTCACCCCCTTAGGAGTCAATGCACAACCAATAAAATTATTTTCTTTACAACTGAGCATTTTTGGAATTAACATTTCATATCAAGGTAGTTATAGTGGGATAACCGAATCGTCCAAAAAAAGCAGTCCACCCAAGAATTTAAACTTGTGCATATAGTCAGTCTTTTTTCTTTTCTGCTGAAAATCCCAAATATTTAATAGCCTTTAATAAGATAACAGAAGACGTACAGGTCACAGGACGTACAGACCAAAGAAACCACAAATGAGTCAGATCACAGCGAAATGAAAGAAAAGAAAGCTCCTTTCTGTCCCCAAAACACTATCTTACATCCAAGAAGCTTCTAAACGACACACCCACCAGGAGTTCTCTTGAACCTTGTGCTCACGACTCAAGACGCTGTGTTCAGGAAGGCCTGGCATCATGTTTTGTTTCATACAGATACAGTTGGCCCACAGTAAGGCATGCGTCTGTCTCTGTACAATGGCTCCACTGTGCGCTATCAATCATGTGAAGCCGGCATGAAGCTATAAATCCCTTCTTTAAGGAAATCCCCCCTCCGTGCAGATTGACAGAGTAGTGAGGGGTATGAGGTGCTTGCCTAAATACGGTTCTGTATTAATATATGCTGGAGGTTGTTATTCAGATGCTGGGAGATCAACTAGGTTTTAATTAAGTTTCAAATTGATGGCAGGTGAAATATAAGTTTTATTTTTTAATGAGATAAACATTAATACTTTAATCTTTCAGCAATGTTGGAAATGTATCCGTGATGTCAATAATATGGTGGATATGGCACACCATATGCAGAAGACACAAGCAGAAATTTTCAATATTTTCTCTTGTTGTCCTTTAAGATCCTGATCACAAATAATTAAACAATTTCAAATACCATTTTCTTTCTTCTGCAGAACAACATTTTTTGGGGGAAAAATGTTGGTTGGATCCATTGACTAAATGGGTACCACCGAAGTTCAGTTACCAACATTCATTAAAATATCTTCTGTTGTGTTCTGCTGAAGAAAGACCGTCATACAACTTTGGAATGACGTACGGGGGACTGATGACATGAATATAATTTTTTCTGTGAACTATCGCTTTAAGAGCCGTGGTTAAAGGACCTCACAAAAACAACTGTCCCATTTTAGTCTCCACATGTGATTATCATATGACTTCTAAAGATGTATGGCCTGGTTTATGGTGCTTCTACTGTGACATTTATGGAGCATGACACTGAAAATTTCTCTTTAAATTCTGCATAAATAAATAAAAATGGCATGTGAGTGAACAAATGGTAACAGCATGTCCCTTTAAATCCGGTGCAAATCCCTCCGGTAAGATGACATCGCTGTGGACCGGACAGCGATAGAACTGCAGCTCTCAGCAACTTTCTATCACATAAAGTTTGACTTTTTATTCGACTGGCAGTCTTGTAAGAAAAGAGCAGATAACAGAAACTCCACCACGCTCATTTGAGGCCATGATGTAATGATTGAGGCTTTTTCAAAGTTGGAACACGCTTCGAGAGGGCACGGCAATTAATAGGAGAAATTACATTTCATAGGATCTTTAGTGGAGCGAGTTCGTCTTCGCTGCAGATTGTAATGCTGCATAATTTCAATGGTTTGCTCACATTTATTTTATTTTGCTAAATTGCAATATTAGTCATACACTCATTATAGGGCCCATCAGTTCTCTGCAAATTCTTACTGCCGTTCATTTCCAGCACAGACGATGCGGGACGTGTATTTTCACACGCTGATGACATCCTATGCAGTACGCTTATACACATTTTAAGAGACAGATTATTAAAAAAATTATTCACCCTAATGTTATTCAGTTGGACTCTTTATTTGGTGGAACACAAAAGAAGATATTTTGAGAAAGGTCTTGTTGGATATGAGGATCACTATGTAGAGATTTGGAGAAATGTCTCTATGGATTTGTGTTTAACTATTGGAATTCAATAGGGTTTCAAACATTCTTCAAAATACCCTCTTTTTTAGTCCGCAAAAGAAGGAAAGTCTCAGGTTGATGAGTGACTTAACTCCGAATCAGAGTTTTTAATATACGGCATAGCCTTAAAACAGTGCCATCCCACCAGGGTCCATCATCAGCCAAATAAAACCCAGTCTTTTCCGCACAGTTAAATCCTGCATCCCTTTCAATGCCTTTAACCATTAATATGTTCATCCAGTTCCCTTAATCAAGTTGTAAGCACAACTGAATTATTCTATATCCTGCAAGGACACCTAAGCTGTCACTGCTGTTTAATGAGTTTCAATTAAGCTGTTAGTTTCAGAAGAACGGCGCGCCTCGTGCGGGCGTCTACTTGCAACTCTGCAAGGACACAAACAAGACGTTTTATTATGGCAGACTTACTCCATCAAAAGTGCAACGCGATTCCAATCAGAGCGTTAAAACACACATCGGCGTGCTTTGTTGTGAAATGTTATTGTTAATCGCTGAAATTCATTTGCGGCACTGCTGCAGAATACTTGTTCGGTTATTGAGCTTTGCTTGAACAATCATGATCCACTGTACATGATTTAAGGTCTTTAAAACGGCGGCCTGTTAACATATTAAAACATATCTAAGTCGAATCATGTGAAGTCAATGCTGGGGAAACATTTCACAGGCTGCAATTAAACAGCCTTTGAATTGGCAGCACACAAAATTTCGCCCTCCTGCAGTTCTCTTTCTCGATCTCTCTCACTCTCTCGAGCATACAAACGTTTACCGCTTTGAGAAATGCACTGTTTTATTTCCAATGTTCACTAAAGAGCACAAATATGTAAATGATTCACTCTAAAACTACTCTAACACATGCAAAAATATGCAAACGATCTACTCTAAAATGGTCCTCCAACATAGTGTAAAAGAAGTATGCATAACAATCATGTTTGCTTACTGCATCTCACGCTCTCCTGATCTTTCTCTACGAGAACTTTCTCACTCCATATGAATTATAACAGCACACCGCCGAACGCGGAGAAACTCTGCGGGCCGGGGTCCCGCTGACCCCTAGGTAGAACATAACTCAGCCTGGACCCGAAAGGCCGGCCAGGACTCGAGTATATCCAGTTGATTCATCAAATTAGTTTCCATGTAATTGCGCGACAGGACGTGCCATGAAACCTGTCAGCTATAAAGCTGTCGGAAAGCCATCAGCGACCGTGTTTAATGAAGACTCCCAAAAAAGAAAAGCCTGAGGTTATGGCTGCGCTTTTGGGCACCTGCCAGGGATGTGCTGACGACATCATGTTCCTTCAAAATTTTAACATTGGCTGCTTAATCTGGACAGCATTGCGTTTATTTCATGCATTAATAAAATCAATTTTCCCAGATGATTTCATTAGCCTTCAGCTTTAAGACGCCTCTTAGTCAAGGCTGGGGTCTGACAATAATGTGAAATCTAGAGTAGGTAGCATTTTGCAAGGAGTTATTCTCTTTAATACATATTACATAGAAAATACAGAATACAGAATTTGTCAATGTATGTCAAATAATTAAGTAGACATGATAAGCACTTCACATTTACCACCTGCCAAGCCTAAACCTGATATCATGAAAGTTTGCCTTCCATAATTGTTACAGATTGCACCATTAGCAAAATATTGTCCTAGCTCTTGCCCCATAGACTGTAGCAGACCAGGGTTAATTTGCATAATAAATCTTAATTGAGACTCATTAAGCACTTGATTGGAAGCAAATCAGGTACACTGTGGACGATTTTTAGATTAATGAAGTTTCTCTCTTGTTTGCAGCTTCTTCTTAAAGTAGGCCAGTAAGGATTAAATGTTTATGGTTCTTAAAGGAACGAAGGCAACAAGAAGCATCGCTTTAGTCCTTCAAAGACCTTGCACCTTTATATATTTTTTAGCTTTTAAAAATAAAGAATGATGTAAAAAAGTGTGACACTACACTTTATTTAATCATTTAAAGTACACTCAGTATATCTTCTGAAACAAAAATGACCTAAATTCTAATTTTTGTAACAAATAAGTATATTTACAAATAAGGAACTATTTATATTAAATAAATGTCACTTTGTAAATTGTTGATCTTAAATTAAAAATTGAGCAAATAAATAAATCAGTTATTAGTTATTTATAAGTCATTCTTTATGTTTCTCACTGGGTTTTGCAAAGATCAAAAAGCAACAAATATAATCAACAAAAGTAGAGTCAATCTTTTTCGATTTCCAAAAAACTGTTGATTTAAAAATAGTAAGAAAGCGAGTGAAAGAGAGGATTAGACTACCATTTCCTTTTTTTCACTAATTATCAACCATATTTACAAATATGTAGCTTTTTTTATGAACAAAAAAGTTTACTTTGTAAATTGTATCTGTAATATAAAGCTCATGAAAGATGAAAGATACATGAAAGATATTTTGAAAGAAATTTTAATATTAAAAAGCGTACAAATATTAGTACAAAATAAAAGTCCGAAATCTTCTTACTTGAAAAAATCAAACAACATTAAACGCATATCTTGTGTATCAAGTAATACGAACAGTGTGTCCCCGTTGCTTTCTTTGTCATCTTGACACCTTAAAAACAAAACGAAGCTTTGTGTTCATATCAACAGGATCCTATCGCAGGGACGAGGGGCAAATATGACAGCGAGATGTGAAACTCGATCCAAAACCACGGCTCTCGCCCGGACGCGGCACCATGTCTGAAATCCATCTGGACATGGTAACCTGAACCCACACTGATTGTTCCGAACAACTTTGGAACCATATGGCCTACTGCGCTAAGACGACAATTACTAAATTGAGTCTATTCACAGTCTTGTGTTCGCTGTGATAAGAAATGGTTTGGGGCATCCGTGTCGCATCCTACGCCTCTTTAACCCGTATGACCTTTGCCCTATTGCGGTCACACAAAAGCTTTGAGTGAGAAACAGACTGAAATTGAAGTCATTCTTCACTGACAACTGCAGTGGATGTATCATTAAAGGAATGAATCGAACTGAGAACCGAACAGAATCAAAGAAATAACACCTCTCTCATTGCCATCCCTTTTAAAGCATCTTTCATTATATTTAAATTCTATTCATTAAAAATCCCTTTTTAAATAACGACGTAATTTCTTTACGTATCTACATTTGGCAGGTAGACCAGGCATCATTTTAACTCCACGCAAACCCAGCGACACCATCCAAATTCCTGCCGGTAATCAAATACCGTGCACACAAAAGGTGTTTTGTGTTGTCTTTAGGCCCTTTCCCCGTCTGACTTTCACTCCAGAAATTGACACAGATCATCTCACGCTCTCTCTCTTCCTCCCGACCTCAATCTCCCAGACCTGCTATCTGCGGAGACCGAGTACAAAATGCCATTTTGTAATTTCTTTTATACTCGGATGTCTGGCAGGAGTAATGAGTTTTAGCCCGAGAGCAATAAAGTCTCTCCATAACCTCATCATTGTTGTGTTTAATGAACACCAACAAAAAAAGCCATCGCCGAGAAATAGAAATAGCTTTTTGCGGCGATGATCGCGTAAAAACATTATCCTGCCCGACCGTCCCGCTAGCGTATCAAATTGTGTCATTTGCCTGGAAACTGGCGCAGGTCTCGGAGGAAAGGCAAGGTGAACGCGTCGCAGCGGTACGAGGTGCCCGGGTCCAATCAGGATGGCGTTTTTTTTTCTCTTAGAAAGAACGCAGGGGAGCGGAGTACGGCGCGGAGCGCTCCGGGGCACAGGAGGGTTCTCCTCTCTCACCTAGACACAGCACCACCCTGTCTGACTCCTGGAGCAAAGCCTCACAAAAACCATCCTGCCAGCTCCGCCTGCCACCGCCGGGGCATGCTGGCGGAAATAGCATGACATCATCACAAGTGAGACAGGATAAACGTTGCTGTGGTTTAACTGTTATAGTCACATAAACAAACACCGGGGTATTAGCACAACACGGGAGAAGGAAAATCTGGAGTGCTCTGCACATTTCAAAACATACAGTATTACACAAGCTATTACAAGCCTGAATAAAAGCAAAATGTGATTCATCACAAAGGATTAACGTATTAAAACCACCACATCTGTGTGCTCTGTATCACATTCAGGTGCACGAAAACAAGCGGAAGCTTTGTACACCACCCCGACTATTTCTGCCGTTTACTTTCATCCTAAATTCCTCTCATTCATGCAAATGTCGGTGCTGGACAATCTCTACCTACACTACACAAACAACATCTGCCTTGATCCTCTGATGTTTCCAGAACAGGCCACTTAAGAGGACTTTGAGCTAGCCAATTCCCAGAAGCCCCTGTCACTCACGTATTGGCACTGCAACACTTAATGCCTTTGTCTGTACACCAATTTATCTTGTTAACAACAAATTGGGCTAACCGTATGAAGCAGAAACTGATTAGAAACATAAGCTGGTGAGAAATATCACAGGTCTCAAATGTGCGCCGTGCTTATAACTCCTACACATTCAAATCTCTCTATGAACCGAGGCCGGGAAATATGGATCAAAATGTATGTAGGTTTGGTGAGCCTTTAGACGATATTCTTTACTTTATATATCCTTGTTCACGTGGGCTCTGATACATCTTTAAAGAATAATCTTATAAATAATTTGAAGTGTTTGACTTAAAAGCCCTGTAAAATAAAATAAAAGAGTTCTGATGTACATGCACCATTATAAAGAATTCGTTCCGACAAATCTTTGAAAATTCGGCGCTCGACCCTAGTGTACACTCCATCGATCCCATCCTTCCCTTTTTGTTTTATTCTCAAAACATGTAAAAGTGTAATATTTTTGCACGCATTAAATACGTAACGCGGAAAGACACACACTCCACCTGACCTTCCCGTGACTGCCATCCGCCCAGCGAACGCTATTAATTGCGTAATTCAGCGAGGATGTGTCTTTACTCAAAATGGCCGCGTTTCGACGGCGAAGAAAGATAACCCGCGCGTACCGCTGCCACCTAACGAAATGAAAGCCATTTCATACTCGGAAATATGGAAAAGAGGGCTGGAGTAAAAAAAAGGAATCAAATATTCTCACTCCTCGCATCATCTCGGGTCTTATTTTAATACCTCTCTCCCTCTCCTTGTTCGCCCCTCCACACATCATTAAACATATTATTATAACATGACTGTCAGCTTGCGTCTCTCGCGCCGCTCCATTCTTGCTCTGCCAGGTAATCAATTTGTCGTCACTCTCTGTAACCCCAGTAAAGTCATCAAGGGGAAATGAGTTACAGCTGCAAAAAGCCTTCAAGAATATAGGTGGTGGGGGGGAGGGAGACAAATGACAACACGGGCCTGGAATATTCCGCACGCTGATAGCACATCCCAGGTCTGGAAGATGAAATATTAATGCACAATTTGTTTATCTGCGGGCCCACATCTCTCCTGCGCCGAGCTGTTAATTTTCTATCTGCGCAGACAACGGATCAGTCAGTCATGAACTCTTCACAGCCATTACCGGGAGACATTTTGATTAAGTATTCCTAATGTAGTGGATAGAAAGAATGAAAACACTCTGCCTGCCAACTTTTGATTGACCATTAAGCCACTGATGAATGTGCCTGTCAAAGAGGAGACAATTACCTCAACAATGAAGAAACTCTTCTGGAAAGCTTATTTCTCCATAGGGCTGACACATTTACCAGATTACAGGCGAGCGGGCCCAGAGCGTGTAAAGGGATCGCTCAGGAATCTTCGCAAAAGTTCGCCCGATAATTGCGCCCGCCTTTGTCACGGGGAAGGGGCTTTTTAGGGGGGGGATGCGCATGTGTGTATGAAACGGGAAAGTGGCAGACGACATAAAAACGAGGAAGACGGGACTCAGCATCTTGAGGGCCTTTTAAGACTCGACGTGGCTGGCAGCCTACGAAGACCATCTGTGGGGTTTGTCTACTGTTGTTATAAAGAGCGATCAACCGGCCGTCAACGTACACAAAACACCGTCCGACCGTACGTGATCGCCACGGCTGCGTTCGTCCCATCCACTGGAATGTTTTGCCAATCGTAATTCGTCCAGGCCACGAATAAAACAACTTTTCCCTTTTCTTTTTCAAGGGCGGAAGAAAACAAAAATGTTTTCAAGCTCGACAAAACAAATCTTGTTTATTTATTTACGCTCAATAATCACAACAGCCGCCACCTGAGGTCACGTGAAGGCTAACAAAGCACACATGATGAATGAATCTATTAGAAATTAATCCGTCAATAAATCCAAGCTGACATGTGATCAATCATAAGGGGATGCAAGGGAAATGTTACAGGGGATGAAGCAAAGCTCTCCGGTGCATCACATGGTCTCAAAGCCTAGTGAGATGACTTCCTAGGGAGCATTTGGGACGCTGTCATCCAACGGGTCTTGGAAAGGGTCAAGTGTACTAAAACATGTTGGACAAAGAAAAATGCAAACCTACAGGACTCTTAGAAGAATTTTTTTGGAATCCTATTTTGGAACAGTTCCTATAGGATGTGAAGAACCAGGAAGGACAGTTTCCCACAGATTTGTTTGCACCAACCAATAAGATTTAAGAATCAAAAGGATGAACTGAATTTCCAAAGGATTTTCATTGACAAGGGTTGCTTTATCTTACCCCCCCCCAAAAAATTAAACATTTATAAACATTTTTTTTTTTTCTTGTAAGTAGGTTCCAAACCACATTTAAAGATATAAACATATTTAAAAAAATAAAAAAATAAAAAAAAAACATTTTGAATGAGTCAGATGATCATTATTCCCCCGTGCGTCCGAGCGCGCGTCCCCACAGAGCGACGAGTGCGTGTGCGTGTGTGCGCGCGCGTCTGCTATGAGATATGACGGGTTCATAGGAAGTTCACCGACACGCCGAACTCAAATCGGAACTCGAATTCGAACTCACTCCGCATTCTCATCAAATGTATCGAGCGCAACGCAAGCTCTCGCCCGCCGGGCAAAGTTTTAAACTTGTACAAGTTTGAGGAATGGCACGAGACGCAAAAGTCATCATTGGCACCATCCGAACAGATGCCCCCTACGTCACTTTTCCGGTCACTTCGGAGATCTAAGGAGGAACGTAATGTCAAATTCTTACCCGCTGCCCGTTTGGGTGCCTGCTGTTTCCTCCTCGGCATGTTTGCTTACTGTATATCTGAGCCCACTAGAAATACAGTACAAGAGCTCAGATCTAGTCCACACTCTCTAGTGCGCTTCACCTCCGTACGATCCAGTATATCGGAAAGGCTGTCCCGGAAAAATCAGGTGTCTGCTTTATTTCACGCACCTCTCCGTGCCAGACAGACAGATCTATGGCGGATTGTTTAGCCTGTTTTCTGTCCCGTCTCTCCTCCGAAGCCGTGCTGTCAATCGCAAGGAAACCTGCTCGGAAAAGCCGAAATAAAAGGCGTGCGTGTATCACACAGCCGCAAACATCGATCCATAGAAGAAACTGAACATTAAAAACTCCTCCTCCTGCCTCCTCCTCCTCCTCCTCCTCCTGTGGACTTGATGATGGCAGAGAGACATTTGTTACACTAGATAAGCACGAGTTTATTAAAGAGACAGAGGCCGGGAAATACAGAGCCCACACTGGCTCCTGTGCTCTTGCTGGATGGAGTTGGACTCTTAGACAGAAGATCCTGCTGGGTTCTTGTAAGACATTTGTCTCGGATTCTACAGAAGAACTCCTTTCCTGTTTTGGAACCATCATTGGAGGATTTGTATAAGTAATGAGGAATGGATTTTCACAAGAATCTTTTTTAAAGTGTGAGACTTTGAGACATTTGATCAATTCTAATAAGAATCCAGTACAAGTTGTGATACTATTTCTATAGAAAACACATAAGAAATTATAAGAAAAAAAAAAAAAAAAAAAAAAAAAAAAAAAAATATATATATATATATATATATATATATATATATATATATATATACATATGGATGGATGGATAGATGGATAGACGGACAGACAGACAGACAGGCAGATAGACAGACAGACATATAAACAGACAGATAGACCGACAGATAGATAGATAGAAAAACAGACAGACAAATAGAGAGACAGACAGACACATAAACAGACAGACAGACAGACAGATAGATAGATAGATAGATAGATAGATAGACAGACAGACAGAGATAGATAGATAGATAGACAAACAGACAGACAAATAGAGAGAGAGACAGACAGACAGACAGACAGACAGACAGACAGACAGACAGACAGACAGACAGACAGACAGACAGACAGACAGACAGACAGACAGATAGATAGATAGATAGATAGATAGATAGATAGATAGATAGATAGATAGATAGATAGACAAATAGAGAGACAGACAGACATATAAACAGACAGACAGACAGACAGACAGACAGACAGATAGATAGATAGATAGATAGATAGATAGATAGATAGATAGATAGATAGATAGATAGATAGATAGATAGATAGATAGATAGATAGATAGATAGATAGATAGACAGACATAAACAGACAGACAGACAGACAGATAGATAGATAGACAGATAGACAGAAAGACACACAATTACAAATGTACATTTCCCACAGAATTTAATCTACCATCCAATATGATTTTAAGAATCAAATACGATCATATAGGATAAACAGAATTTTTTAAAGGATTTTTTGACAACTTTTGGTTAAAGAAGTTTATTTAAAAATAATAAACCTCCTCACTTTTATTGTGCTTTTACTTTTTCCGTTTATAACAAAGAGTCCACACTTTTGAGATTGCACTTGTACACTATACTGTGTGTATAGTGTATATGAACTGTTAGTACTTTCACATTTACATTTACATTTAGGCATTAAGCAGATGCCTTTTATCCAAAGAATCGAGGAGACAATGAAGCGGAAAATAGTCAAACAAGTGCTACAACGAGGTTTCTAAGTTACACAAGTTGAGATAAGACCTATAGGGGGAAAGGTTAAGTTTTCTTTTATAAAAAGTACTTAATATTGGTTAAGGTTAGAAATCAGGACAGGTTCAGGGTTAGTATAAAGGAATTACACAGCTATAGTAAGTACACATACATGGATAACAGGACTGTAAAAATGTGCATTAGGCATTAGCAAGTATGAAAGGAGATGGCTCTAGATGCTGTGGTAATTTCAATAATCACATTAAAATACTACTACTTGGTATCAGCTATTTTCTATGTTATTTCCTATAAATAATTTTTACGCATCATAATTGAATTTATGATACTGGTGATTTATGACTCAATTCATTAATTTGGTGTTAAACTCCTCTCTATTGTGTTTAATCAAAAGTACACAATCTAGGATCTTGTTGGAAAATTCTATGGTATAAATTCTAATACAATTAAGTTTAATACAATATGTTTTACTGATAATAGGATAAGTTTAATCATAAAAAGATAGTGTGTGAATTGGAGTAAAGGGACAGTCTAAAGATTCACTATTGTGTTTCTATAGTGTTTCTGTGATGGTTCAAGGTTCTTGTAAAGCTTGACAAAGAAACTTTTTCTGAACCTTTATTGTTAAGAGTGTATCAGATGGTAAATGAAGTTCTGCAAAAAGAAAAAAACATGGCAATGCTTTAAATTAATCACCAGGTAATTAATGGAGTGCATATATGCGATACATAATTACTTTAAGTTGCTCCTGGAAATTAAAAATAATTATCATGATGTGGTAATTATTTACATCACATGCTTTTCTGTATGTATAGGGTACAGTAGAAAACTAGAGTTATGGAAAGTGTATATATATATATATATATATATATATATATATATATATATATATATATATAGCATATTGCAATAGTTTCCAGTTACACTTCTTAAAGACACAGAACCACTAACTGGGCTTGTTGAAAAAAATACACACAATTGAGAAAAGATGAACACACTGAACTTCTTATATCACTGCTGTCCTTCTAAAACCTCATATCAGATCACATGTTTCCACTTAAATCATCACCATACATCATCCTTTGTTTCTCACTACGTTTTTTTATTAAAAGGAATAATAAGTATTAAAAACCGCTTGTAAACTTTAAAAACACACTATTTAATCATTTAAAAATAGTGTTCACATTTTCAAATAAAACTTTGAATGAATTTGGACATTTGACAGCGATGAAATAGAAAAAATTCAAAGGTACATTATGTTGTTATCTTGTTTGTCTTTAGTTGTATTTAAATGTTATTTAAATATGTTACAAAGGGAAAATAATGTGGTAAAAATGTACAAAGTAATCCCAACAAACATCATATTTGATAGAATACATTATAAAATATTAATGTATGTAATCTGTAACATAACTGCTGTATATATAATGTAGGGTGAATATAGGTTGATATTTGTCTTAATGCAAAAAGGTGTCCTGGATTCATCTTGTGCAGTAAATAATTCCTTTCTATTTATAACACTATGAAACTTTATATAAGAAGTTCCAAAAAACATATTACTTTATTACTCAGTTTTCTAAATACAAAAACATGAAATTTGACGACGTTTATTTTAAAGACACACACTGTGGTTGCTTTAAAAATGGCCTAAACTTATTTCACTTGAATTAAAATAGTAAATTAAGAAAAATGGGACATATTTTACCTGTCACAATGTTCTCAAATGTACCCACTACACTCATTCATAAGCATAAAGTAACAGCCTCAATATAAGCTGTAGCAATAGGAGTACTAAAACCTCTGGCTGAAAATCTTTATGATGTCATAGTAACCATAACAATGAGTGGCACATAATCAGTCACCGCACATTGTTCTGTACAGCTTCATAACAGTGTAACTGTATTCTCGCATGAGAAAAAATAAGAGAATAAAGCCACGGTTTGCCTTTCTGAAGCGCTCTCCAGTGTCTCACCATTTGTGTCCCAACCTCTCACCATCTCTGATTATTGAGGTCACCGATAAACAAATGAGTGGCCATTACTCACAGAGTACAGATGACCTCAGCTCACACGCCCCCTCCCACTATTGCTGCGTGATAAATGATCCTGCTGTCATACAGAGAGATGATTCCCCCTTTTGTTAATCTGTTATGTGGTGACGTTACCCGATCCTCCTGTTCTCCGGCCTTCTTTTCTCATCGTTTCTCTCTCTCCGAGCTGATGTGCACATGCCAGTCAACGTGTGATGATGGCAGAGACCTCCGGTGAACTTGACATGAACTCCGCCGATCAATCAGAGCTCTGCTTCTGCTCTGTCCATACCTGTCTGACAGCTTTTAACACCCAGTATGAATAAAAAACTAACACGCACACACAAATAAATAGAGAGGCAGAGCCGTCAGTCAAATTTAACGGGTCCGGGACAAAATGATAAGGGCGGGTGGGACCCTTCTTACTCTCAGCAGTGTAAAAACAAATTTAGCATAGCCGTCTTGTCAAAAGGCATCTGATGATGTGTGTCACCTTATCACACGTCCTGGACGTGTCTACTTTTCACTGTGGCTAAAATATCAGATTTGGACCAACTTTATATTTAAAATGGCAATCTGCTTGCATCTGAATATTCATCACTTGTAGTGGATTGTTGTGCTTTGATGTATCCCAAATATTTTTCATAGTTTCATAGTTGATCCAAAAATCTGTAATCTGTCGTGACATAATTATCCAAGACCTGTTTGTGACTACTGTGGAACACAAAATAAGAATGTCAAAAAATGTAAGTTAATTGAATGCGGTTTGACAACCAACATTCTTAAAAATATCTTCTTTGTTGTTCTGCAGAAGAAAGGAAATCACAGACGGTTTGACATGAGATTGATTAAATGATGACTCTCTTTAAAATACTAGAAACACAATGTGAACCTAAACACCTTCACATCCATACAGCAACGTTGTGTTTCTGGAAATAAATAAATTCATTTATGAGTATAAAACAGAGAAAAAAGGTCAAGACATTCAAAGGGAAGATCTTAACACCATTGTTAACATAGTAACCTTCAGCTTTTCATAATTTACACCCGCAGTATAAAAACCAACCATTCCATTCTGTTTTAAAGCTGACTGACACAGCAAAATATTTGTAACTGTTGCCAGCAAATGCGACACAGTGTTAATTTGCATGGTAGGGGTTTGAATGTTTTGTTCAGCAGCCCCAGTGCAAATCGTCAGTTCTGCGGCGAGCTAATTAAAATGCACTCCCCATGATGAAAGAGTCAAGGCCTGGGGAATCCAAACCTGCTTCTGATTCAAAGCTGAAATTTCATGTGATACAGACAGGCGGTGATTGAAGTCTTGAGAGCTGTAATTTTCAAAGTAGAACAACAACATATGCATACTGTTAACAGCAGATGCTTAATTTGAAAATCTAATGCATATAACCCAATTAAAAGACGAGGAAAGAACCGCCAGCAAAATTAAGCAGGCTGCCGTGTTGGTTTAAAACCTTTCCCGACGAAAATATTTTGCCTGATATTTCATCGAGGATCACGGCGAGGCGATCAATGTTTTCACGCTGTAATAAACACCTGGCCATCACACACCTGGAGAATTTTTTTCTTGAGTAATAAAACTGATTTAAAATACTTGTGCAGATAAACCAGTAGGCCTCTAGTTGTCAAGCTGTACAGCAGAAAGCGTGACCTTTTCCTGCATAAGCAAATATATTGTTTGCCTATATCAAGATGTGTGTTCACTAGACGTGGAAAGCAAGATTTTCCTGTCCATAAAGTGATAGTTCACCCAAAAATGAGTGTTTCGTCACTGTAACTAACCCTCTTGTAATTTTAAACCAATTTTTTTCTAAATATTTTGAAGAACGTCGGTTACCAAAGACAATCCAATTTACTTTAATTCTATGGATACAAACAAATTTAGTGGGGACCAACAGTTTTCCTTTACCATAATTCTTAATATTCTTTTGTGGTTTACTTAGAAGAAAGAAAGTCAAAAACGTTTCAAAGGTCAAGAGTGAGTAAATTATGAGAGAATTTGTGACAGATAGCTGTTCCATGCGATCTCAAGTGCTGCAATATTTAGAACCTATTTATGATCATTAAAAAAATCTAACAAGCCTAAAAATAATTTTATAGCATATAATTTTTCAGCATTTTCTTAGCATCTGCTGCAAGCTGGGGGTTGAATAAAAGTTGCTTGCACGACCCCACATTAAACATCTTTTTCCACGAAATAAGTATTCATGCTGGCAGTGTTTCCAACACCACCACTTGACCTATTTCCTCTCATGTAATGTATCGTTAAAGGAGCGTTGTGAAATGACTTAATTATTCATGCCTGATTTTAAAGTACGGTGCTTAAGCAACGCACACCGCAGGAGAACTGACACGCGCAACGGTGTTGGTACAAGCACACATACTGAGCGGTGCGCCGGCGGGGGCCTGTTCACCAACACAACCTCCACTGAGTTCAGTCTGTAGTCTGCATTAAGGTATTAACCCTGCGTGGAAGATAAATGCCCTTGTCACGCACATCCGCATGCACACATACATACATGCACATTATTCTCAGTCTATGCAGGAGATTTTTTTGTGAAAATCTGATTTGGCGTGACACATCTGAAGCGCATTTCAGGAGGATTGAGTGATGTTCTTTCTTTTAAAAAGAATAGTTGATTTGAAAATGAAAGAGATGAAAGTGTATTCAGACTCGTGAAGTTTCAAAACTGTGAAATCTTTCTTCTCTGGAACAAAAGGTAAAGGCCTGTTCACACAAAACGATCCCTAAAATGTTCTAAAATCATTCGACTGAAAGAATACACAACTATAACATAAACGAAATGGACGGCTGATATCTTTGTGCTGAGAAAAAATAAGAATAATAAAACATTTCCATAAGACTATTCACATTTTCATACAAATTAGCCACATCAGTAAGTGCAAAAGAATTTCTATAAAATTGTGTTGCAGCACCCAATTTTAGAATAAACATAACGACATCTTATATTTTTATTTTTATCATTGGCGTTCTTGGTTTTCTTTTTATTTAATGAATGTAAACTGCACACTGCAACCAATCAAAACTGCCCCCTTATGAAGATGCAATGTTTTGACAAATCCAACATGATATGTACCAAGCAAACCAAGCGTCAAGCATCAGTCAAGCGTTTGATTTCTAACAGACATTCCGATCAAGCTCTTCCCTCCTGTCACGCTGGGTCACCAACACTCCCTCGTCTTATCTGACTGCTCATCATCTAAGAATGATAGATGCTTGTTTGCCATGTATTCAAATGAGACCGCACACTCATCAGAGTTTCGGCCTCCACTGTAAGATAAAGTCCAAGGCCGTCCTGTCACTTCCTCCTCGGTGCGACCATAGTCCAGGGCGACAGCATGTCCAAGCCAGGTTTGTCAGCGTCTGTCCAGTCCTGACCTGTCAGCTTCCGTGTGTGGATGTGAATGCTGATGGATGTTTCCAGAACCGCTCCTCCGCGTCCATCAAAAGCTGTAATATGTCACTGCCACTTCGGAGTCCGGCCTTCAAGCTTTTGAAATCTGTTGACAGCTGCGGAGGGTGGTCTGCAGTTCTGCCAAACCGGATCAAGAGGGTTCTGATCTGACGGAAAGCCTTCAGAATGCTCGCTGCGCAGAGTGGTTTGCGCTTAGTCCGTTGCATGCCGATTTCAGTTTTTCTGATTTGGCTGAAAGCAAAGCATCTTGCACATCATGGGCAACATGTGGGCCACAAGAGGTATCATCAAAAGAGAAAACATTTCACTTATTCTATTAATAAAGGTTAAATTTGAATAAAAATCTTAGAATATTTTCATATTTGACAACTCTCTCTCACGTATTATATTTGTCATTGCAGTGCTGTCAGAGTTTGTAAAAGCAACTTTAGATAGAATCCTCTGACTATTCTGAATGATCCACATCAGTTTTGCTCAAAGCTCTGTGTTCCAATGTGTAATCTGTCCTCTGAACATGAAAAATGATTTACAGATAGAAAGAAGGATGAAGTAACACCTGTCCGGTTTCTTGTTTTTTTATCCAATAGCCTTTAAAAAACATACAAGATGTATTTACAATAAAAGCAAAACTTTACATACTGTATGTACCACAAGACTCTTACTCTTATTTTCTGTTGTTATTAAACACGTTTTTCCCAGACAGCAGTTGGGAAAAGTCTAAAAGCCACTTCCTCTCAATGGCGATTGTGTAGATTGCCACCCATACTCCGAGTCTCTCTGCTTTTTAGGAGGACAACTCTGGCTTTTAATAAACATGTAATAAGAAGGAAAACAGCTGGTAGCTGCATCACAGATGGTGCTGTTCTCTGCATCTCAGAGGAGGCGACCACACATGCAGATGGCTCATTATTCCAGCATTTGGTTATGCATATTGCACAAAATCTTATTCCAATGCTTAACAACTACTATAAGCAATACAGGTGTTACTTTCTGAAACCACACAGTTATTCCTTTACGACACGCTTTGGTGGATAATTCTTGCCTTGGTACCACTACACTCATTCTTTTGTCTCTAAAGATTAGAGAAACTTTTGAAGAAATGCTTTAAACTTTCATGTAAGATAGCTGTACCCCATTTTATTAACAATATGTGGTCAAACATGCAAAATTAATACTTGCAAATATAGCTGCAAGCAGATTTTACGGAGTCATGCCCAATAATGGACCAAAGGGAAATATTTTGGAAATTTAAAATAAATTATATTTAATATTTTGATTCATCAGATGTCCTGCTTTTAGTTTAAAAACTAGTAAAATCACTTAGGACACAATACATTTGGTTATATATTTTGAGCACTAGGTGATAGTCTCCAAACTTTGATAAGGCAGACAAGATGTGCAAGTAAGTAAACCTACAAGTTTTGTGTCAATTCACCAAAGTAAATTTTGACATCAGTATACACAAGAATGATTTAATCAAAACTTAACTTTTTGCTTTTATTTATCCAGATGCGATATACCAAATATGGCATATCTGACTAACTACAGGAGGAGTTTGAAAAAGTATGTAATTTATTGTTCAGAATGGCAGACAGGACATTTGTTCAAATATGACCCTTTTTAAATCCAAAGCTACAAGTGTGCCCTACAAATATGCCAATCCAAATCGCATGAGAGTGTGTTGATTCTTTTTATTTTCTCTGTCGGCCAGAAAATAGTTTTGGAACTATGGTGTTTGAGACTACAGTCTCAGTATTGTAGTCAATAGCAATAGAAAAAGATTTGTAAATTAAAAGAGCATATAATTTCTTTCGAGTAACATCGGAGTTCTTCCAGTGGCAGGG
Organism: Triplophysa yarkandensis; assembly: GCA_033220385.1. NCBI lineage: Eukaryota > Metazoa > Chordata > Actinopteri > Cypriniformes > Nemacheilidae > Triplophysa > Triplophysa yarkandensis. Next base: position 2,126,287 of record CM065671.1, on the reverse strand, counting down.
TGTTCCATTTCTCCTCAATACTACAGTTCAACTTCTACTGTACTTACTTTCCCTGATCTTTTTGTACATTTAATATTGGAGTTGTTATTCACTTTGGGCCTCAATACACACATGTTCATACACTACCCAATGACTGGCCTTAGTCATAGATGATATGTCAAAGTTTAATCTTTAATAACATTACAATGCACCCAGTCAATTATTTGCCATTACTGAAACCACATAACTGACATTTTGAACACCTGACTGTCTGAAATCCTTCAACACAAAGACTGTTAGATATTTGGCTGGTTCTGTTTCTCTTAATCATGTTTGTGTTTCCTGTTCTTTTGGCACTGAATCCCTAAATCTGTAAATCCACTTTAAAGAGGTCAAGGAAGGTGAAAACATTGCATTGATGTGTGTCATCAGCTGATTGTATAACTGAAACAGCACATACAACATGATTCACCCAAAATAAATGAGTTTAATATGTTTAATTAGTTTAAAACGAAATGATTATTTACTCTCTAGTTGTTCCAAACCTGTTGAACGTCTTTGTTCTGATTAACGTGACATTTCAACGATTTTCAAAATGTCTATTTTTCTGTTCAACTGAACTATGGTGGTCAAGGGGTCCAAGAACAGTTTGGTTACAAGCATTCTTCCAAATATCTTTTTCTATGCGTGTCAGAAAAAGTCAATGTTTACAGACTAAAAAGGTCGAGTAAATTATGACGGAAGTTTTATTTGTGGGTGAACCCTTTAAAAGAGAAAAACTATAAAAACAAGTATACTGAAGTGTTAGACATTCAGACCTTTAAACCTCCTCCCCGGTGACACACTTTTTCTAAGCTTCTTTTATCATCCACGTCTTGGAAATTGCAGAAGCAATTTAAATCAGAAAAGGGTATGGTCAAATATTGAAAAACCACAATAATGAAACAGTGAATTCAGTACTCGTTTTTTCCACATAATTCAAACCAGGACTGCTATTAAGGCTCTGTTCTGGGTTCTCAGATGGTGTAGCGGCCTTTTAAATGTGTGCTGTAAATTTTGTTAAGTGTATTTCTGCATTTTAGTAAATGAAAGCTTCTAGTCGACAGGATGTGCTAGTTTTAAAGACAAATATTGTATGGATAATTGTTTACAGAATTCTCTTTTGAAAATATAAGAATTTTAAACGAAGAGTCATTGACCGCTGGGAAAAGGGATCAAAAATATTTTATATAAAAAAAATTCTGATATATTTACTGGATGCTGTCTAGAATGAGAATGTCAAGCTAAAATCCCCCAAAATGTGTTTCTCGTTTAATGTTACAAATAAAGAAAAAGTTTGTGCTTACATGAATCTTGATAACAATTTAGAAGATTAGTTATCGAAGTAGAAAAATATTTAGTTTTTATATATACTAAATAACTCGTAATTGTACATTTCTGAGATGGCAATAGAGGGGCAACATTAGAATTTTAACCATTTCAGTGACCTTTCTAGGTCTAAAAATAACAAGAAATCTAAATCTTTAATATTTTAACCTTTACTTATAAACATTTCTGTTCATCAGTTTTACATTTCACCCTGAGGCCGTCCGTCACTCTTATCATCCTGAACCGAGATGGTTAACTCTGTACGAATCAGCAGGAACATGAGAAGTCCTGAAAGATCTGCTGGGATTTTTCCCTTCACTGCGACTCACACTCGACACTGCATGACTGCCGGAGCTGTCCCCTCTCGTTTATAACATGCAACAATGTGACCTTTATTCCAGCAATAACCATAATGCGCTTTAGCACATGCCACTCGCGGGCCGACAACGCTCTTCGTGTCATATGTTGGATCATCGGCTGAATTCAGAGACAGATTCGAGGAGTTTTTCACACGTCGACCGTGGCAGGAAGTCTACAGAGTGCCATTTTATGGCTCTTAACCTTAGATGACTTTAGACGCTAGATTACAGGGACATATGGCAGTATCAAAGCTCCTCGCAGGAGATCTCGCTTTGGTTGTTGGCACAGCGTCATTTTTGGAGCAAGATGCTGATAGTGATAATGATATTGGAGTAGGAGATATAACTAGGAATATATTCAAGACAATGATTATAATGATAATTACAATTATTGCTATTATGAATAGGGTAAAGATATTGTGATGGTAGCATTACGCTTAACTACATGTGCATTTCCTGAAGGCAAAAAACAATGCAAGACAAGAAAATGTGGTAAAATTTTGTGTGAAATTGCTAAATTGGGAAGGAATTAAGACCCTGGAATTAAATTTTAGCTACTATTAAAGACTACATTAACCATATGCTTGCTAAATACTTATCACAATTAGTATGCAAATGGTGCTACTTCACAATGAAGTTGTATTGTTAATATTAGTAAATGCAAAAGCGGACATGAACTAATTTCAACCTTATATGTTTACAGTGTTTATTGTAATGCTGTAAAATGATTAGTCATGATTAATTGCATCTAGATTAAAAGTTATGGGTGTGTGAACAAGTCCGGAAATGGACGATCCTGGATCGATATATGAATGATCCAAAACCGGCTTTCTAAATGTCAAGTTTTGTTTAAACAAAAAAACTGTTGCCCCTGTACAGTTTACAACGTGCATAAACCAGACGCACTGTATACAATTAAAGCTAATGTAAGGGAGGATTTTAGTTTCAATAATGTAGAAATCACCTCAACAATAATAAATTGCAAGTTTATTCGAGGCTTAAAGAAATACAAGATGTAAAATGTTCTTTTTCAGAAGCTATGTATTGCAAGTAACAGGACGATGTTGCATAAAGGCTCTTATTTTAGTTATTATGATTCATTTACTGCCCTTTGTAGTAATGTAATGTAATGTAATGTAATGTAATTGGTCTCTGTTTATAAAAATTGTTTAATTTTAAAAGTCAAACCGCAAAAAAAAGCACATTTGCATAGGTAAATAAAAAGATGCTTTGAGAATTGCATCGCGGACCTCTAAATCGGAATCGGATCGTATCGCGATGGGCCTAGATTTCCACCCCTACAGAACACGGGCTTCTAAATGAGATGCATTTAAAAATATAGTACGATCCGAGAGCTTCTAAAGAGCTTCTAAAGAGCTTCTCTCAGACATTTGTTGGATATTATTGATTCTAGTTTGTACATTTTAATTCTCTTAAATCAAAATAAGTTTGTTGTCTCCCAAAATAGTGTTCTTTTCTTGTCACGTCAATAATGCAGGTTAATTTTTCTTTTTATAAATAGAAAACTTATGAAAGACTATTAACAAGGGCTTTTGTATAATATGAACAGTTGGTTTGTTTGAATGGCAACAATTTTATTTCTTAGAGCTTTTTCCTGTCCGTACCGCAAAATGTCATATCCATAATGCTGGAATTGCCCATCTGTTATTATTTCTCTACTAGTGAATTCCAAATCAAGTGTTTTTAAGTTCATTATAAATGCCTTTTAATGGATAAACTTAATATAAAAGAGAATAAGTATATTGGCCTTAAAGAGCCCCTTTGGTTCATTTCCTCATTTTACATTTCCTTCCTAGCGTTTGTATGTGTTAGAAACTGTAAACAATCTAGTAACAAATCCCAAAGTTCATAATAAAGTGAGTTAGGGTCTAGGCCATATGACCGATCAGGGGCAATGTAAAAAGGTAATATTACAACAAATGATACGTTCTTTGGGTATTTAATCATATAAATGTATGGTTGATGACTCAAACAAAAGCATTATTCATATTTTATCACCATCAAATAGGATCTTCGACTAAGGCAATACAAGTTGTAGAACTTTAGTTGATCCTTTGTCAACTACATCATTTAATATAACACATGCAATTATATTAACCCAAAGTACATTTCCTAAAAACATAACAAATTATTTACAATTACAAATGAAAACCCAACAATGGCATCTCATAGGTCTGAACAAACATCCCTTTCAAAAGTAGCTCAATACTGACACTTGATTTGCAAGAGCACTAAAAGTTGTGCGGTCACACAGACATGTCAAAAAACTCTTTGCAGTATAAGTGAATATGACGCACCTTGATCTAATGTTAATAAAAAATATGAAAGGCCGCTGTTATTGCTCTTACTGTGCGTTCAGCTCTTGTGGACCAGCATGTCCCGGAGAAGTGTGCGAGACGTTTCGTCTGCTGGGCTGTCAGGTCGACTGCATCTTTTTGATGCCATCACAAGCAATTAGCAAGATGATGCTGTACAAAACCATCTGGATGGACACATTTCACCACTCGAAGGTTTTCAGCCTGACAAAAGTACATCCCAAGGTCAGATTTCAAGTAGCTGAAAGTACTGTATCAGATTCAAGAGCAGGGCTTTGAGATCATTGTTATCAGTCCTAGATTCTGATGTAAATATAACAAAATAAATCAGCAAATTATTAGGAAATGTGATAATACTTTTAATCCCTGAAGCATTGATACATTTGTCTTGAAGATATTCAGTCCTAAAAGTATAGGGATCACTTTCAGAGAAGTTCCAGATTTGTACAACATAATTGATGGCCTTAGATGTGAATTTTGAATCCACATTCAGTCGAGACCTACAGGCAACGCTCTTTGCCAAACCACACAGACATCAGACACAGAGCGACCTGCACACAAAGTTCAAAAACAGCTGGACACAATGAGACAGAATGCAGGGGTACATCACATCATCGGCCCTTAAATCTTCCCCAGACCTTTTGATAACTGTCTCAGAAACTGTTCTAACCGGACAGCCAGGACGGCTCAATACAGACAGCATGAGATGAAGTGATATTAAAGACAGACATAATAATATTAAAATCCGTCATAATAATATTGACATTTTGGAGGGATTCCAGGGCTCATTTATAAATGGTGGTTGGCTGGAGGGGGCGGTGGTGGGGTCAGAAGCCTTGAAGAGATTACACTTTGGCAGGTTTACTGCTGCTCCAAATATGATAGACCTGACGTGTCATTTTCCTGCGAGAGCGCCCTCGGAAACGCCATAAATTATCATGGGAAAGCGAGAAATTGATTCGCTCTCTCTGTACCCTGCAAATGTTCCCCATAAATATGCAGTGATGGGACATAGCTCTTTTATTAACTCGGAAGATAAAAACTGTAGGGTATTTAAGCAAAAACCGGGCGATTGGATGAAGCAAACATAGTTTTACATAAAATAATATTTGATTGGACCGTCGTTCTATTTCGTTCTAAGAAATTCGACACAGTCACAGGATTCGAGCTTTGCAGAACAAAATTATGTACGTTTTTCGCAACTTTCCGAAAACCAAGTTCACCACTGAGGAAAGAAAATAAACACAGCTATCTAGCTATGTATCAGTTTTTTATGCCAAATTAAATCACAAAAGATTGTTTCAAGATCAAATAAGACCCTAAATGTGATCCATCTACATAAGTCCAAAAACGATACAACAAACTATTTAATAACATGCATGAAAACAAAACTGTGGTCTTAAGACACAAGATTTAAAATGGGTTTCCTTCTGATGACTTTAAAATGGAAAAACCCACTGTCTTCGATCTGGAACGTGTTAGTCATATCACATCTTCTGTGATATGAACAGATGTTTTTATCTCAAGGACATAAGGAACCGGAAGTGTAGCGAGTCATTGACTGGAACTGATACAACAGGTCATTGAATCTGAACTGTGATATTCCTAAGAACAAAAAAGAAGGCCGGTACAAATCTGAATGGCAAAAAAATCCCCTGGAAAGGATTTCTATCACGTCTTTGTTTTTTCCACCTGGCTGTTTCCGCGAACAGCTGACTTTCATAACTCATCTCTATGACAATACAAAGTTGATGCACATTGTGCTATTTCTAGATTAATATGATCTCAGCCTTGTGTTTGTCGGCGCAGTGCTAAATCAGCCCTTTTTAATCTGTTTGACAGCTGTCTCGTATCATTCTCAAAACATTCCAGGAAGTGTGATCTTTATCAAGGATGCAAATCACATCGAGGAGACAATTCCACATGTGGGCTCGTAAAACCTTAAAGTATTCCCCTTGTTTTTAATTGAATCCACTCATCCATATTCCAAATCTAGAATCCAATTTTTGGGTGCTTTTCTTTTTAAAAAAACACAAGGTTGTTGATTTCATACGACGTTTGTAACAATTAATATCAATTCACATATCAAACAGAACCATGATACTGTAAATTTAATCTGTTTGTCTGGGCAACAGGTTTGTTCTAATAGGGTACATAAAGAAAAACAAGCATTGTTACATGGCCAAAACTCAAAAGCTGCCTTGAATCTTTAATTTGAATTAAATATATGAAACACGTCAATATCAAACAAAGTTTGAAAGGTATGAAAATAATAGCATCAAATTAACGAAAACATTTATTTAAATAATTCAACTCAATTAAAGCTTACAACTTAAGAAATTTTACTGGGAGTATGCCAAATATATTGTGTAAAAAAAATATAAAAATTTTGTTTTAAAGATGTGCAAAATCCCATCTCATGTCACATGCTGCATCGTCTATGTGAGCTCATTTAGAACAAAACAATAAATATTATATTAAATATTTATTTTTATAGAGCAGTATTCTTTCTTTTTTTATAACAAAATTTAAAAAAGTGTTTTTATTATTTGTTATAATATTTTTATGAGTATTTAATATTCTATAAGCATGTTTTAAAGTAAAGCTAGTAGTACAATATAAGACTTACAAACACATTTTATTAAAAAATTATAAGGAAATTATAAGGAAACACAAGTATAACATTGAAATAGTGTTTGTTTATCGTTATCGGCAGAATTCCAGAACACACCGAGATAATTTTTGGCCAATATCACATACCCCTAGCACAAGCAATCGTGCGACGCAAGTGGATGTTAAAGAATTAAGATTTAACATCAAGTAGGGGATTTTTTTTACACTGCATTTTAAATAAACATATATTTTCTTTCTATTTAAAGAACCAATTAAAACTGTCCAGTAATTTTAGATCAAACGGCATTTTGGAAAAAGCCCAATTAAGCAGGCTTTAACAATGAGCTGTTTTACATGACCTCAGGCTTGGAAAAACGTATAAACTTTGCAAGAGAAAAACCAACAAACTTCATCATTATTTAGACACGTCCCTTAACATTTGCATTTATTCATTTGGCAAACGATTTTATCCAAAGTGACTTAAGTATTTTACAGGGGCCAATTATCACTGCAGAGCAAACAGAGGTAAGATGTGCAAGACTACAGATGTAAGATGTCTTGCTCAAGGACACTTCAGTCGTGGGTTTCAAAGCCGCAACCTTCTGCTCAGAAGTCCAATTCTCTAACCACCAAACCACAACTGACCCTTATGTCAAATACAAATTTGAAATTAAAAAAGTTTATTAGGATTAGGATGGATATTTTAGTCTTTAAGCTTTAAACTGATCAGACTTTAAATGACCAAAGTCTCAGTTTTATGCTTTCAAAAATGTCAAGTGAACGCTCAAAATGATTGGCAGATTGTCAAAGTATTTAACAAAACGAAAAAATCAACTAAAACAATTGCTTCAGCCTACGGCTGTCCCAACACTAAAAGGATTTTTCAGCAATCCGACATGGTTTCACTTGTGTTAAGGAAAATAATGGTTTGTGCTGACCACAATCTGTTTACTGGGGTGAACTACCGGCACTAGTGAACATCAAACCAGCTAAATTCAAATTGCCACGATAAACAATTCTGGATCATGGATTCAATGTAAATTCTGGGTTAAACTAGCCAAGAACCTGGCTCAGACAGCAGTTTCCCTGATTATTTTAATCCTCATATTTGAAGCTGTCAAATATGTCAGTTCAGTTGCAGGTAATGAAACATGCTGAAGAGTTTTGAGTCTGGCTGATTCTGACAGGATCTCCGTGAGACACGAGTCTCTCCTTCCATCAGCAGATGCTTAAATAATGGCTGGACAGGCGAGCTGTTATTTACTACCTCCAGGTCCTCATGAAAGAGACGCTCCTGGAGGTTTAACAGAAGGAGAAGATGCGGCTCCGAGGGCCAGATTACGCCCTCTTCGTCCCTGTCTCCATCGTCCGTCACATCTGTCACACTCCAACACATGTCATGTGCAATTAAGCGTCAGGCAGTTAACTCTTTCCCTGCTCTGTGTTGTCAGTAAACAGAAAGCCGGGGCTCCAGGCGCTGGCAAAAAGAGAAGTGTTAAGTGTCCTCGTCTTTTTACAGCCGGATTCAGATCTTGCACTAAAACATTTGATCAAATATACACAGCTTCCGAAATCCAAATCTAAAAAGCACTTAGATCTTTGGTTGATAAAATGTATACAAGTTAGCCAAATTACTTTGGTTGGATCTTAAAAAACGAAACAGCAACTGTAAAAAAGTTTTGACATTTAGATATAATTTGGCTTAACGTAAATACAGCACATTAAAAAAACATTAATGTTCAATTATGTATCTTAATAAGCATTCATGAAAACGCTAAAATGACCAAAAAAATCAACACAGATGCATTGGATAAACACACCTGTCCCAAAAATAGCAATACATTATATTATAATTACACTATATTATACTATACTATATTATATTATATTATATTATCTTTTATTATTTTATAATGGAAAATGTATTAAGAAAAGTATTGCTTCAAATTCACTGCGTATAAGGTAAATTAAGCATTTTTGTTCTAAATACAATATAATATTATTGCATGTAAACATTACTCATTGATTTGCAGTAGTGCATATTGCATTATTAACCAGAGTTTTATTGTATGGTTCATTTACAGTTTGTGGCACATATATCACGTCACACAGCCGCCAGATACAGTAAGGATCTCGCCTCCAGAGCGTTCGATTGTACTAGATAGGGCAGGATGTTACAGTTTCATGTGAACAATGAGGCCATAAGGGCCAGGTATGGAAATGTTTTTATCATTAACTGCCCATCACTCACAGACAACAGAATGGGCTTTGGAAAATCCTGTTCGAGCCAACTGGTACACGGGGGCCACTTCCTTAAAATCAGGACATGCCTGTTATTGTACAATATCTATTGTGCCGAGATTGGATACGGTCGCATCAATAACAACGATTTACTACCAATTGTATAACCACAGTTTAATATACGGGTTTAATTATTATAACCATGATGAGTGTGAGACAACGATAGCAATAAAGCATGAAGTTCTTTGTTCTCCATCACTTCTTCCTTCCACATACCTGATCTCCAGCAGGACCCGGACGATGGACTGTCACTTGTGCGGTTATCCTTCAACACAGACTGGCAGAGGCAAATTTCCAATGGGGATTGTTTGACTAATAAGCGTTTTTTTATTGCACAAGCACCAAGCCCAGTCAATGTTGACCCGAGCCTGTAAAGGGGACATCTTCATAGGAAGCCAGTGCACCATTAAATAAACAGAGTTATCTGTAAAACGCACTAGATTTTAACAAGCAAAATTACTCAATTTTTTATTAAAGGGGAAACATATATGCCCCGATGCACTTTGGAGATTAATGCATTACCACTGACATTATATGCGATTACAGATATTGCATTTTTAGTGGTGTTTCTCATATTTTATGATTAGGGGTTTCTTTAAATCCCAATCTTTACCGTATGTATATAATGTATGTGCATAATAATTTGTTCGAACATATTTAAATACTTAACTTTTGTGATCATTTGTGAGGAGAAAGTGACCCTTAACTAGGAATGTGTGATATTGGCCAAAAATAAATATAAATTGAAATAAACTGGGATTTAACAATATTTTAATTTTATCCATAGAAAAAATGTGTTTGTTAGTCTTGTTTTATAATATTAGTTAGCTTTACTTCATGCTAAAAGCAAATGTGTTGTTTATAATAAAAATAATTATGACAGCAATAAATTGAAAAGAGGTTTAAGATTCATAATTTTAAATAGCAAAAAGACTTCTAAACACAGGTCAATGAAAATATGTTTAGATTAAAAAATATAAAAAAGTAAGTTGTTTTCTGAATGCGCAGAACAAAGTGAAGATGTGAAAAGTGAATGAGTGTTTTTGATTGGTTATTAAACCTGAGTTACATACAGTACCTGATAATGTGATCTTGCATGTCTTAATACTTTCAAGATATTATAGCACACAATGTATCTTCAAAACCCTATTGTTTATATACATTATATGAGGATCGTTCTACCAAAAAAGTCTTTCATTTTTTAAGCATCATGTGGTCCAAAACCTGTATATGTTTTACGTTCATACAACGGAGGTAAATAGAGGAATGGATTATTGATTACCAACATTCTTCAAAAAATCATCTTTTGCATTCCGTAGAGAAAACATAGCCATACAGATGTAGTCAATAATGAGTGATATTGCTTTAAGGGAGGAAACCAAGCCATTTCTAGGAACCAGATAATAGACATCGCCAATAGCAGACATCCAAAAGTCCATTTCATTCATATAGTGACCCCTAGCAACCGAACCACCCAGATTCAATTTAGAATCCTAGTCTGTTCCATTTCTTTTAAAGGGAAATGTAAATTCTTCACAAATTCCAAACAAGTTGTCTATATTTTCACCTCCATCTCAATACATGTTGAAAAACAGTTTTTTGTCCTGAACTGGCACTATCGGTCATCCACAGACATGTATCTTTGAGTCTTTGACAAATGCCTTTCAGGTTTTCTGAAGTCCATAATAGTGGTTTGCAGTAAGGGAGCATTTCCATTCATGTCACATAAGACAGGGTTTGTAAGGTGCAAAGCGCACGAGGGACACGGTCATTTGAGAAACATCTGTCACTCCGGCACACAATAAAAGCACGGGGCCCCAGAGAGGACAAGCGGAGGGCCCCATACATCATCTTCTGTGTGACTGCTAAACTAGCCGGACACACATGATGTGCGCGTACCGTTTAATCACACGACAACATCCCAAACACAGCTTTGGCATCTTCATTATAACATGACAAAGAGCAAAAGAATCTCTGCGATTTAACATCATCGAAACAATCCAGGACTTGATATTGATTTGTTCGTGTATCAGATTCGTAGCGGTCCAGGGCCGCAGGTACGAGCGGCGGTTCTCCCATGATGCCCCAAGACAACGCTGCATCTCCAAGGCTTTGTAATTCTCCTCCTCTCTGCTTAATTGAGAATTTGAACAAACAAATTAATCATTGCAGCCCATAAAAATGACAGGATTCATGCAGTAGCATCCTTCATTCGCTCTAATTTGTTGTGTATTGTTATTGCTCGCCTCCCCCCCCTCGCCGATGCCTCCCTTCAACCCCCACAGCAGGTTTTATTTTCTCTTTTTTGTGCTGAATTTGCGAGTTTGGCCCTTATGAAAATTACAAATAGTTGTCAAGGTTAACGAGTTAATATTCTCATTCAATATTTATTTTATGGGCACAAGAGAGCGTTTCCCTTCGCTGCGGCCCGCTGCTGGAGGAGGATGGGTGTGTTAATCAAAATGACAAGGACAGCGTCCTTTTGATAATACCCTGAATCATCCAGAATAAAAAATGAACTTTATTAATCAGCGGCCTCTGATTAATTGTTATGAAGTGTAGCTCGTCCATTTCCCCCGCATTTCCCGTAATTTCCACACAAGCTTAACAATCTCCCTCATGATTTGAAGCCTTTTGGGCTGAAGTGGAGCAAAACAGTGAGGCAATAAACAGTTGCGGCAGATTTTATCTCTCTGGGTGGAACCGGTCTTTCGTCAACAGAAATACAATTACACGGTGTACTGTGATTGTAATTTCATTATTTAAATATGAAGAAGGGGTGGGGGCTGGTTGGAAATCTACTGAAAGTACACAGAGGTTAGACATAGCGCTGAGGGTGTATGAACAATGGGACGTAAAGCAGACAGTCCATCACAATATGATACAATATACATTTTCTTCGCCATTATAGTAAACACTTCTTCCATGTGATTTGCTTCAGTTAACTGTTTTTTGATATTATATGCCTTGTTTTCAAACATAGTTACATTTAAGTAACTCACAAATGCCACCAAAATGTTTAATTGAGTTTAATTAACCAAAGTTAATGCAACAAAAGAAGTAACATGGGGTTACGTAAAGTTGAATTTAAAAGTGTTCTGTGTGGTATGGTTTAAAAGTAAATTATGCATCGATCCATATCAATGTATTTTAAGACAGAAATATATATGTCAAGACTAATACAGAAATATATATTTAAGTGTTGATGGGGTTAAAGTGGGGTCCATGCAATGGATTTGTACTCAAAGAGAAGATATGCTGAAAAAATATATACCTTCAATGCAAGTTTTAAATAAAAGTGTCAAATTAATGAATTTTTAGGGTAATTAGCTAAATGACGAGGTTAAATCTTTTCATTTTCAAAAAACAAAAACACACACAACAAAGAGCAATCAAACCCGTCCAACTGCAAGTCTTTATTATATTCCACGGGTCCATGCATTCTAATCCAGTTAAGGCCATTTTCAATGACAGCCTTCTAATATGTAGGGCAATTAATACTGCATATATTGAATGTTTATGATTAATATATAAAACCAAATGAAGTTTGCAATGCACTGGGGAAAGGTTGAACATCTTATTTAATTAACATGAGAACGTCAGGTATGTGTAGCTCATTTGCGCTCTGAAGTTCTCTTCCAGAAACAGAATATACGAGTTGCAAAGTTTAATGTCTTTCGGGGCTCCTTCCTCCTTAAAACTGCCTTGACAGGACAAAGCTGAGCCTAAGGACAGCACAGATTTTGATATACTTTGTGTTGTATTTTTTATAAACCTGCTGTTGTGCAAATGATTTCCAAACAAAAAAGTGTAGAAAATGTTTTCATAAATTTTACTAATTTGCATATTTTGGATTGAAAGTTATCAGTTGGTCTGTACTGATCTAACGTGTAATATAAACACTAGAACTAAAATAATGACAATCACACATTTAACAAAACTCCCTAGCAACACCCTGGCAACCACCTACAACCCCCTAGAATCGTAGCATTATCTTATGTATGGCCTACTCAAGTTAGTAACAAGCGTTAAAATCTGTGTAAATGAATCCATATGACATAGACGTAAAGCCCCCAGATCTTCACCTATGTATATAAATGAGCGAGAGGGGAGAGAGGTGTGAATATTTTACTGTGAGGCGTCATTCCGGTGGTCCTCAGTGGAGTGGGCGGTTCAGCGTGGCATGTCGTTAATTGCAGAGGTGTTTTATCCATCAGTGTGAATTATTCAAGGAGATAGTTAATAGCTATCCCAGATCCAGGAGACTGCAGGAAGGAAGACAAAGACCGCAGAGGAGAGGCATCATTACCTTCACCCTGATCTGAGCCTGCGTCTCTTCCCTCGGTCTCCTGGGCCTCCCGCATTGCTGTTCAAACCAGGAAACTAACAAAGTGCCAACCAGGAAGTCGTAAATCTCGACCGAAGGTAAGACTACTGTCAACAAGGCTTTAAACAGGAAGACACAGGTTAGTCCCAGCCTCGGCCACCATCTTTTTTGTTAAGATGCATGTCAATAAAGTCAAACATCAGTTATATTTAAGGTTTATTCAAATCCAGTGCAATGGGATTTACAGTATTGGACTTTTTTATGATGTTTAAAAATGTACAGCGTTCAATATGCCATAGCAACCACTCAGAATACCCTAACAACCCCCTAACAATGCCTTAGCAACAATGGACAATTTTCTTCCATCTTCTGCCGGAAATACATTTCAAAAGCTTAAAGTAATTTTACAAACGCAAGATTTTTGATGCATTCGATTAACAGTGTGCAAAGTAGGCCTGTGAAAAGAATCACGTACAAAATAAATTACTAAATATTTACATAATTTGTGTACTGTACATTATAGTTTTGAATTCATAAACATAAACATTTGTAATAATATTTAGCAAACATTTAGATTAGTCATTTACCAGTAAAGAAATGTATGCATAAACACGTATTGAATTTTCTTAAAAACATGCATATGTGGGTTTATATAAACAAAAACGTTTATAGACACATGTTTTCCCTCTATCAACAGGGATTTTAAGTAAATATAAGTGGCATGACTACAGCCAAGTATGGCGACCCATACTCAGAATTGGTGCTCTGCATTTAAAATAATCTAAAGAGAACACACAGACAGCACTGAACACACACTCCAACCGTGAACACACACAGGAGTGAACACTCACAGCAAGGAACACACACAGTAGTGAGCACACACACCAACCGTCAACACATATCCAGAGCAGTGGGCAGCCATTTATGCTGCGCCACCCGGGGAGAAATTCGGGGTTGGGTGCCTTGCTCAAGGGCACCTAAGTCATGATATTGCCGGCCCGAGACATGTTCCTACAACCTAGGGTTACAAGTCAAACTTCGTATCACTAGGCCATGACTTCCCCCCTAATATAATAAACATAATATGTTGATTGCTCCACATTTTGCAATTATGGAATTGGAATTTCCATATTTTTTGCCTATTGTTTTCCCTATTAATTTTTGTAAACAACAATAAAACAAATAATGGTCATGCAGAGTAAAGGTTTATTTCAGACTTAACAAAATGCATTGCCGTACACTGTAAGACTGTAAGACATCTAGAAGTGAGTTTACACAGTGACACAAACATTTTAGTTTGACATTATAAACAGAAGTCTAGCGTTTGACCTGATGCTCTCCGGTCTCCCACAGATAATATCTTTCAACAGTCCGCCAAAAACTGGAGCCCTGATTTTATCATGCTTCTGTAAACTTACGTGCCATTTTCATTAAATCTAACTTCAACAGAAGATCAAGGAAGTGATTTGTTTCGCTATCTGCTAAAAAATACAATATTTACGTAAAGTAGATCTGCTTTGAGACAGTTCCAATAAAGAAAAAAAGGTCAATATTGATTAAAATCGATTCATTTAAATAACAATGTAATGACTTTAAATAACCTGTAAAAAGATTTCAAAATAAACTAACTATACCAAGCGCACTGCTTACACATTTAAAGTTTAAGACCAGCTTTTCGATCCATCATCACATCAGAATTAAAAGCAGGAAAGTGTCCATTATGATTTCATTTTTCATAGACAAATCACCTTATTAATCCAAAATGAAATTCAATAACAGTCAAGTCAAACAGCCGATGGTCAGCTAATTCAAAATCTTCATTAAACCCAGCACAAGAGTCCATCAACCATCTCCAAACTTCCTTAATCAATCAAAGCACGCACAGACCACACTCGCTTAAATGGGTCAACCATCTCTCCCAGGATTTTCTTAACATATGCTCAGCGCTACGGTTTCATATCCATCTAAACCATGAGAAGTGCTTTCAAAGAGTGATCTATGAGACCCGGGAACAAAGGCGCTCTACAATGACAGGCCCCAAGTGCATAAACCAGTACCTTCTTTTCAAGTAATTCCAGCCATGGCTATTCAGGGTTCGCCCTGTGGCAACAGAGAGCACTTCAGTCTCCAGAAATAGCCATAGCTCATCTTTCACAAGGACTCAGGTTGTCTTATCGAGATCGGGAGGGGGGCTTGCTCATTTGAATTTCTGTCCCTTTGATGAGCTGAGCGGTTATGACGTGGAGTTAATATTGAAGTTTTGAGAATGCAGAGTGTTGTACCCCTGCAGGGCCCCCGGCGTGCGCACGGAACGCAAAACGTGTCACCCAACATCTTGTCACGCGAGTGGGGCTGTCAGGAACGGCCGACATTTGCACTTTAGCATTTTCCGCCATCTCAGGAGAAGGGAGATTATGAACTTCGGCATTAACTTCCTATAGGAGAGAAAAATTACAAATGAGATCTCTTTAACATCTCATTTATTTCTCGAACGGAGCAGTACCATGTGAGATTTTAAAATGAAACAAATTCTCAGTCTAAGTTACGCTACATGCCTTAACTTCAAATTGTAAATTCTCTCCAGTTACTTAACGAAAGTACAACCTTTAAACAACAAAACTTTTCTGCATTCCCTCATTTTCCCCACGCATGTTTTGATCTGTTTGCAAGATGCAAATGATTCTAAATGCATTGTTAATAAACAAACAACAGTGGCAAATGGCTGTCCCTTCTTTTGCTGAAAGCGCACGGCACTGATTTAGCAGTTGCTGTCAGTGACCACCTTAACAGATTGCAGAGGGGATTTTGAGAGGGTCTAAGAGCTCTTGGCAGCATCTTCCCCTTAATGTTACCCACAAATCACCGCGGCTTCTCGCGCACGCCTGTGCCGGACAATAAATCTGAGCAAATTAACCATGACCTCAAATCCTGCATAATGAAATCTCAGTTTTACGCTCATTTTAGTGCATTCTCTGAGCATGTTTTCAATTACCTTTGTGGTTTACCAGATCTGTTAATGCTGCAATCCTTAACATAAGAATCCTTCTATAACTACGGGTATATCTTTTACTCAAAAAACGCACATGACCTTAAATAAAAACCTTTATACTTCAACACTTAAGTTCAGGGTTACTTGATTTATCTTTTTCACTCTTTCCTTATACAGTACTTTCACATCACTGACCAATGGCGTGGATTATAAAATAGTTGACATCTTTTCAAACATTTTGGGGCGTACACAACATGGAAGCAAAGAACTGCAAATGTCTGAACAATAGTATCTGAGAACCACTGTTGACAAAAAATGCATCCATTCTTGACATACATTTGATGTTTTATCCGATATTTTGAAACACATTGAGGAAATAACGCTTTTAATTTTGTAATTTTTGCTATTGGGTAAAAGAGTCGATAGTTGTTTTCTCAGACGTGCATTAAAAAGGAAATATAAAAAAAAAAAAAACACACACATGAGTGTATACCTTATCTAACATAAGGCAAAACTAGGAAACAGAATATATTTGTATTATTTATGTATAATTTAAAATCTTATTTGAATCTTTATGTAGAGAGTGGAATGAGCATTTTCCAAAAACAGCATTTGTAACATGTTTTATGTAATAATTGAAATTAAAACATATTCATTTTTTTGAAAAGGGAATATCCTCTTTTAATATAATTACTGATGATTTTTTGGTGAAAATGTGTTAAAGATTGGTAAGCTAAATATATAATGATTTATAATGATGTTGTGTTCAGTGTTTTTGGAATGTTAATCGTCTCATTTGATACAATTGGTTTAGAAACACAAATATTCAGCATCTTTTTTCAGTTTCATTTAGCGTGACTAGTTTATTATTTACAACACCAAATCACAAGCCCGCTTGCATCTTGACTAGTTACAGTTCAACATTCGCCACATGTCACTCTCGCCAGCCTGAGAAGTATTTGTTAAGCATAATTAATTTTATTCACCTGAAACAAGAAGTCGCCTGATGCCTATCTATGTAAAATTTTGACTCGTGATGGATATCGGCCCCCCGACAGAATTCTAATGGACTTGTTTTGTTTCATTTCAAAGATTTTTTTCCAGGGCGGCCCGTGAGACGGCAACAAGAGAATTCAATGACCCATAATAGATGCCATTTGCGTGGCCTCCTGTCTAATTGTTCTCCAATGGATATGATAA
Source organism: Triplophysa yarkandensis (assembly GCA_033220385.1). NCBI lineage: Eukaryota > Metazoa > Chordata > Actinopteri > Cypriniformes > Nemacheilidae > Triplophysa > Triplophysa yarkandensis. The sequence continues at coordinate 2,108,815 of CM065671.1, read as the reverse complement.
AATTAGAAGCCGGCGCTGATTGCATGCTTGCCATTTTCAAATGAATAGAAAGATCATTTTGTGTGGCAAAGCCTGCACATCACACATGCCATCTAACTCTCTTCTATCACGCTTAAGAATAAAACGCACCTGAAATGCTCTGATTTTCCATCACGAGGAGGAGGCATTTTTATAAATTGCTGATAAAAGCGTGGCAGTCGTCTCTTTCTGACATATTTGTTCTTTAACAACAAATCACAGGCTCCTGAAGCCTGCCACCTGAATATGGAACAATGGGGAGATGAGGCTGAGATTGTCTTCATTAGACGCATTAATATTCATGGAAAGTAGAAAATCTGACACCAGAGAGGACTTGGTAACCTTTTCTTATATTAGATTTTTTTCTTCCTTTTCCTTAACACAATTAAAGTCCGGCAATGACTTAATTAATGCCGCTTTCTGTCAGGCGTTTTAAAGAACTGTCAATTTGGCCCTGGTCCGCCTGTCACAGAGAAAGAAAGACAGTCATCCGACTCGAGCGGGAGACAGCCGGAATCACAGAGCTGGAGAAAGTCAAATTCCCAGACACCTTGCCAAATTGATTCTTTTAAGGGTTTTCTCGCAGATTATCCTTTTTATCCCCTCCTTCTCGTCTGTCAGCGATTTGTAGGATGAATCTAAACCCTGTGTGTAGATTTTCAGATGTTTTCTTTTCGCCTATATAAATATCTGTCTCGGGCCGTTCCTCGGCTCTTTTGTTTTCATTGGAATCTGGGCCAGGGGTCATCCTTCCAAAACCCTCAAGCTGCCAAAGTGTTATTTTGGCACGTCTCCTACTGTACATCTTATTTTGATCCTTCCAAAAAGAGAAAATCAAAAATATAATCTATTCTTATTATGGATTTTTCGCCAACATCAAGATTTTAGGATAAAACACAACCTCATATTTTATACAGACCTGAGAGCCTGTTGTCACACTGTTTACTCGAGTGAACATTTCTCAAAGTTGATTTATTTTCAAAGAAAGATTCCGTATTGCCACACACCTTAAAATACAGCCTAGAAAAAGACCTGACATGACATTTTTAACTGTTATCGCGCTGTGGCGAAATGGATCCCTTTTATTTCAATTCAACAAAGTCAAAGTATGTCAAGTTCAGATGACATTGTCCACTTCTGCGTATGTGCCAAACTATTGGGAGAGCTTGGCGGTTTTTTAAACTGACCGTATTAAAATGTACATTTGAACAACCAATCATCTGCTGTACATTCGTTTAAGAATCACTGTATGTGAACATCATGAATCAGTTTCACGACGAGCTAAGGTTAAGTTCAGCTCAGGCATACACAGGTAGGGACTAAACAAAGTCAACTGATGAGGCTAAACAATGTAAGCTGAAAGGAAGACGTCGCTGATATCTTACCTTATAATCATTCTATTGGACTTAAGGTTGTATTATTTTTATGAATAAAGTGCTCGAAGAGACGCTAAATTTAACAAAATTGTTATTGAATTGAATTGTTTGAAATCAATCTCTTGATTATGATTTGATTTAAAACCTTCAAATAATAATCATAAAGCATACATATATAATGCCATAATAGTTATGTGAAGATATCCCTTCTATATGTATGTTGTCCCTTTATTAGACAGAGTATCATATGCTACTTCATAAAAGACAAAAAAGTTTGGTCTTGTTGTGAAAAAATACATAAAAAATGTTATCGTTATTTGACATTTAAGTTAAAGCCTTTAAGTCTAACATAGTAAGAGATAATTATTTCCATAATGTGATTGAGCTGTTGTCCCATTTAAGCATGTATAAAAAAGGTTTTATATTTTGGGACTGGTCATTGTTTCTCATACATTAAGATCTTCACATTTAAAGTCACCTTTCTGTAATTCATTCCAATTTTATTAAGTATTAATATTCATTCTCATTAAAATAAATGTGCACAAAATGTTTGATACAGCATGTGATTCCTTTCGCTCGAAAGCATCTTTGAACAAGAGGGTTCATGTCGACAATAAAGTTAATGCGTTTAAACTTCAAATAACAGCGAAGCTTTTAAACACTCTGTACATACTGGCAATGAAAACATCACAGACTCACACACCCATTTCCTTCAGACTTGGCCTGCCGTGACGTGACATCTGCAAGCTGTCCAAACAATATGACAGCGGATATGACTTCTACTAATGACGGATTTTTCTTATGCATGCGCTTTGATCAAAAATAACTTGGACTCGTCAAATAGCATTGGTCACAATTGTTGTAATGGCTGCCTGGACGTGCAGAGCTACTCCAGAAGAGGTTGGAGACATTATGTATGTGTAGCTAATCAATTTTGATCATTTTCAATGCATGTGAGACATCTTAAGATATTTACTTTACAATTATTTTGGTGTGATTTTTGACGATTTTGGTGTGGCATAGATGGCCTATATGCCTAGTCAAGAAAAGTAGTTTGATAATGATGTAAAATGTGTGAAATATTATACCTTTTAGGAGGCTCAATGAGAAGATGCTTGCTTGTTTCAAACCATGAGCAACACACCATTCCTTCATTTGTTTGTATAATGAGAAATAGGACATAGACATGTTCTTGACACGATTTACTATGTATCATTTAAACAGAAGAAAACCATCAGACGACATTAACTCAAAAATTAAAACATTTCTTATCCGGCATAATGTGCTTTTGCAGCAAATCGTGAGTGCTTCAGATTGAATTTGAGCACTCTGTCACATCTATCATATTATGTGTAAAGTCAGTGAATTAAACCATCCCTTGAGTATTAATGAGCTAGTATCCCCCAGTACGCAGAACAAGGTGTAATGTTCCTGTCACCCGGCCTGCATAGAGAAACAAGATTGAAACAACCAAAGCATCGCTCTCGCCGCTGAATACAAAACAATAGAGGCCTCGCACAGTAATCACGTCCTCTTCTGACTAATTGGAATTATACTAGTACAGAAAGTGAGCTCATTAAAACCTGGAGCACCACCTCATGATAAACAGTCACTTTAAAGGGCCGGCACTAATGTGCTGAGGTAAAGAATCTATTTCTCACCTCTCAATGAACACATCTTCTGCATAGCTTCTCTCATTGGTGCGTTTGGAGATGGAGGACGTTTAATTGCTTCGGAAATTAGAACAGATCTTACGACGCTTCGGGCTGCAGAAGGGGTTCTTGAAAAGGATAGTTTATCCCAGAATAAAACTTTTGTCATCATTTGCTCACCATGACTTTCATGTATGACTTGAATTGTTTTAGGGACCATGGCGGGTGAAAACTCAAGTGATTTAAGAGCTACAGTATGAATGATGAGGGTGGATTGTAAACTGTTTTCGCTAAATTTATTTTTACTATAAATAAAGGTATAGTTCATATATAAAGGAAAAATTGTGTCATCATTTCCTTTATGTTTTTCAAACCTGTATGACTTTACATTTACATTTTACATTTAGTCATTTAGCAGACGCTTTTATCCAAAGCGACTTACAATAGTCGAGGAGACAATGAAGCGGTAAATAGCCGATACAACAATAGGTGAACAAGTGCTACAACAATGCTACCGAGTTACACAGAGAGCAAAGTTACAAAAGATTTTTTTTTTTTTTTTTGACTTTCTTTCCTCTACAGACTTCAAAAGAGAATATTATGAAGAATATTGGTAAGAGGTCCAATGTTTTTTTGTTACCGACATCCTTCAAAATATCTCCTTAATCATTATTAAATGACCTAATCAGTTTTTATGATTTAGGGTAATTTAAGGTGACACATTTCGGCATTGAAGCTTTTAAGTTTTTTTAATTGCTCTTCTAAATTTAAAGGTTTTGTGTTCATTTATGCCATCGTTTATCAGAACGAGCAGAAGGACACCATGAGCACATAAACATCTCCTACCTGTTGAATAATGCAAATGCAACCGAATCCAAATTCGAAAGCAACGCGACCACATGTCCCTCCTGCCGCTAAAAAGCATTTAAAGCGGTGGTCATTAAACAGAAGCCATGTCACAATGTGTTGGTCTCTTATGCAACGATTCCATCATGATTACTGCAGTCGCTAATGAGCCCCTGTGTACAAGATGAAGATTGACATCATCCGTAGCAGTGAGTGAAATTCATATTTCCTAAGACCGGCTGAAATGATTCCTTCCCTAACAACATCTATTTAGAGAACAGGTAGTTAAGGCAGAGCTCTCGTATAATAGGCTATTTCATTGTTACATTATTTTAAATATGTCAAACCATGGGGCCATTTGAAAGCGACGTCAATTACAGTGCAGCATTGGACATCTCATGTGTCAAAACAATATGACGAGGCCGCCATCTTGTCCCGGACTGCTTACAGTTGCCTTGCACCATTATAAGCGGCCCATGATGACATCCGGACAGTGGAGTGACAGTTCGGAGAGCAATTGACTCATTCCGCTCATTGTTAAATTGATCTGGCCTAAAAATAACCCTTCATCCCCTCTCCTTTCCATCACACTTCATTACGCCACACGGGGGAAAGATTCCTCGCCGCTATTTTGCCTGTATTCAAATCTCTTTTATATCAGCTCATGTTTAAAGACTGGCCATAAATCCCATATCAGATCTTAATGACCGTAGCCGGCCGGCCGGTAATATGTCATTGTTCGCCGAAGATCACTGGGTGGAGAATAGACCTTGCCAGTCTTAGTAATTGCACACGCCAAGAGATTTATATGACCATTATGTTCTCCCTTGAGAAATAATTCAAACGCTGAATAAAGTGCGAGATCTGCCAGTTACACGTCGCCAAACTTTTACCGTCTAATGGACAATTCCTGTTCTTTGTGTTTGCAGGCCAAGCTGATGTTTCCATGATTCTAGTTGGAGCGCGGCGCTGCTGAAGCTTACCCTTCTCAAACTGGCAACGTCAGTGATGATGTCATCATTTGGTATGTTTTTAAAAAAGCTGTTTTAAAAATGATTTGATTTACAACCATCATGTATGAATCCTTAGTTTTCTGTAGAACACGGAAGATATTTTGAAGATTATTGATGACAACATTGACCCCCACAAAGTATCTTTGTGTTCCACGGAAGGAAGAGTGAAATAGATTTCGCCCATCTCGAGAGCGAAAAATCGAAATGGTAAATTTTTGTCAATTTATATCAATTGCACCACCTTGAGATTCTCTTCAGGGAGCTTTTATCACCATTATAGCTGCAGAGAAGGTTAGTGATCTTCCTAACGGGTAAGACCTGATGGACAGATGCGCTGTCAAAAAAAAGGAGAATGAAATTGTAGAGCTGTTTGTTAGATTTACTGTCAAACTCCTGTATTAGAAAACCTTCAGCCTCGCCGAGAGAAGTGGTTCTGGTTAACATTTGTCTGCTCTTTGATCAGTATGTGTGTTCGAGTCAAACTCAAAGCCTCATCTGGTTTCTGATATTATCCTCAGGCGAACAGATAACATGATTGAAAGAACTCCACGCTGGATGTGTCAGAGTGTGTGCTCTGTAGATTTTGTTGTTCATACTCGCCGTGTTCTCCCCGGGGACCCAGCAGGTGCAAGCAAAGGCTGACGCAGGTTCCATCACCTTGGATCCGCGTGAGACCTTCCATGCTCCCGAGACCGGGAGGAGACCACTGCGACCAGAGAGATCTGTGTTTGACAAGCTAATAAACTCTCTCAGGATTACACGTTCGATGAGGTTATTCTTAAGAGAGGATCTGACAGTTCGTCCAAGTTGATAATAATTGGTGGATGGAGAAAAACAAGGGTAGACAAATATGATATACTGCACAGGTAATATTATTCCAGGTTCAGACAACACAGTTTTGTGTGCTGTGACATTCACTTTGATTAGTAAGTTTCTCTTATTTATAAATTTCTTTATGTTCTGAAACACAAAAGATATTTTAAGAAATGTCTAAGTGCTTTGGTGGTTCCTGAATGAGCAAACAGGGCATGTTTTATCGTCACATTCTTCAAAATATCTTCTTTTGTGCAAAAGTTTTGATTCATGTCATGGTAATATTAATTCAATATTGTGCTGTTAAATATCAGAGAAGTTGTAATATTGATTTTTCCTCTCTCAGACAGACAGACGGGGGTGTGACCTTGCGCTACACAATACAGTGTTTATTAGTGTACGATCAACCTTCCACATCACCTCCACAGAGCACTTAGACTCACAGGCTTGTTTTCTTGACTGTTGCCCTGAGCTTCGCTCTCTCTGTCCTTCATTCGGTTCACCCACCTCCACTCTCGTCGGGACTCGAGGGGTTCACTCACCAATGACAGACGCAGTCAGATCACATCCTGCAATCAAATCCAGTTTTATTAGATCTGTCTTGCCAGGCCAGCGCTTCACTGTAAAAACATGTTTTGTTCTTTTTAACCTATTCCACTGGGGACACAAACCAACAGTGACACTGTCATTTGCGAGCGATGCAGTAAGACTCCCTTGTGGTCCAAATGTCAGATTATACTGCGCACTACTAGTTATCCACCCTAAATATAGCTCTTTGGGTATCAGGGCTGTCGCAGGATGTTCACAGATTCAAGCGCATGGCCTTTAGTGGCATCTGTGACACTGTCAAAAACATGAAGGGTATAGTGATGAGAATAATTGTTAATGTATAAGTGTGCTTATTAACTCAATGTTGGATTTGGCTATTTGCCTTATCAATTTGTTGTCAGGAGATCAATGTGACCCCTGTTAAATGATTGTCTTGATGTGAGAAGATAAAAAAATTTAAAAATTAGTTAAAAATGACTTACTTTCTAGATGTTCCAAATAATATTTGTTCTGTTGAACACAAAGAAAGATATTTGGAAGAATGCTTGTGACAAAACAGATATTGGCCACCAATGTCTAACAATTACAATCGTAGTCTCAAGTGCCCAGAACTGCATAATGTCCTACATTAAAAAATATAAAAAGCAATTTTTCTACTATTGTAGTCAGTGGGGTCTGAGAAGTATATGGGTTCTTCCATATTTGTATTCTTTCAAATATCTTTCGCTGTGTTTATAAGAACAAAACATTGGATCTAATGGTGAAAAAAGGACCCATTTTATATTTTAGGGAACCATCCCTTTTATATGGAAAATCTTTTAAAGACTAATACATTGCAAAAAAAAATTGGTGCAAAGTTTAGAAATATATTATAATGTAAAACAGGAAATTTTTTATCATGTTGAGTCCAGCTGGTGGCATTTTGCTTTCTATGTTTTTTCTAAAATAAGTATATTTAATACAAAGCGGAAACATAGAAATAAGTTTAAATATTTGCACACAAAACCCAAACTGTAGAATGAAATAAGAGCTAAAGGAAATAAAAAAAAGTCTGAAATATTGTGTCTCTAAAAGAAATCGAAAGAAGAACCATTCTAAATAATTTCATTTTAATCCATTTCACACTTCACTTGTGATCTAACTAGAGTCTGGATCACATACATCTGTTCTTTATCTTTGTGGCAGTTAGCTGTACAGCACAATGACATTATGGTGACAGGAAGTGAGGGTCACACTCGAGAGGGAGAGAGAGAGAGAGAGAGAGAGAGAGAGAGAGAGAGAGAGAGAGAGAGAGAGAGAGAGAGAGAGAGAGAGAGAGAGAGAGAGAGAGAGAGTAATGTTGGCCAAGAGAGTCAAATGGCCCCGGTGTGTATTACTGATGGTATATCAGCTCGCATGGCTCATTTGTTTTGGGTCACATCAGAAAGAGAAGTGGCTTCAGTCACAACAATGACGTGTGAAAAGCCATCTGCTGTTCTAGATAAAGATAAGTGTTGTGCAGGTAGACCGTGGTCATTTTGACAATGGCGAAGGTTGTGTTGTCCATCACTGAAAGAAGATCGGTCCTCATGTCAGAGGGTTTCTTTACTTATAGATAAATCCTATTCTTTTCTTTTTATATACGGCAGATTGTGTTTCCCCCAGTCATTACCAATATTTTCTTTAAGCCACAATATTACACAAATATACTTTGATCTATTCAGCAAATTTATGAGGCATAAGACTCTTGAAAAAAGATTTGTTAGGTTTACTTAAAATATTACTGTCGAGTTGTTTCCTGCAAATATATTGAGTGATTTCTACAACTGACAATTTACTTGAATAAACAAATAAAAATCAGGTTAAGTTGACAAAACGTTTTTTAATTAATCTAAACCATTTAATTATTTGAAGGATATTGAACTCTTACTTACTGTATGTAAATCAAATGAAAGACATCTCCGTATTGGCATTAGCAACACAAACACTCTTTTAAACAACTTAATCCTAAAAAACAATGATATAAGACCATTAACAAATTATCATTTAACACAAACATGTCCTAATTGTCACTAAACACACTTAAAATGACAGAATATATCTAAATTAACTGCTTATAATGTAAAATATTATGCAAAGTATGCTGGAAACTGGAACTTGCTTATTATAAGTAAACTAAAGGTCCAAAATTATAAGATTTTGCATTTTACGCAATTATGTTAACTTTACCAACCAAACACCTGTTTACCCGGCAGTACTTTATTTATTTTTTTAAATTAAAAACAGTTAACTTACATTAATGTAGTTACTTGATTCCTTTATGTGCTGTGAACACATATAAGTTTAGTAAAACTACCAACAGTGATGTATGAAACAAAAATGAACGATTACTAAAAAAGGAATACTGAAGTCCCTACTCAACCCCCTCCCATAACCTTAATGTCACTGGCGTGAAATTTAATCATATTCAAACTTATGAAAATTGTATTACGAAAAATGAGTTACATTGTTGCTATGAGATTGTGTTGGAAAATTCCTTATCTAAAGAATGAGATGGATCCTCTTGGTGACTTTCCTGGGACCCCATGATCTAACTTTATAATGCCATGTGATCGTTTAAATATTAGATGGTTCTTACCCATAATAAACTTTTAAAATCCTTCTTATACATGAAGCACAACATATATATGTTGTATAAATCTGTGTGAATTTCACACTGCACACATTTCTTCTGGGTATTGACGCGTTGAACTATACAGACACGATTGACTATCTGATGGTGAGCGGAGAGCCTCAGAGGTTCTGGCTTTGACCTTCACTGTGAATAGAGGGCAAAAGGGTTTTTAAAAATTTGATGACTGTTGATAATTATGTGGCAGTGTGCCTGACAGCACCACAAATCATTACAAAGACGAACAAAACAGAACACCAACCAGGGACACACAGCGATCGATTTCTATGATCCTAGAAAGGGTTTTCCTGCTGATGATGATTCACATTCTCAAGATGACAAGATGAGATATCACAAACTAACTTAACACTCAGTTTCATTGATTTTAGGGTTGCAAACTATGCAAATACTATGAAAAGCACAAAAATGGCAACACAACTATTTTATGAGGTGGCTGTTTAATGTGAATTCCTGTAATGTTATTTATACATTTTATTACCATATGCTTTCATGCCAGTGACGTTAAGTATATGGGAAGTAGCACTTTTTTAACATTTGTACAACTTTTTTTAGTGTACAGATTCCGACAAAAGTTATAACTCAAGAATAATATAATGTAAACTTTTAATATTGACAAATTGCCATGAACTTGTGTTGCTTAGTCACATTTCCAGAAATGACCACACTTGTTATTCCATATGAATGACCAAATGAAATTGCAAAACTACTTTTTTTCTTCTTTTACTTTATCAGGTTAAAATGAATTTAGCCTTAAATGCCCATTATGGTTCTTCCATATCTGTAGCACAAATGACTGTAGGATGACTTGCTTGTACAATATAAGGGTATAATATTTAGGGGTCAAAGTATGCACCATTGGGTGAGTCAATACATTATATTTACATTTCAAACATTCCAACATTAAGTCAAACATTGACATGTCAGGCTGCGTCAATGTTTTACCAGCATTTTAGTATTCAACAGCTTACGGTGTAACATTAAATGCCGGGTTTTCTGTTATTGCTGTTACAGAATGTAAAATCAACAACAAAAATCGCATTGCTCCCCACCTTATTTCAGAATGGTTTCAGGTTTGATTTGGAACTTTGCCCAACTCTAAGTGTTTTTAAAATTTGGTTACCCCGCCATTAATTATAAATTAAATATCAATATATTTCAAATATGTTTTTCTAAAGGGAAATCTTAACTAGACCTACAGTATGATACTTTGGCCAGGTTTCATTTTGTATAATGAAATGTCTTAACTGTAACCGGTGTGGATTCACGAGTGTTTTAAAAAATGAACAACAAAAATGTCAATGATATTATGTCATGAACCACGCTCATTTTTTAGAATTTAGGGGTTGGTCTGGAATTCTTATTGAAACTCATGTTAACACCGATAGCACGACTAAACCTCTCTGAAGTGTTTCCAAAAAACGTACGCCTTACGCATCAGTCAATCACTTAAAGGTCCCTGGATTAGAAATCTGTTTCTAAGACCATCTTGCCTGTAGTCTAAACCCCCAACATCCATCTGCAGTTTCAAACCAACATTGAAAAGATCACAGTACTTTATTCTGACATTCAGCCGGCTATGAAACAATGTTTAGTAGTCTCAGTCCTGCGAAGCATCTGAGGAAGACCCTTCACTGTCATTAGTCCTGCTGGTGCGAGGCACTACCGACGTGGTCATGATTGTTCCGAGCAGTGGAAAGAGAAAAGCTCCTCGTTTTTACGTATTAATACAAACGTGAAAGAATTCAAAGCAGCGTATGGGGTTTTTCAAACATCCGACCCTATAAATAATCAAAGGCCCATTGAAACCCTTTGAGTAATTACTCGCGTGTGGTGACAGCTGAAGTCGGTAGGAAAATGACAGGCCTCCAGTTGGGAGATGTAGTGTAAATTTTATGAGTGACAAAGAAGATTAGCTCAACGTCTGGCTACATGTTACCCTGACCTCCGCGTGGGCGAGCCGAGAGGAAGGTAAACGGGAAACGGGCGATTTGATCGACGGTCGCGCTCATTAGCCGCTACATCTGTACGTATCGCGTCCAGTATTTACTTTCCATTACTTCTTGTTTTGAAATTTTAATCCGTCAGAGATGTCAAAACGTCAAGGTCTTCTTTTATAAATATTCAGGCCCTTTTTTTAAGAACACTCGTACTGAATAATTCGTTGACGCGTTGCGGCATGATTACATCAAATTATGAGGCCAATGTTGGGCTTCACACGCAACAGTAGACTTAAAGACAAAGTGAACTCTGTGTGTAAATGACACTGACAAAGTCATCCCAAAACATTCTTACTGGAGCGTGATAGCTATTCTGCTTCAACATCTACTCCTTTCAAAGAGCTATTCAGTCAGGTTTCCGCACACGTTCCCGCCCAGCCTCCTGACTGAAGTGCCACCGATACTCCTTTGTGCTGCTTCTCCAAAGAAAGCTTTTGTTCGGGATGTAATTACAGGGGTTTCTCCTCAACTGTACTTCTGCTTTTCCGTCAGTAAAGCACAAACCCACCCCACCGCTCGGAGACGAAGCCTGCAGAGGCCTTTGGGTCACGGGGTTGATGACAACATCGAGAACATGAAGTAGGACGGGGACAACTCCCGTCGTGCTTTTCCTTCCAGACACGTTCTGCAAACATGGAGCGGCCCGGCGGCGCGCGGCGAATCTCCCGGGCCTACGTCCTGCTGTTCCGACAGACTTTTCGTCAGCTCGCGTCAAGTGTCTGACAATCTGATTTAATCAACATCCGGTTGAATTAGATCGCTATCAAAAGTGTGCCTGATATGCCGTGTCCTTTACTCGTCAAAGACCAACTCATTTATTTATCACATCCATAATCCCATCGAGGCGCCTTGTAGTCCCTCACAGAAACACGAGAGCTGTGTGTACCTTTGAACTACATTTCATCGACAGGATGGAGAAAGTCATATTGAGATGACAAAAATCAACTGTCTTATGGTACTTTTAAAGAATCTGAATGACAGGTTTGAAAATTAGCAGGTTTAACTCTATTGCGTACGGACTAAATAAAGAAATTAATATGACATATCTTTTATGTTAAAATGATTTTATTATTTCAAAAGAAACCCGAACAGCTACAAATACAGATACACAGATCTTATATTCATTCACCTTCTACCAAACCTCACATTTAAACATTTATGATTCATCCTGTCATGCGTCAATATTCAGTTTCATATGCTCATGTGAATGCAGATGCGACAATAAGCCTATGGCATCCGGCCTGAATGCGAGTGTGGCCTTATGAAAAGCCAAAGCAAGATGAAATCTCGCACACAGAGAGATACGGACATTTTGAAAGGCACTGGAAAGATGCTATTCATTTCAAAAGTGTTTTTTCATTGCCGACGGCAAATCAACTAAATGGATGTCAGTCATTTCATTCGGAGCGGCGTGCGGGGCGCCTTTCACCCAAGCCTGCGATTGTGTTTCTCTGTTTTATTCATTTATCTGCAGTTTGCAATATGAGAAAATACAATGACACGCAACCCCCGGATGTACACAATTTATATAAGCGTGCAGGGTTTTTTATATAAACCGATTGGTCTGGGAATAGGAATGGATCATTTTAGAAGCAATGGGGCAGATCTGTCCTGCGCGTTGCATGCTCCGATAGGCCACTTTGAGAATTAAATGTCAAATTCTTAATGCTTCCATTAGAACGCTGTAATATATATTTCGAATGCTCGCTTTAATGCGGTGCACGTAAAGACGACAAAGATCCTCTCTGTGTGTTCGGCCACCTGCGAAGAAACAGCGCAAAATAAAATGAGCAAAATAATGACGGAAATAGAGTTTCGGAGAAAAACAAGAAAGCATTCAAGGTGAAAAAACACGCAGCGCATGAATTATATGAAGGATGTGTGTGTTGCTGAATGGCGAGGAGAAGGACTTAGATTGAGATGTCCACTTCCAGCTCACTGGTTTGATATTTCCATCACAGACAGGGAAGGAGACCCTGACAGTTGGGCTGTTGGAAGCCAGCTGTTTTCATGCTTTGAGAATTCCAGAATGTGCAGCCAAGTTGAAGGATTGTTAGGAGATTATTAAGCAAAGTGACATGCAGAAAACCTGAATCCAGTGATGGAAGAGTTTCAGCCGTCTCTCGGCCCACGTGCAGGAGATTTTTGGGGATCAGTCAGCTGTGAGAAGACTTTCAGCATCAATGCTGCTGTAACGTTGTATTTCAAGTTAATCATGCAACGCTGACCAAAATCAAAGATATCAAAGAATATTATTGAGGCTATTTATAACATAAACACGAATACAGTCTTTCTTTAATGGGGTTTGACATTAGTACGCTAGATTAACGGCCTGTTTAAAGTCATTGGTACGCTATAGATGTTATTGAAACATTTACATTGAGGCAAATAGTTTTCAGTGAAGCATTGAGTTAGAATCGCTATAAGTTGTGGGTTTCATTACCAAAGAATACACATACTTGTAAAAAATGTTGTAAAAAAATGTAAAGCTTAAAAACCTAAAAGATGCTTTGGAAAGAAGCATATATTTAATACATGAATTTAATTAAATGCATACAATTTGTTTTCCTTGAGATTGGTGGAACGATCTGCCCCTTAAAACACGTTTGGCAGGCTCCGATTATATCTTTAAAAAATGCCTGAAAACCTCATATTTTCCGTCTACACCTAACCCATAAAAACCTCATTCCTAACCCACTTAGTTTTTTTTTATTTTTTCCCGACAGGTTTCGTGTAACTTTGTAACTCCTTCCAGCACTTTTTCAACTATTGTTATCTCTGCTATTAACTACATCATTGTCTCCTCGATTCTTTGTAAGTCGCTTTGGATAAAAAAAAGCGTCTGCTAAATGCCTAAATCTAAATGTAGATTCAACCCTATAACTTTGGACTTCTCATCCCATTGAGCTACATGACTACACATACATTAGACAACTACATAAAAATATACATTTATAATTTGCAGTAGCTTATATAATATATGAATTAGCAAGGAGAATTTGAATTCCCCTGAGTATATATATTTTATATTTTAGTATAAAGAGTTATGATGTTTATCAATGAATTACAATTGTTACACAAAGATTGCATCAAAATATTTGGAATATAGTGCTTAAACTTAAATTACATGGGTTGTTTTATGGAGCAAATGAGTAGGCAGCTTCAACTCCATTATATTTTTTTAATTATAAAATGTGTTAGTAAAATATTCCTAAGAATATTATAATTATAAAAAGTATTATACAATCAGAATTTATATAAAATACACATATGTTTTAATGTCTAGAAATAGAATATGCATTTAAACAGGCTTATTAATACACGCTTATAACAGGCTTATCAATACATGCTGAAGTGTTACAGCCTAATAATAGAGGATAATGGCTAATTTACAGCAAATGTTCTTTATGGATTAATCTTAATAAAACACATACATTTATACATAAATCATCATTATTCACAGACTGTATGCTGTAAACTATTTTTGTTATCAATCTCCTGAAGATAAAGGGCCTCCTGAAGATTCTGACCAAACACAATATGCTGAAATTGAATTTTCAGCAACAAATCAACTCTTGCCGTGTAAGCTTTTATCAATATTCACCAAAAAGGCCTTCACAGCCTTTAAAAGCGAAGAGCAAACGGTGCCGATCTCTCTTGCTTGACCTCAGAGAGCGAGAGGGCACTCATAACCACACGCAGCTGATGCATCGGATGCCCTTTAATAACTCATCTCATCACATTCCACACCGACATAAGAAACAATATCTGTTCAGATGACGCTAGAATTTATTGCCACACGAGACAACGCAATCGCACCACACAACAAGTCAGGAAAATAAAAACTTTAAAAAGAAATGTAACCTGCAGCGCTGCGCAGTCATCTAAGAAGCATTAGCTGCATGCTTTGTTTACCCGTGTGTGCATTTATGAATCCCGAGAGTGCGGCAGCCTGTGTCTAACTCACCCTTAGGGCCTGCAAGTATTTTTCACAACAAAATGAAATTTTATGGCATGCGAGATTAGCCGACTAATGCAAGGTCAAAAATAATAGAATCAATAGGTAGGTCTGACCATGTTAACATTTACAGAAAATTACAGGCGGAAAAGCGCTGTCGAAAACAGAACAGAACGAGTCTCCGCTGAATTCATATTGATGCCTTTACATTATTTTCTCGTGATTTTTTTGGGCATTGTGGCAGTCAGTGACTGTGTTTTATCACCCTTCCTGTGTGTGTGTGCGTGCGTGCGTGTGTGTGTGTGTGTGTGTGTGTGTGTGTGTATGCGTGTGTGAAAGCCAGGGAGAAAATGACTTTAAGGCGGTTTGGTTCAATGAATTCCCTTCAATTTCAATAACTTCCCATGGCCAATCATATCGTCTCGTCTTAATTGATTAATGACACTATCGTTGTTAAGGAGGATCACATGACCTTGACCTATTAGATGAGGTGATGCTTTTAAGACCTGAACATTGCTTACAAAACTGCCAACAAATGCTGACAGAGTTAAAGCTGGATAACAAAAAACATCAAGAAAAGGCAATAATTAGGGGTGTGTAAGCAAAAGCTAAAGCACTTAATACAGACCCGTGTAAAAAGAAAATGGAAAATGTGTATTTTAGATACATTTATTTTATGAAAATATACAGCTAATTCATTTGTATCCTATGTACTTAATAAAAATACATTGCGATTGTGTTTGTGGTATTTTAAATCACTTAAAGTCGGCTAAATCTGACTACTTCTGTACTTATACTTCAATTGCCAAAAAGCTGGAGTCCAACTAAAGATATATTTTAAGTGCGTTTGTGTGTGATAAAGTTAAACTATTGTGTATACGTCACGTTGACTTGAAATATCTCTCATGGAAAAATGATTTTATAAAAAAAATCATTAAATATTTATCAAAAGGACATTCATGTTAAGAAATGTGCATTATGTAAACAGAAAGTGGTGGCCTTAATAAAGTTGTATTTTAACTTTATATCAGAAGTCTTATCAGATAAAAGATTTTTAACTGCTCTGCATGAAATAAATGCATTTAAAATAAATTTTTCATTTTCCTGTTGCCTGGAAAAATATTAAAATAAGAAACATTTTCCTCTTAGAAATAAAAATGTTTATTTCCTCGGGTGACTTACAAATCAAAGAAATTTTAAAGATTGTCACATATAATCTATATATAAAGTGACCTGGTCACACGTCCTTTAAAATCGTGATAGTACAAGAATTACTTACAAGTATTGCGAAGCATTTGAGTCAACCAGAACCAAACATGTCGTCATACAACGTCAACGCGTGAGCGTCGGTGCTGATCTATTGTCACTCTCTCCCTGAAATGGAAATAACAGTTATGAATGAGCTCCTCTTGGCTGCCATTGTTCCATCAAGTGTTTTTATTGCTGTCATTATAGTTTAACATCGCACTGTTAATTCTGTTAATTAAAAAGCTGATTGCTTTTGCCAGTCTGTGATCTCCATTTGGTGAGTCCATATGGTAGAAGATTACTTGTTGTAAATTTCAATGAAGTCGTATCAGAGCCTGGATACATATAATCAAGCAGTACAAGTCCTGAAATTAAGTCTATAAAACCTCAATTATATATTTGCTTGCATTTGTTTGTAAACCTCCATTTCGCCTAATATCTAACGCTTGTGTTGGGATGCCAATTCTGGAGGACGTGAGGCCTAATGATATCTTCAGTACCTGCTGTAGCTCTTCAGTGCGTGACATTCACAATGAAAATGTGTGATGGTGTTTATACCAAGTGGTAAATACATACACAGATGTGTTGTGTAAGTAAACCAGGAAAACACACAGACAAAACAACTTTAAATCCTGCACATCAAAGTATCATGCACTTAAAAAAAGAGTTGGAATTACCCAATTTAATCATTAACATCGGTTCCAGAGATTTTATAATGTTTTTTTAACATAACTTTTCTTGAAAAAGATTTTGTTTTACATTTCAACAATTTTCTTGAAAAACAATTTGAAAAAATCTATTTAATCATGTGGAGCTAATGTTGTGAAAAACAATACATGTTAAGATGTGTCAAGCAAGTCACTAGCAGACTAAGAAGTAAATGTTGTGAAGTTCTGCACCTGAATGATTGTGTTTAAGTATGATCAATAAGAAAATATGAAATCCCCAAAAAATGATTGTATTTAATAGTTATCAAGGTTATTACAGTCTAGAAAAGCCGAACTATGTAAGCATTTCTGTTTTTAAAAATAAAATAAATTTTCACATTTTTCGAACAGTGAAAAATCGAAATCAATGCAAAACTTAAATGCAACGTAAAAACGTAAAACGTAAATGTTATATTTCATTTGAATCATTTTATATTTTATCAAGTTCATCAAACATAGAATTAAATAAATTAATCTCAAAGTGCAATTTAAAAGATTAAAAAGGAATTGCTGTAATTGTTGGAATGCCTTAATTTTATCGTGTAAATTAGTTCCACGTGATTAAATTAGACTTAATAATACAACGGTTTTTTTTACATTTCAAGTGAAATGTTAAAAAAAACAAAGCACTAGATACAATTAACAAATCTAACCATTTTTCAAGATACATCAAATGCACTGACAAATAGTCAGTTATTAAATCATTTTTAATTATTTTTCCCTAGAAATAAAAAAATACAATTCAATGTGATAAAACTAAAGACAAAATTGTAATGAAACAGCTGAATTATATTTCATTGTAGTATGAATTAATGATCAGATCAAATGGCCCCAGCATAATAAGCATCCCTGTTTTCTACCAGCTACAGAAAACAAGCCCACTGTTTGGATTTCACCCGTCAGCAAAACAAGAATCCTTTTTGCCACAAAGCACGCTCATGAATCACAATGACACAAAGGCTGATGGTCTCTGATAGGGTGTTTTTATTGGTGCCCGGTGGCTCTCGTGTGACTGCTCGCATATGCTACCCGCATCTCATAAGAATCCTGTAAACTAACTAACTCTGGAGGCATATTCAACCCATGATTTGCAAAGAGAAGCCACCAGGGGATCACCGTTCCACAATTAAATCCGTCACAAACGCTCTTTCAGCGGACCGGATCACATGTAGGATCCCACAGCATGCGTTTACATCAACGAAGCTGGCTAACAAAGAGCGACTGCTGCATAAGACGCCTGCGCAGCTCCAAGGTGACTTATCAACTGCGTTTAGGATGGACAGAAAGAGTGCATGTCCACCCGGAAAACCCTGACAGCAGAGCTTCTTATTTAAAACATGTGTACGAGTGTGCGTTCGAGTTATGCAAAATTTACCGCCTCGCGCTTCCCATGAGGCCTCATGTGCAGAATGTTCCAGAGAGGAGCGTTGGGCTGATGGGAACTGGGTCTAACCTGAAAAAAGCAGCACATCTCATGTCAGTAGAACTCATTGTGCTCTGACGGTGATGAGTAGGAGAGAAGGAGGTTTGTTATGCAAGCCAGGGCTACTGTTTTAGATATATCGGACATCTATTGGCCACGGGCGTTTTAGAGCAGTAGGGTGTCAAAAACACGTTTGGGAGTGACGCTCTTGACAATGACAAAAGGAAGGTAGATATGGAGGTGAATCATCAAGAAGCGATAATTCGCCCTAAAATTATATAAAAAGGTTAATCTTTCATCACAATTTTCTTTTTTTAATACGGATTTAGTCGCAGGTATTGCTTTTGAGAAATAAAAACTGAAATCCACGTAAAGTATGGAGATGTCAAATGAATGTAGTTTGTAGAGATAAATTCAGTTGTGGTCCGGTGGCCTTTGATGAGATCGTCTCTGAAACTCTAAAACAGAGTTGGACTTGTAAGCAGAAGGTTGCTGGATCATATCTCAGTGCCAGTAGGCAATGGACAAAAAGTCTATGGAGATGTGTGAGATCCTGTCTCTTTCCTCTCAGGAGAAATATGTGAGACGCAGATGAGACTTAAGCAATTTTCCCTTTGCCGTCCATTTTAATGCCATTGATCTCAAACTCTAAGGAGATGTGTTGGATCTCTTTTCTCCCAGGAGAAATATCTGAGACAAATATGAGACTTAAGACCCCATACGCTCTCTGTTTAAGCTTATTAATGTCTTGGATAAGCAAATTTTCTCTTTTGATTGGTTGTGAACCTGTTTGCATGTGAATTGAGTAACAACACTTGTATTCCATGACGCGTCCCCTTTAAATGACAAGTTTAAACATATGGCTTGCATTGAAAATTAATTTACCAGCCAATTAATTGACTAAGCATCTGCACACTCTGGTCATGTGACAGCTGTGACAAGCATCTGATGACAGCTTTTTTTCTGGGAACTGCTGCACCACTCAAATTATCGTCTTTAAGAAACATTCATAAATAACCTTTAAATAACGACTCTGTGCGCTTCTTGCTCGTCCGTGGCCCTCTCATGACCAACACCAGAGACGCTGTGATCTCAAACTCTAACCCGTGGAACCCAGAAGCTCCAGACCACCACACCTCTCATCTTCAGCAGAAGAATTCTGTCACGACCGAAGCTAACATGTCGAAGCCGTACCGCACCGATAGAAAGACGTGTTTGACCCAGGAGAGCAAGGACTGACCTACTTTACCTGACTTCTCTTATTTCTGCAGGCAGGGAGCTCTGAAGGACATCAGACCTGCTCTAGCATACTTCAGCTTAACGTCTGCTTTCGGGGGATTTGTTAACTTGGAAGACTGCAGAACAAGACCTAATGAAGTTCTGACTTTGCGTGACAATGCTCGGACAGGAAAGGCTGCTATATTAGGCGACTGGTTATTTGGGTTGTGTTAAAGATTAACACAAGTATGCGAATGACAAGCCTTACAAAAAGTGTCAGCATTTTATGACAGTGAAAGAGTTCGCTCTAAAAATGAAATGAATATTAAAGCTGTATATAAAGGCTGAGTTTGGTTTTCTTCTGATGAACACAAATAGATTTGTTTGATAATAAAGAGCATTGGCCCCACATCGACTTCCATTTTATGTGGGTGTTTATTGTGGGTGCAATTTGATTTTATTTCATTCTGTCATTATCATTATCTCCATCTACTACATCTTTCTTCTTACCGTCAAAGAAAGGCTGACCAGATCCACATTTCACTGCAAGTTGTATCCTGAACATAAAGAAACCGAATAGCCTAAACCTGACATGATTTGTTGACAGGCCTCATGAAACATAATATTTAGGGTTATTTAACACAAAACACAATTCGCATGTAAAAGACAAAAGGGCAAGCAAATGAAGAGAGAAATTGATTTGAGTGAACTTTAGTTTGTGGGAGGCTGCCAGGGTGTCTCCGTGCGGTTGCTAAGGTATTCTTGGTTACTGGCCAAGTTTAAAGAGCCCATTAAATTAAGAAAACTTATAAAAAGTTATATTTTGTTTACAATAATTCTCAAGCTTGCTGTAATAAGCATCTTATGTTTCAAAACAAACATAAGATGACTCTAAAGCAAAATATTTTATTTAAATAGAAACTGGTGTTTTTTCATTTATGAAATGACTCCCGTGCTATTGATTTGAAAACATAAACTCCACACATGTACTCCTGTCTTCACAGGTCTCTGAAAGGCTTTGACAACACTCAAACATCTGTGCCAGCCAGTGTTCTCATGGCAAAGGAATGCCATGGTTTACAGAAAAAGGACAGACACCCGACACTTTCTGATAAACGGTATCGTTCTATTCTCCTCCTCTGGTTTGACATCTATCAGTTCAGGACAGAGAACCCGACTGTCTCTCCATGGCGTGAGAATCCCAGACTACTGATCTCTGGCCAAGTCTAAAGGAGAGACCTGTATTTAGCAGTTAAATATTTGAAGTAATTTGTCAGTAAATTTAAAAACAATTGTGAGAATCAGACACAGTGACTCCTGTCATCATAATACACCAATTTGACACGAACGGGTGGATTCGAGAGATTCTGACTGTGATTCCGGGTGTGTCGCAGTCATCATCGAGTATTAACTTAATTGCTTTGAATTAGTGATCAAATCACGGCTGATGAATTGTGGGAATTAAAAACTGTGGCTGGTGAAAAGAACGTCCGAGAGAGGAATCTTGAAAAACCAGCAGATTTTTAAAGGATTACTTTGGGTTTAAATTCTCCGTTCCAACTCTAAATCCAGTATCTGAAGAACGCTGTTGATTACCAAAGCAAATAGTTTCGATTCATCTTTGAGTAACAAATGAACCTACAATAAACGGAAAGTCTAGATGAAGATTTTACAAAGGTAGCAACAAAACTAAAGTTGGGGTAAATGACCAATCATCACAATCCATTAATGTTGATGATGGATGAGTTTCATTCAAAAACAAAAAGATAAAAAAATCCTTCAGAATTATTCTTTACCTTTTGACAGCATTCTATAAAAGTGGGTTTATTTGGTTAAAAATATATTCAAAACACACCCTTATATTGTGAAATAAATATAGTTTATATCACATAAAACAGCATGTCTGACTTTTCAAAGTCACTCATCCCACATTATATTAAAACATAAAATAACATTAATTTACACATTTATTTTACAGATTTCCCTTCAGCTGGATCAGTAAAAAAGGTGTGTTATGTGAAAAATATAGTTTTTATCGCTTATCCGAGACACCAAGGTTAATTCTGTTACTCATTAGGTAAACTTCTCCCTAAATGGAATGGACTGTCTCAGTCTCATATTGTGATGTCACAGAAGTCTGTAAAAAAAGAAGGTATGTCTTCTTTTTTTTCACAAATATTGTTTAAAATAACAAACGTGTTAAGAGTGGGTTCATTCAAATGTCAGCTAAGTTCCTGAACAAACTTTGTTGCTAATTGAATGTTTAAATTTGGCGTGTAACTTTACATTAAAACTACACTCCTGACACTCCTGAAACGTTACTGAATCTACAGAAGCGTGACTATAATAAACAACAAAAGTTTATTTAATTGTCACAATGCCTACATTTTAATTATTCGGGCACCAATCCCTCATCTGCTCCCCATATCATTTTCCATATCATTCTTTTTGTACGACATTCCAACCTTACACACAAAGCCTAACCAACCTAATCTCCCTTGATTCCCTCCTACAATGCAATGAATACTCCTTTACATAAACACATCACCGACTCATATAAAGCCCCTACAATTTGAGGCAATTTCACTTTTTTAATTAAGCCGCACAATGTCATAAATCACGAATCAGCATAATTAACAAAATAACAGAGGCCGATAATGTACACGCTTGCCTTAAATCTCCAAAGGTCCTGTCGCTGGGCAGTAATAAAGAGGGAATAATGGTGTGGCTGCTTGATATTTTGGTGCTGGGGTGTACTGGGGAAATAACACCTTTAACAGCACAACGTTCTTAATTTGTAGAGGCCGCCTTGCGCTGCTCTTCTCGGGAGGCAGGTCATTCATCATTCAGGCGGCCGTTATTTTTAATGAGTCTGTTATCATTCATTTTAGGGTATCCCACCTTTCCATGACACGGATAGTATTTCTTTTATATAGGACAGAGGATTTATGCCGCCCTCTCTCTCTCTCTATCCGCATTGCTCTCATCAGTCTCTCACAGTCTTACTCTGCAAAACACAAAAGATAGTTTGAAGAATGTGGGAAACCAAACAGTACCATCAGCCATTGGATTCTACTGTTTAGACATAAAACCAAAGCAAGTCGCCAACATTATTCAAAATATATTTCTTTGTGTTCTGCTCATACAGGTCGAACATGACTTCAGTTAAGTCCACCTACTTCAAGAAGCACAGAGTGGTTTTTAAACGAATGCCAGACTTTCTTTCCTTCATTATGATCCAGAAAATCTGTAGGTGGATTGCAGCGGCACATTCACAGGTGTGGTTATTGCAGGGCTAAACGCTGTAAATCATCCCTTGATGTGGCCTCACATTCAGCTTGTGTTGGGCTTTGACAAGACATGACACGTTTTGACAGTTTATGACATGTCGGCCCACACATCTGATTCTCAGCTTGTTAACCAGTGCTAACTAGCGTACTCATTCAATGCTGGTGGTGTATAGGATGGCAAGATTTGTGTTTATTGACTTTAATAATAGTCTTATCAAAACATTACGTAAACGGTCAGTTCAAGGACTTTTAATTTTTTTTTTTAATAACTCTTATGTTGTAAAAAAAACTGTAGGTATATGACTCTTTCTGAAGAACACAAAAGTAGATATTATGAGAAATGTCCATATTGCTTGTTATTTACATTCTTCAAAATATCTTCTTTCGAGCTCCACAGAAGAAAAAGGTCATACAGGTTTAGAAAGTGTGGGTAAATTGTCACTTAAATGCAAAAACAAATCTTATCAAAACTCAAGTATGTTCCAAAAACTAAAAAAACAACTTTTCATACTTTTTTCTTATTGTAAATGCACATTTTGAACAATCCGTCATTTTACTTACGCTTTCAAAGTTAAATCTATCACATTTCGCCATTTGTCACTTTACCACAATGTTGTCCTGCAAAACAATAAAAACCATTTAGCCCAAAAATCTTTTCCTCTTCATTCTAACATGATACCTTATTGTAAATATTATGTTTTCTCCAAAACACCCTGAAGACGGAAGCCAATGCCTTCTCTGTGTAATAATGTGAGTTTATTGTTCATAGCAGTTTGAGGATATGTCAACAGTCAAAAATGTGCGCTAGAACAATGGAATGTCTGTTTAATGTGAGATGTGTGGGTGGCGTGTCAGGATTGTTCGTTTGATTTATGAGGTTCCTGTGCTTTTTACAGTAAGGCTCGGCTCAATATGTCCTGAGCGTTACATCCTGTTGGGAGCGGTGACCGACATGTGTTCCTGTGTTGGAATGGTGTGGCATTCGTCTCTGGCCAGAATCTCCATGGTGCTTATCACCGCCATATGGGATACTGGCACGGAAAGACAGTGCGGCAAAACAGTAATGAATACGCAAGGCTGCATCACACCACAGAAAATTTTTATTAGAAAATCTTGTGCTTAAACTTTAAGGCCACATGTGAAGACATATTATTTATTGAGCAAGATGTGTAAGGGACAAAACTGATGTCAAACTTCTTCACATTTTCACTTTATACTAAAATATAATATTTAAAATGTGTTAAAGTGAGTAGTTCCGCCATAATTTCTGTCACTATTTACTCATCATCTTGTCATTTTAAACCCATATGACTTTCCTCCTATTGCAAAACACAAAATAAGATACCTTAAAGAATGTTGGTAAAAGAAAACAATTAGTCCACACTGACTTGCTTTGGTTTTGTACATTAGATCTGAATGATTGCCACTGCAGTTTGGTTACAAACTTTTTTCAAAATATCTTCAATTGAGCTTTGTGGAATAAATTATTACCATATCTTCCATGAACTTTCGCCTTCAACACTTCATATGTATGTTGAAAAAAAATAAACTTAAACCACATCTTTATACAGTTTATTTTTAACAATCCTGCATATAATAAACACTATTTTTAAGCCAAACAGAAACAATTTAAAGAAGGAGACACATATATCATGATTCGATGAAGATCCTACACCCCTTAAAATCACTGTTTAGTTATTTTGTTCAAAATTAGTTTTTTTTCTGTAAGAAAAGACACCATTTGTTTTATTTTATAATACTTTGAGATTCGTTTCGTAAGTGACTTGGATATTCAAAAGTATCTAAATTTTATAAAGGCCTTATTGTAGGCACCCATGCACATTTACTTATACTGCGGACGACTGATAAGATACAAGTACGCTGTTGTAAGCCGCACAAGACGCCATCCGCAACACCTTGTTGCACACTAATGCCAACACGCCCACACGCGTACCCCATGCCGCAATTCCATCAACACACACCTACGCATGCCCGTGTGCCCATATAACCACAGCCAATCCCACACGCTGTTTTTGGCCCGAGTTACATGGAGAAAGGGACGGCCTTTCCAAGCTCAAAAAATCCAACGACAGCACGTTTCACGAATCCGTTCAAAGAGCTTGACGTGGGAGATTATTGCAGATAAACCTACAAGGATGGCGTTGGTGTTTAAAAACAGTGGCGACGCAGCCATATGTCATGTCGGTGCAGCTGCCACGGGTTGCAAGTCTGGCGTACGCCGTTCCGGTCCAGATATCAAGCCTGATATACATTGCGAAAACACAATCCCCAGACAGGCAGACCCTTCATCTAAAGTTATTGCCACGCCGCCTGGGGTAATACATCACGAATTCTGTAAGGACAATGCTAAGAAGCGCAATCTGAGGACAAATGTATCATAGTTGCACAGTGAGCATTTTGTTACAAATAATGTTGTCATCAATTTTCATCTTTTGTTTAAACATATTAGTCTTTTGGACAAGATAGGTCATATTTCAGCAGTTTGATAAATTCTCCCTTCTTGCCTTTTCACAGAATGTGCACTTAATTAATTACACAACCTTTAATTGGACAGATTATTCCTAATGGTTGTGCGATGCTAAATGTACAAACTCGGAGAAGGCTCAGGAGTCATTATTTTAATGCCAGATTCTCGGCTAGTAGTAATCAGTATATTTCAAATAATTAATCAGCTTCACGTCGCGGGAAACATTCGACCTAAAACAGACAAATTACACTCTCGTTGCCCGGCATATTTTTTCCGTACATCCCAAAACCCGTCCCCTTCTGTAATATCGCAGATGCTGGGCTTTATTAAGGCCGAGAGTGTTTTTTCCTAATTTTATGATATCTGCAGGCATTTGGGTGTTTAATTAGGGCGGTAATGTCCGGTGATGTACGTGATGGATTTTTACGGAAGCCGGTTTTAACTATCGGAGGCAATATCATAAATCACAACCTTGGCTGTAATGCTCGTGTGAGTTTGTTTAATTAGGATGTCCGCCGAGAGATTCAGGGTGTTGCTGGGTTTGCACAAGGAATGCCAGTTATACAAACACAACAGAGATTTCATTGTGCTCCGCAACGCACCTCCGATAAACAATGCGAAACTAATAAGTTATTTGCGAGTTGATAATCAGAAAAGATCACGTGGGTCTCGTGGCTTAGTTAGTCATATCTCGAAATGATTTTTGTCTTTGGCTGTTAATATCACTCTGTAATTTCACTTCTCCCATTGGAGGACCAAATATGAGCTTGGTTCCCAAACCTAGTAAGCTTCCTTGCTGACAACATAAGCCCATGCTTACTACACTACAATCTAACCTGGATAAACATTACAAATAAAGTCCCTCATATAAAGCAAACAAAATGCTAATTTATTTAGTATATAATTCACATACTGTATATATGTTTGGTATACTAATCTCAACCCTGAACCACTATCTGTAATTTTAATAATCCTCGTTGTATCATCACATGCATCTAAACATAATGAAGTTGGAGCAGAGCAAAAATGTTTTTTAATTCAGAAATCATGCTTCACATCACTATTTTACTATTTATAATGTGAAGATCCCATCACATCCCATCAGAATACTCGCCACACCCTGTGGACGCGGGTTAAAATTCAGGGTCTATCAATGTTTAACGCGCTCAGCTGGATGGACGCTGGTAAGCGTGGTGCGGTGTGGTACCGGGGGCATGCGGGTCAGGTGACCACAGCGGGCACACGTGTCAGTTCATGCTCATTAACGTGACTGATAATACCATCTATCAGGCGTCTAATTGGCAATGAGGATCTGTGGAGGGTATTTTAACCAAGCCCACGTATCCATCACACAGCTGTGGACATGATGATGGCACTTCATTACCAGAGTGCTAACCAGGTAAAAGTCACATCCATTTGTAATGAGCGCAGGGGCCGCTTTCGCTCCTGTCCATTTTCATTATGTAAAGTTCAACGCATATGTATGCGTATTGCAATTATCTTGATGAATATGCAAACGTACTTTTTTGCGCTTTGATTTTTCCACATGTCGGAGGCGGGCAAGAAGAGGAATGAAAAACATGTAACAAGATGATTGATTGTCAGATTGATCATTGTCACGTATATACTGCATACATACATTATTTATGCACATGTAGACACACACACACATGCAAACGCACAGCATATATAAATATATTGTGTAAACACTGAAAAAATCTTCATGTCATAAATAACAAAATAAACATTATAAAAATATTAACTTAGTATATTAACTTAACCTAACTTGTTAAAAATATGTAAAATGTAAAATAGTTTTTAGTGCAAAATATTAAAAAAAAATTTAATAAGCAAAAAGTTTTGATGAAAAGTGCATGATAAAGTGGCGTGCCACGCTTGATAGACTTTTTGCTGTTCATACCAGCACAAAAACTTAAAATGCACCAAAGTCCATATTTAGTAATTCACATGTCAGGGATGATCATTTCCAGCCCCCCATAGTCTACAGCAATGAATCTTTACTCTCCCCTCTCTCTCTGCTGCTCCCTCGCTCGTCCTTCCCATTTATTGCTTTGTACAGCAAAGCACCATTACTGATCTCTTCCAAAGCACAAACTAAAAATCTATCCCGTTGTCATTTGCTTCGCCGTGCCATCTATCATCTGGGAGCGAGTGGGGGGAGTTTGGCAGCTTCTCAGCGCCAGAGAGGAGGCGCTGGAACAGGAGGTAGAGTCAAGGACTTTCACGCGCAACAAAAAAACTTGTCACAATTATTTATGGCTCTAGCTGGGACACATAATAGGACACATCAAACTGCTGTTTTTTTCCATCCCTTTCAGTTTTTTAAGCTTTTCCCGTCCCCTCCGCGGCGATGAACGCCCTTACGTCGCTGACTCCCTTGTCGAAGTGGGTCACAGGCATCTCTTGCCTTACACATACAATTTCCAAGACAATGGCGGAGCACTTGGGGAAGTGACAGTGACAAATACAGGAGGCCCCACCAAAAGCTGGGCAGGCTGTTACATGAGTGATTGCGCCAATAATCATGCAGGGCCATCACGTGGCCCCAGGGCAGAGAGAGAGAGACAGAGAGAGAGAGAGAGAGAGAGAGAGAGAGAGAGAGAGAGAGAGAGAGAGAGAGAGAGAGAGAGAGAGAGAGAGAGAGAGAGAGAGAGAGAGAGAGAGAGAGAGAGAGAGAGAGAGAGAGAGAGAGAGAGAGAGAGAGAGAGACTAGAAGGAAAGAAGGAGGGCAGGAAAGGAAAGGAGGTGGGATGGACAGAGCAGGTGGGAGGAAACAGATAGTGAGAGAGACAGATGGAGAAACAGTGAACTTTGTAAACAGGGGATGAAGAGTGTGCGACGGCAGGAAGTGTGTATGAGCGAGTTACAACAAACGACAGAAAAAGATGGATAAATAGACAGACAAACAACGTGTGATTGATGAGCAGACGGACACAGATACAAAAATACAGATATGTAAATATAAAGTGATAAAGGGATGTGGAACTGACAGAAAGAAGATAGAGAGGACGGGCGGACGGACCGACCGACCGACCGACGGATGGATAGAGAGGAACAAACAGTTATATGTAGATAGAAAAAGATAGATGATGGATGGATGGATGGACGGATATACAGACAGAAATAGAAACAGCAGACAGACTGATGGTAATACAGGCAACAGATTGATACATGTACAGATAATTATAGAGAGAGAGAGAGAGAGAGAGAGAGAGAGAGAGAGAGAGAGAGAGAGAGAGAGAGAGAGAGAGAGAGAGAGGAGAGAGGAGAGAGAGAGAGAGAGAGAGAGAGAGAGAGAGAGAGAGAGAGAGAGAGAGAGAGAGAGAGAGAGAGAGAGACAGAGAATATATGTATACAGGTTTCTGTAAGAAGGTTTAGGGGGATTTAGGCCCATGTTCAGCTCTGGCTAACAGGTCTTGGCAAATCATTTTTTACTCCCTTATCAACCATCTGCGACTTCCTTCCCCTCAGATGAGGTGCCGCTAAATGACTGTCACCCCACGCGAGGCTCCGCTGTGTTCCGCTGCGGAGCTCGTAATTGGGAAGGGGCAGCTCAGGCCTATTTCAGAGCATGACCTTTCCTAAACTCAACTGCCCAGGGAATTGAACAACGTCTGCGATTTAATGACATCTCCGACTCTTCGGCCCCTCACCTTAAACACAGCCATTTGGCTGGAGTTCACGGGATGGGTTGAAGGCTCTACCCTCTGTTCAGCACCAGTGACTCAAGTTTACTATCGAGGACATATAGATAGCATAAGATAAAGCAAAACACAACCAGCCTTTTTTCCCTTTGATACAAAAAGTTCAACTTTCTCCAGAAATTCACAACAGCCTAACGTTTCTGAGGCAGGAGTGCGGTTTCAACTTTTGCTTTGTTAAAATCTAGTCATATTAACAGTATATTTGAGAAATATCACCACACCTGAGCGCTTGCTAAATCAGTTTCCAGCATGTACGTCTCAACTACTGTCAGACTGCCGACGCTAACAGTGCGCTCTTCACACACAAGGTGTCTCTTAATTTGAAAATGATGAATCCCTGATATGAAAGACGAAAGTGGAGCAAAATATTGAAAGCTCAAATAACCTTTTTATCACTTTTATAACTTCCATAACTTTACATATTAACTCTTTTTTTTGAAGCCAGCTCATTTTTAGTAGAACGTTTTGATGGCATATCTCTTCCTTTGAGGCTGCGCCTAAAGCTCGTAAAGTGATATCAAAGAAAGACTTGTGTGATAAAACATAATAAATGCCAAAAACTCTTACGGCGGGATGATTTCACGCAGAAGCGGCTGCTTTAGCGCAGGCAGGTGGGAGGCTACCATTACACTGAGCACAAGGAACGAGAAACCAACAAAGATACAAGTTAAGAACGCATGCTTACTGGGTAGTTGTCTATACGTCAACAATGTCGGTGGTGTATGGTATAGGTTCACTGAAAAAATACCTTGTTTATTTCATTTAGATATCCAGGGTACAGATAAAACATGTTTTTCTTGTTCTTGGCAATATAAAAAGTAAACATGATATATTTATGTACTTTACTGTACAATAATATATAGAAAAGGTTAACTTGCAATTTTGTGACAGAACAGTATCCATTTAGTTTACAAACCCTTATATAATAAAATATAACACAATATAGTGCAAAATACAGCCGTTAAAAATGGAACATTCCTTTAAATCAAAACATTATATTATGAATTATTTTTACGGATTCAACCTTTTTATTGTAAAACCTGATCTAATCTTTTAACAATACCAAATCGGATTGGAAATGAGTACAAAGAGACAAATTAATATTTCCACCCTGTCATATTTATATTTGGTAAAAAAGCTTGTCCCAAATTGTTCTGGGATGTCATTATTTGGGCCTATATACTTCAAGATAAAAATGACCCTATTTCCTTTATGTAAAACATATTCATATGAATATGAATTTTTTTTTATATCTGAATAAAAAAGACAATATACAATATTTAGCACAGTGAACTCCGTAGTAACTATTTGTGGTATCTCCCAGTGGGATTAATGTGTTTCAACATACAGTCACAATTACCATCAGACCCTCATTCCTGCATATTGTCCCAAAGGAGAACTAGAAACTTTGTCTTTGTAATTTTTTATTTGAATGTAATAACCTGCCTCACCTCTGAAGTGACGATCCTTCGACTTACATCACCATCGCCTCTGGCTCTGCCCAGGTATGTACCACCCACTTATCACAATCCTATCAAAATGGTGCGAATGCTATTTCAGGTATCTCATTACAAGTCAGCAGAACGACTTAAATATTTCAGAAGACCAAAGAGGATCTTGGGTAATTGTGACGATTGTGGCGATGCCCTGTAGGGCATCTCATGAAGGTCCTTGTGTTGGAGCAGTCCCACAGGGCAAACCAAAAATACCACTACAGGGTCCATCAGAATAAATATATCATTCTTTTTGTTTACAAAAAGAATACCTACATTTTTTTAATAAGTAAGAAAATATATGCACAATTACAATTCAAGAATTCATTCTGGGCGATAAAATCTCATCCAGTATACACACCTGGTAGAAACCCAACTCAACAATGACCTCCACAAACCTAGTCTTTGCCTTTGTGTCAGCATCTCTGTAAAGACACGAGACATTGTGTCGGCACAAAAATGCCAGTCAATTGTTCGTGTTAAAATGCTTATATAAAAACGTCACATTCCGAATCGCCTCAATGCAAATTAATGGCATGGCAGGCTATAAAAGAGACGTTACGTGAAAGCAAATCATCTCTATAGACGTAAAAATGCTCTGATCAAGTGCTCATTCCGCCTCCTTTTGAGTGCGTTCAAAACAGCTCGACTCCCTCTTCAATTACTTTGCGTGTCAACAGACAGCTTGCGGCACCGGGCCCGAGCCGCTGAGATGTCTGTTTTTTTACTTAATGACAACTGATAGCTGGAGTCAGGCAGGTTATGAGTTTCAATTTGGGTTTGGCAATAATAACAATTACAGGCCTCAATATCTCTATCATTACAGAGTGGCTGTTGCAATATAGCGCTCTGTTGTACGTCGCAGTCCTTCGTATGCGGTTTCGCATCACAGCTAGAGCAGCATAATCAAACAGACACACACACACACACAACATGTTTTCTCTTTCTGTCCGATGTGAACATCTTCACACACGCTGTTGTACTCATTTGGTTTCGTGAGTATGAATGATCGCTATTAGTTTGTATCCTACGGATTACTATGAACTCCGTTTGACCTTGAATTATGATTTAAATCTTAAAGTGAACATAAAATCAAAACGACTTGTTCACAAAAGCCCCTGGTGTTATTTTAAAGGAATCATTAGTGATGTTTTATAATCCGTCGTCAAAATAATATTAACAGCCACTTAAATGGATGCTTTGGAAGAGAATGAGCTCAATAAAATTTACTTTGTTTTACATGAAACAATTTAGACAAAAAAGTACATTTTACCTTTGAAATTTTGTGTATGTGTATTAAAAAAGTTGATTTTATTAGCTCAAATATTTATAGTTTGATTTTGAATCTAGTCTTTCCCATTTTTTCCAATGAGAAAAACTATTTAATGTTTTATAAAAACTGTTTATTTTCAAGATATTAGACTGCCGAATGACAGTGTTCCCTGAGTTTGTCTTATGAGTACCAAGACATTTTTAGAAAGATTATTTGGAATTGATTACAATTAACAGAAAATGTTAAGAATATTGCTTGTGAATCGGACCATTTAATCCAAAGATACAGCATGTTAAAAACACAGTTTACCCCAAATATAACAGTTCTGTCATTCTTTTCCCCCTTGCTACCTCTAATTGATTCTTAATTTTGCAGAAAGCAAAATAAATTATTTTGTGAAATGGTTTTGATTTTGTGCCCATACAATGGCAGTAAACAAGATCCAGTGTTGTTCGTTTACCAACATTCTTCAAAATATTCTTTTGTGTTCTGCGGAAGAAAGAAAGTCACAAAGGTTTCCCAGCCATCACCCTCATCATTGGCTCATAATCCCAGAGCTGCACTCACAGATCACATTCACAACAGCTGAGCTATTTTTATCAAGTGTGTATGTTCGGGTCACTGCACGCCCATATGTCCTCCTCCAACGCTGAGAAGATAACATCACACCGCAACACTCAACCTCTCACGAGTGATGATGAAACTAATGGCTGCCGTCTCTTCTGCGAGCTGAAGCAAAAGCGCCATGGCACCCTTTAAATGCTGTGTAATGCGCATGGAAACCAGTGTCTGTGAGGTTAAGGTTTAGATAACCTTTGGGCTGTGGTCGGGATGACATTTCTTAAAATATCTTCTTTTGGGTTTGGATGAAAAAAAGTAATACATCTATATATTTATGTCAATATCAATATATATACAACATTATAATAATATAATAATAACAGATTCAATACGATGGAAAACATTCCTCCTGTATGCACTGACACATACTGGCATGCTACAAAGTTGAGGGTATCCTCGAACTGAAATGGGCATGTGACAACATTTAAATTGAAATGGGAACCCTGCCAGGGTAAATCTTTTCTGTTGAAGGCTGTTTAGGGCTTTTTACTGCTCTTTCTGTTTACAGTGGTCAGTTCATTTTCTATCTGCCTCGGGGGCATTCAGACAGAGGCCGGGTTTGTCATCTCCATCGCTTGGCTCTCTGCCTTCACACGGAGCTCTTTGATATTGGGCTGTCAGGGGGCATCGGATAAGACAAGCCTAAGAGGTCTACAACTGTCCAGGCTTTCTTACACACACATACACACACAGAGAGACAACAGCACAACACCCAGATGCATTGACATTGCATGATACTACCTCCTAAAGCAACGTGACCGTGGGGAAACGTCTGGTTGGTTTACAGCGCGTCAAGCCGAGCATGTGAAATAAATGGTCATTGAAGCTTGAATCTGTAGAAGATTCTACAAGGCACCGGAATACGGCACGGCAGCACGCCTGTCATTTCACACTACACTCCGGTCCCTTCGAATATAAAATGTCAGCCCATCAGCATTAGCCAGGGCCTTGCAAATACCGCCTGATTCCACGGAAGAGAAATGTTTTACTTCTTATGTCAAGCAAATCCAAACAAATCTATAAAATGTTGTGTTCACGCAGCATCGGAATGTCTGGAGAGCAAGATTAGGGATTTATGAAGACGGCGTTAAACGGGAAGGTCAGTTTTTTCTGGGATGTCGTCCGTTCAACGTGCACCCTTTCTAATGCACTCCGACATTTTACTAAAAGGAAAGGAAAAGCTCTCTCTCTGGAAAAGCTGGGGTCCAATACTGAGCAGACGTTTTTCCGGCGAGGACGAACTCACTCCTCGTGCTAAATAGCAGTCGGACGCCGCGGCGTGATGATTTCCTATGAGGGCCACCCGGAGGAATTTGACAGGCCTTGTGCTGAGTCTGTAGTGTGTTGTGGACTGGCAGGCGTGGCCTTTTATCCTTTAACATGTTTCACAGCAATTGGACAATCAAGCACTGCAGTGAAAATCCATAGTATTGATCGACCCAGTATCTTCTCTATAATTCTCCAGCTGGAAATCCCTGATGACAAATTATATCTGCACCAGTTTTTGATTGGTGCTTTGATGTAAGCGATCTCCCAGGGCACGCTCGGAAACCGGCCCGGGTTTATTAACACATGACGTTCAGATCTGAGATAAGACTAGAGTCCTACAGCGGACATACGACCTGAATCACGATAACAAAAATGAAATGAAGAGAAGAGGTAACTAAAATCATGTGGAAATTCTAGTTCATTATTTACTCACCCTCCAAGGATGAATTCTGTTTTTTATAATGTTGAACACAAAGAAAAGAATCATTAAAAATGTCAAAGATAAAATACAACACTATAGTGGAGATATCTATTGAGCTTACTATGAAAAAGAAAACACACACAAGTAGACATGTCTGAAAAACAGATAGAAATGTATGTTATTATTTACTGAGGACTTCCTTTGAAAAAAAGATGAAAATATCTATTTTTGGCATTGACAAGGTCTTAAAACGAAAAGAGGACATGAAAAAGACTTTTAAAGATTAACAGTGCTATGAATGATCAAATACACTCAGTTCTCGATTCAATAAAACACACAATACATGGTCCATCACACTGTCACAAAATATTGAATATATTGTATTGAATATTGAACAAAAATAAGAAGAAAGATTTATTTCCAAAGCATTTATTATTTATAAACAATTGTACAAATGTTTTTGTTACTGTGTTAAAACAATTTATAGTTAAGACATCTACAATGAAATGCCCCAGTGTCTCCAGGCAGTTTTCCTTCTAAGCAAAAATGAGTTTTATCTGAAAAACAGACTGAAATGTGTGTAAGTGTGAAACTCTGACAACTCGAAAAATAATAATATTTGGTATTGAAAATTTTAAGATATTTAGGGAATTTTCAAAACATTATCGGAGGGAAAAATTCTTAAAACTATAACTTAAAACTGTACTTTTTTATAAAATGTAAAATACATAGGCATCTTAAAAATTCAACGGATGTCTATTTTTATTCCTGAATATTACAAATATTTATCTCTTGTTATAGTTGTTGGCCTTCATTAAAAAAGCAGGTCAGGATCTGTAAAGAAGCAAGCAAGATGATCAAACTCAAGTGCACTAAAGCTATTTGTTGGCACGCCAGATACAAAGCCCCTGTCACCTTTAGTTGTTTGGAAGAGCCAGCTGACCCTTCGAGACCTGCTTTTGTATTCCATAGAGCAAACAAAATCCTACAGGTTTGGAAGGACATAGAGGCGAGTAAATTCTGACAGAATTTAATTTTTGGATAAACTATTACTTTAACATGCCCGCAAACATGCACAGACAAGATACAGTTATGTACCTTTCAAGGTCACACACTAACACACAAACCAACACTGACAGAGAGATGTAATCCCAATGATACATGACACACACAGTCCATCAGTGTCTAATTGTGTGTCTGCATTGGTTTAGACACACACTGTCCAGGAAGAAGAGACTTTGGTGAAGGTGACCATCTGGAGGTGTGCGTGAACACTCATGTGTACAACATAACCACACACAACAACATACAATACACACACAAACAAACAACATAAAAACAGAGACAAGAAATTCACTCAATGTTCATTACTCGATTCTTTCATCATTTAGAAACCCATGAGTAGCTCCAAAACAGTACACCTTTTCTTGTTATGATCAACATAGAAAAATATATTTGGAAGAAAGTTTGTGACTAAACAGTTCTTTGACCCCTTCGACTTCCAAATTAGGACAAAATACAGTATAATGTTATATAATTATAATGTATAATATAATGTTTTTTCTGATGAATACAAAATGGGATATTTTGAAAAATGTTGGGCAACAAAAAGTTCCGGGAGACTTTTGACTACCTTTGTAATTTTTCCTACTATTGAAGCCAATGAGGTGTAATAACTTATTTGGTTACAGCATTCTTCTAAATATCTTTCTCTGAATTCAAAAACACAAAAATTTATACACATCTGGAACAACTAGAAAGTTAGTCATTCATGACACATTTTTCATTTTAAACCACCCCTTTCATTGTTAACCACCCCTTAAAGAGTATCATAGAATGTCACTATTATAATGTTGCATATGTTATATTGTTGACCTGTATTGACACCACAGCACATGGAGGCATTTCTCAAAATATCTTCTTATTTGTTCCTCTGAAGAAAGAGTTTGATTTTTGCTTTACACATTTACCAGGGCTGACACCAATAAGAACATTATTGAGTGAACTTCAAGAATCGAATATTTACTAAGTAATATTTTAGAAAGCAAATCTTTTCAAGGCAAACAATGCATCCGCCCAAGGCGCCTCGATGGACCCTTTATAATCCGCTCCCGTTTCTCAACCTGTCGAAATTAGCAGCGAATCCATCCGTAGATCCGGTGCCACAAGTCCAATGATACTCCCTGAAAGGCAAGGGCGTATAAGAAAGGGTTTTATTGAGAGTCAGAGGGGATCATTTCTCTGCGTAATCCGCACTGTGACAGGAAAGGAGGGGCAGAATATGAGATTTTGTGCGGCGTTCCCTAGTCCCTTCTGGAGACGCCGTGAGAGCGAGGAACCTTTTAGCAAGCAGTCAGTGGAGGATAATCTTCACTCGCACCGTACAATGAAGGAGATTACACAGAGAACATGTCAGGCGCCACTGGATTTGCCAGACAGCACATCTCCTGTCCCTATTGATTTGCAGGCCACTCATTCACGCTTTCCGCACGGGACTCACACATGGCCTAACGGCATCCGTGCTTTGCGTGCCTGTGTTCCCTCACTTTGTTGCGCTCGGGGCGTATCGGTGTTTGTGTCGGTGCATGTTTGTGTCGGCAGATGTGTCTACATTGCACCTGGTGGCAGCTTTTACATATGCGATCAAGGGACAGGTTAACCCCAACCATCCAGATGTTGCAGTCCTACCACATGCCCGGCTGCCGAGCATGACACGCTCTAATTTTAGGAGCTTTGGACCTTGGAGACGTAATCTAATTAATGAAATAGCAAATCAATGGAGCACATTTCCATTTTTAGTCCAGATTTTTGGGCTATCATGGAAAATGTGTAATGACAGTCACCGTTGCGGTGCATATCAAAACTTGCACTTTAAATTTGAAGCTAGATCATTTTACGACTCACAGCAGGAAACTCGCTATCCCATAATGAGCGTGCAATTATTTAGAAAACAATGTAGTTAAAAACAACTAAAAACCTATTATCTTTTCTGTGCTTATGAATCATTTACAAACAAGCAGAATGTAATTTAAATGGAAATTGTCGTTTGCAAGAGTTTGTTGAGTCTGACAAGTAGGGACTTGTTTTTGGGCGGAATCGGCACGTATCACTCAGTAAAAGATGCTGTCGTGGTTTATCGACTACATCTGTGCCAAGATATCATTAAAATAAAGCAGCCAGACATCACAGTCTTGGAAGCACACACATGGCAAATGAGCTGTAAATCCGAGCTCAACAGACCGCTGTTCCTACAGCATAATTTGGGCCTTCAAACAGGCGTTCAAGCAAAAGCTACCTTAAATTTAAAAATAAACATTGCGGAAAGGTTTCACGCTTTTTATGTTCGGCGAGGAGCTTCTTACCCCGGGAAACCATCTATTATGTATTATTGGTGCTTCAAAGAACCCTTAAGCCCTAAAACCCAAAGTACACGGATCTAAAGAACATCACATTCTTCGCTGAAACTAAGATGTTGTAATAAATCAAAATCAGACCTTTGTTTAGTTCAAATACCTCGGTTCTAAGTCTGCTGTTCAAGTTAGTTTTCAAACGTTTGACATAGAGATATATTTTATAAGGAGATTTCCTAAGATTCACTCTGAAATTCTGCCATCAAAACCTTTGGCTCAAAACCTGTCAAGAGAAGATATTTAGAAATATATATTTTTCCTTTTGTGTTCATGCAATATAAGTCAGTGAGGTTAGGAGTAAACAATCTTCAAAATATAAATTTTTTATCTAGCAAAAGCAAGTAAGTCAAACTTGTTTGGGATTGCATGAGAATGTAAAAAGTGCAAAGTTTTTGCCCCTTAAGTTGATTTCTAATCTAACTCCCTGCTTCCCCTTATGAAAAGGAATATAGTTGAAGTTCTTTTTATATGTATTAAGTATACTTTATCTAAAAAGTATACTAAAATCGGTTTGCAAGTAGGGTGCTTGTATGTGTACAATTGCCCTTGGAACTGATTTGGCACACTTCCTAGTTTATAAAAGTATACTCTTCTGTTTTAAGTAAGTACACTAGTAGGCCACTTCAGTAAACGTCTAAGTTAAAAGGGTCAACTGGAAACACAAAGGAAAAAAATCAAAGTTTTAAATTCTTTACTATCACAAAGTTAGAAAAAAAACACTCAACCGTGTGAGGAAAGGGCTTATGTAAAAAAACTGTTCCTCTATTCAGCACACCAACATGCTGTGACACCGTGACCCGGATCACCCACACCGTGGGATTTAAACGCATCTCACCGGAAACCGAGAGTGACCAGTAGACTAAAGGTGTCCATTTTAGTCCAAAAAAAGAAAAAAATGGCTTCCACACTCCACTGATTCTGCTGTGATCAATATGCTAACTCCTAGAATGCGAAAACGATGTGTGCTTGTGCGGAGATGAAGGGACGCTTGACAAAGACGGATAGATTTGCACCGTCCGTGAAATGTCACTGATTCAGTGGAGGGTGTCGCCTCTGGAGCGCTCGACTGTGTGATAAGACTGACACATCAGCACTGGGGTTGGAAGTGGCATGGTGCCACTCTCTCTCTCTTTTCTCCTGTCATCCCTGACGAATGACAGTGGCCACCACCGCAGTCCACCCACCTCATGGGAACAGCTACGAGAGAAGCACAATTAAAAAATGGATGAGACACAATCAGGGAGGAAATGTCAATGGAGGATTTTCAGGTGGTTGTGCCTTTAATTGAAGGGTGATGAGGCAACAGTTCTGCTTGCCTGCTTTGATAGGAAAGTCACTTGTTGACAGATTCCCTATAGGAAAAAAAGTCACTCGTAAACAACCGCAACAGGACATGCTTAAAAGATGAAGTGCGTAATTTCTGTGCGGCTAGTGTCTCCAGATGGAAGCGCAATGATAAGCAATATTCTTATTTATTAACTGCCTTTCTTAAAGAGACCCTTGTGTTTTTCCAAATCTCTTTTGCAGAACACAAAAAAAGTCTTTTTTTCACAATGTTCGTAACCAAACACCAGCGAACTTCATTGACTTTGGTCGAATGAAAAAAAAACAATGATACATTTTTCTAAATATGTCTTATTTATACATAACAGCAGTTCTTAAAGGGATGGTTCACCCAAATCTGAAACTTTTTGAAGAATGTAAGTAACCAAGTCCAATGAATCTTATGTACTTTAAATATATAAACAAAAACACTTGGACATTTTTCTAAATATATTATTCTCATATATTATTATCAGTAGTTTTTAATTTGTTGCACCCATATGTATTTTAAAATCTCTTCTGGAGACACGAGAAAAGATATTTTGAAGAATGTCAGTTATCAAACATCAGTGAACCTCATTGATTTCTGTTACATGAACAAATACATTGAGACATTTTTCAGTATATACAGTTGTTCTTAAGCGATGTAACTTTAATCAACGTGACGTGTGGCAAAGTATGGTGTCTCATACTTGGGATTTGTGCTCTGCATTTAATCCATCCCAGTGTACACACACAGTGAGTGAACACACACCCTGGGGAGCATTTGGGGGGAACGGTGCCTTGCTCAAGGGACTCACCTCAATCGTGGTATCCCCGCTGGTACCGACTATCGAACCAGCGACCTTGGGATCACGAGTACAACACTCATGCAACCAAGCCAGGACTGCCCCGCAAAAAGGAACGGTTTACCCAAACTGAAAATTTTTGCACCCTTATGTTTTTCGAAATCTCTTCTGGAGTAAACAAGAAAAATATATTTTTAAGAATTTTAGTAATCAAAACCAGTAAACCTCACTATCTTACATGAACAAAAACATTGAGACATTTAAAAAAATATATATTCTGCTTATTGATAAATAACAGCATTTCTTAAAGTGATAGTTCACCAAAACTGAACATTTTTGCACCTCTCTCTTCGGGAGAAGACGAGAAAAGATATTTTGAAAACTGTTAATAACTAAACATTAGCGAACATCTGAGATGAGGATCAAAGTTTGACTACAGCGATTCATTTTAATTTAATTTCAAGAATTTTTACAGAAGTGTTTTTACATTATGTTGCATGAAGTTATGTAGAAAACAATAAATCACAATAAGGCTGGGTCACGTATTTAATATATCAATATACACATATATACTTTTGAAATACAGATATAGATATTTAAATACAAAAAGTGCAAATTTATTACTATCTTAGATATGATTTGTTACAAATTCAAAGGACAGAGAGTGTAAAATGGTTAAAATCTTAGCGTTTGTGACTTTTCAAATTGCATTATCAAGCAACGTTGTGCTTAAAGAACAAAGTAAAACTTTACAATATACTATGTGCAGTAAGTAGAAGCTTTAGTGAAAATCACACTCATTTTGTTGCACACTAGGTTTTTTGGTGATATTTTCCATGAAATAACACCTGGAAGTAAGAGAATGAAGGAGAGAAAGAGCAAGGCCTCCTGTTTATTCTTCATGGAATGAGAGAGTGACAGGGAGAGAGAGAGAGGCCTGGGTATGAAATAACAGTTATGCGAACCTGAGAGTCACGCTGAGGGAAAACTGAGTTTATGTGTTCTTCAAGTCACTATTGACCTATAATCTAACCTGCTGTTCAACTATACACCCGGCTTACACGTCGCCCTCCCGTGACCCCTCTCTCAGACTGCATAACATGCCCTGCCAGATATACATGAATACATTCTTCCTGTTTGGAAGTTTATTAGGTATTATTTTCTTGTTTTGTTTATCTCCAACTTGTCTTTCAAACCTCAGGCCATTATAGGCATTCAAACAAATTGTGTTTGTTTGTATTTTTCAGCACATCTAGGATCCCGTTCATAGCAAACCTGCCCCATCCGGAGACAACCTGTCCCACACCCACTAAAGGTGTGTAACTAATAGCTCAGGTCAGCCACGCTCCCTGTATTTATGACACCGTAGCCTATGAAATATGAACGGGTGGATTGAGATGCATGGCTTCCTCTCTTTTTTAAAGCAGCGAGAGCGTCATACTCAACAGTGATAAAATGCCACGGCTGAGAGGTAAACTAATAATAGTGTTCTCCACCTGAAACTGTCACGTTGATGCCCTAGTCTGGAGCATCCAAATATTCACAGCAAAGCCACCTGGGTAAAACCCACAGCACCAATTAAAAATGGGAGGGGTTGGATTTGACAAATGTGTCCATTGTGTTGAAGAGATGGCAAGTTGCAGTACTAAAATCTGATTGGGTGAGCCATCTTTAAAGCAACCAAATAGCAAGCCAGTCACATGAGGAATTAAAATGGATAAAATAAAAAAATCATTTATTTACCATCATGTCATTTAAAATGCAAAAGAAGATATTTTAAGAAATGTGTCAATACAATTAAAGTCAATGAGGGCCATGTTATTGATTATCTACGTTCTTCAAAATACATTTTTCTGTGTTCTGCGAGAAAAAGAAAGTCACACAGTTTCAAAAACATGCAATATTTTTGAAGAAAAACGGTGCAGAATACCTTAATGTTGACAAATCAAAAAGTGATATTTTAATTACCAAAACAACAGTGACTATTAATCAGTTACAGAAAAACTTCACCAGCACTTTTTTGCTGATCTCAACAGAAACGTCTAGCGTTCATCTGACATTGGGGACAATATATCAGCGCATTAAACTCTCGCAGGAGGCCGTCTACTGCCGGTAGCTAACACATTCACAAATGACCATTTATTACTTCCCACTATTTTTAAAGGGGGAAATGACAGCCTCTCTGTCAAATCTAACAAGGGAATAGCTTTCAGGTGCTTACTCCCCAATAACTCATCACGGCGACCTTTTGAACAGGAATTAGGGCACTTTTATTTTTGCTCAGTAAAACCTTTTAGGCCTTTTGCATTTTAATGGGGAAAGTAGCACAAATACTGAACTTACCAGCCACAGCATCAAACCGCCACAGAGAGACTAAGAAAAATAAAGTTATTCTTACAACATGCCTGTCAAGGTATTACATGGAAGTAAATATTGTGTTTATCTACTTAATGTGAAAATGGATTTTGAAAGAGAAATTAAAGTAGGATGGCATTCTGGTTAGGAATAAGTCTGGGTGGGACACGAGCTAAAGACCTGAAAAGGGATCTGATAAAATAATTTCAATTTAATCTGCGTACCTACAAATATAAATCTATTCACATCTGGACATCTCGAAAACCGGGTCAGCAACATGATTTTGTGTTGGATTAAAACAGCAAAACAAACTGTTGTAAAATATAAGATTCAACCACATCAGAAACACAAACTTACAAGAGATCAGCGTCAGATCCTTAAGATTTTTAAAGAAGCAAAACATCTCTGTCATAGTCACACAATTTTTGTAGGTGGTGGTAAGAGTGTGGAGGGGCTTTTTTCTTTAGAGACTATCTGATTGGTCAAATTTTGTTAAATGTCAGATGAGTCAACAGTATTTTTTAACTTTTTTTATTGGTTTTGACCAAGGTCCGAAAAGCAAAAGTCATGGGTCTGCTTAATATTACTATTATGTATATGCTTTTTGGCTATAAATACAGTTTTGAGAATATTCCTTTGATATTTTCTAACTATTGTTCACTTTTTTACACTTAAGGTAAATGTTTCTACTTTATAAATCCATTTGAGCTGAAAACATCTCTTCGGGGTTTTATACGTCCACCAATGAAGTCAACTACTGTCTTCTGAATATCACATTTGGTATTGAACTAACAAACAATTTCATCTCTTTACTCACAAATATAAATTGATATGATCCTAAATGGTGGTCACACACTAAGGGTTCATGATTTTTGGGTGTCCTTGACATTATAGAGTTTGAAAACCCCTATTATACGTTTACCTTTTCAAGCCATGAAATTCTGTGTTTTGAAGACATGAACTTTTTTCAGCAATCGTAATAATACCTAAAAGCGCAGAAGAAAAATGACAGAACCGCTCGGCAATATAAAAAAGTATCTTTAACACAAAATTAGATCTTGTAAATATGACATCAATACATGAATCATGTGTTTAATATTGTGCAACCTGTCCTCGGGGCTGTTGAGTTGCTAGCTGCGCGTTGAGATGCAAGCCGAGCGTCTCTGCCTGTTTCCCTTTCATCCCAAATCCATTTTCAAATCTCCACACTCTAATGTTTTGATATTTCTTTATCATTATGTACCAATTCGGCACGCGTCGCCATCTGGGAAATCAGTTACCACACCCCTTTTTGCTTCCATACGAAGGATACGATAGTGAATTTCTTTCTGTGGTTCCAGAGTACCAAACCAAATTAAGTAAGTGAATGAAAAAGGCGAACGGAAAGCCAGCAGGGCTCTTCTCTGTCCTTGGTGCTACCGTTGAGTGTTGTCTAAATAATTCACTAATAAAACGAAACATAACAGACACCTCCAGACGCCCTGAAAGCGTGCGGTTAATCCCATAAAATAAAATAAAGAATTTTTTTATCTCAAGGCTGAGATGAAACAATAACACAATATTAAAGTGTGCAAGAGAGCACAGCCTGCGCAACAAATAACACAGTGCCTTGGGTATACGGTATTACTGTCAAAAAGATTGTGTTGCTCATATCTGAGATTCTGATTTAACAGTAGTTTAGAAACTTTAAAGTCAATATGAAACGCTGCTCGTAAAGCACATTTTTACACTGTTATCACTCTGACATATTTCTAAGAAATGTATGTTTTTCTAATGAGAATTAACTGGATTTGTTAAAAAGGTGTTGTTATATACCAGGATGGGGATATTAGACCCCAATGCAGGTTATCAAGAAATATGGTCCATTTTGAAGTTGACTTTAAAGCTGGGAAACTTATCTTTGGCTTCTGGGTCATTCGATGATTGTGGGTACATCTGCGATATATAATAAAAACTGCAAAGTATGATAAAACTATAATAATCCAAGTTTAAACTGTAAGACTGTTAAACAATCCCAGGGTTACATGATTTGGTATTTGTTATATGTTAAGCTTCTTGAGTAACAGAGTGGCCGGTAACATAGTTGATATTTTGGGCCTTTATTCAAGACGGAAACTCAGAACTGCAGAGCACATAATATATCTAGAAATACATTTTGATACACATGTGTTGCACTTTAAAATTTATGATAAAATTTGAATTTGCAACAGTAATATTTGATAAAACATTTGACATCACAATTTAGCAAATCCTGTGATGCCTGTACAATACATTCCTTTTTGAGAGAGGTTTACGAAGCGGTTAATAGAGTTGACACTCCTTTCTTAGACACAGATAAAATAAGAAATATCAAAATGAAAACTCTGAGTGAGTTTTTAAGATACACCCAAATGTCTTTTTCATCAAATCTAACTAAATGCAAAACTATTAAATACATTTTTCATTTTTATACTTTAATTTATTCTTCTTCCTTACCAACCAGACATCTAAATATGATATAAACATTTTTTAAATATGTGGGTTTTGCAATATGTAATGGTGTGTTTGGGAAAAATTTCATGTATGCAAGTTCTGATCATTAATATTGATGAAC
Organism: Triplophysa yarkandensis; assembly: GCA_033220385.1. Classification (NCBI taxonomy): domain Eukaryota; kingdom Metazoa; phylum Chordata; class Actinopteri; order Cypriniformes; family Nemacheilidae; genus Triplophysa; species Triplophysa yarkandensis. The sequence goes on along the minus strand of CM065671.1, from coordinate 2,064,277 downwards.
ATAAAATGGCCGTTAACTGTATGTTTACCTTTGGTCACATGATGTCAGGGCATTTCAGAGGTCCAAATTAAAAAAAATTGTTTTCCTCAGTAATCATATTCATTAAATTAACATTTAAAAACTGATTTAAAGTTCATTCGTCATAATTTCCACCTTCACTATTAAATGCACCAGGTTTCATGTTCGACTCTGCAAACTCCGGAACACGCTTTGCAAGACAAAATAACGACTGAAACTATTTAGAAGAGAATGAGAATGCGTTTGTGCACCTGGCATGGCTGGCAATGGTAAATGAGCTGCGAAAAAACTCATCATCTGTCTGCCGTTATCATTAGCAGCAATAATTATGTTTACAATGCCCTCTCATCATCTGTGGGATCTGCCACGCGCAGATGAGCGCCTCGTCCCCCTGTGAGCACGGCGGATGTTTAGTTTGAAGGACAGCTATGATCTTTGTCTTTCAGATCAAGCTTCATGTTACTCTGCCAACTCTCTGATCAACCTGGGCTCTGATCTCACATAGACGCATGACGCCTGATGGATCCACTCACAACATGTGCCCAATATCTTACTGTTTGCCCTTGACAGATGCTTGCGGATCAAAAATCTGATGTTACACGACTCGGAGGAGGATAAAACCTTTGGTAATGTGATTGATAGGACGGTATGGACACTACAGTAAATAGTAAGGTTAGAAAATAACGTGCCGATTTGAACTTACATCACTCATGACTGGGATTGATGGAAAATGGTGATTTGACATTCTTCGTCGGTGTTTCACTGGGGGAAAAAAACGGCATACAGGTTCTGAATGACACCGGAATGAGTAAATAATGACAGAATTTGCATATGTGGGTGAGTCATTACCTTACCTGTTAATTTGAGGTCAGACGCCACAGAATTAATTACAGGACATTGTCAACACAATCCCGCACATCAGCTGAAACAAGAGGCATGGTAATATTCTCACAACACCACACAAGACGCATCCAAACCATTCTGAGCGCCGCAGAGCCCTGTGCATTGTGTGGCTCAACATTACCATGTAACCCACAATAAAGCACTTACCACTAAAGTGTCTGGGGTAAAATATTATCTCAACATCAGCATTACTTATTAATCTGAGCGTTTATTCCTGGGCCACAACTACAATATACCATGTCACTGGCAATGTCCTCGAAAAGCAAATTGCCTTGGAAGTGTATTGAATTACACGTTGCCCCTATTTACCGGAAAAACTGGTCTCAGAGATAACAAGAAAGGCGATATTTACTGTAGCCTGCAGCTCCGTGATGTCTTACACCACTTCACCAGCTGGCTCAAGTCTCAAAATGAGCTCTGGAGTGAGACGAGGCGTTACGGCGTGTGTCTTTTCTTTTTAGTGAAAACCCTTCCAGGTTTTGGACTTTAATAACCCAGCTCTCTTCATAATCTAATACGCCATGCTCGTACCATGGAAAGAAGCACAACGACTTTATTTATTCATTTCTCAACAGCCGGCTTATTTCTGGCTTACAATGCGTGGTTATTAAAGTTGCAAACAATGCAGCGTGTTGTGAATCAACAGACGGATGCAAGACTTTAAAACAGGTGCATGCAAAGTGTCCGGAACACGCTAGCAGTACACCTGTTTAAATGCTGCAAATAGTATAATTGATGCATGCTCACCCGGCGAATAAGTCTGAAGTGACACACAGGCGCCGACGCTCATTTATAACTTTAATAAGGCAGAAATGCATTACGCACTTTCTTCTTGCTCTGTCCCCACAAGGCAAGTATTGATGTATTTAAGGAGGACGCTGCCCCAACTGGATTCACCCCATTTTGTGATTCTTTGTCTACCTACGTATGAATTGTCTTGCCCGTAGTTTCTACAAATGGAGATGGATACTGGTGCATGTCAACATGTTTAGAAGCGCGCATAAGGGGTACAGGGAAGAATGTGAGTTAGATTGTCACAATTCACACAGAAATAGAAATCGTTCCTTAGGTTTTTCCACCCTTATGTGATTTTTAAACTGTTTGACATCAAAGAAGGTATTTTGAAGAATGCTGGTAACTGACCAACACGTTGGCTTCCAATATATGGGCACAGACTTATTCATCTACACTCAAACCAGTTTACTGTGTTTCCCTCTTACACTCAAAAAAAATCTTAAAAAGGAAAGATTTGAAATTAATTTTACTAAATACATTTATTTATATACAAGTAAAAAATGAAGTAATTTGGATTATCCCAAATAGTTATTTTATAATCCACCAGAAATATTGATGTACATATTAAATATATATTTGATTAAAAAAAAATTTTCATTAAAAAGAATTGAAAAAATATTTGTTAATTTTTGAGAAATGTTTGATTTTTACTTCATTATTTTTATATTTTCCCCCAAAAACATCTATAATATGTTTTATTAGGTTTTATAAAGTTAATATAACTGTTTATTTTTGCGATAACTAAGCCACATCAAATATTTTCACATTGTATGGACTGCTTGCATTAAGATGTCTCACTTGAACGATGCTCATCTCCTGGAAATAGGTTCAATCAATCAAATTGCAGTTCATCCAATTGTCCTTCGGGATTGTTTTATTCCAAAATAATCAATGCCGTGACGGCTGGCCTGAGGACTTATTCTTTATCTGATCACTATTGAAACTCAGATGGATGAAACTGATTCCGAAACAGCCATTGGAGATTGCCACCTTGCTGTGTGATAATGCCTGGGTGTGAGTGATGGGCAGAAAAAGCTCTTAGGATAGTCTCATCTCCACTGCTCTGTTTATCTCAGACACGTTGAGTGGAGCAAACACATGGCTCAGTGGCCATATGCTACATTACATCCATTACCGCACCTGAATAGAATACTGATGCTACAGAAGCCGCACGCACACGCCAATAATTGCATCTTATTGTCAGCCTGTATTTTATAGTCTCATTGCAATAGTGCTGATGAAACAGCTCAATTAGTTTTTGTCAGTTCATTTAAAGCCGAGTAACATTTTATTGTCAAATAGGTTCTGCGCTCTGCTATAAGATAGACAAAGGTATGGTAAGCGTCAGACGGGGGGTTAAAACACATACGTGACTGATTTCCAGGGAAACCGAGGGTGAGAGGTCAAAGGTCAGAGGATTAAGTGAATTAAGTTACTAAATAAACAAAACTACTTTAAACGGAAGATGTTGGATTGGTTCAATGTGCGGTTGTGTAAAAATGGTCTGTATAAATCATGTCTGTATCAAAAATCCAAGACCCAAGAGTCCGTCTTCCCGTATTGAACTGTGCTATAGTATACTTATTTTAAACTTCAAATAGGAAAATATACTTAAATAAACTAGAGAATGGGCCAATTCCGTTCCAAGCGCTATTAGTAAGATAACAAGTAAACAATTAGTACGATGATATTTGTGAGCTCAATAAATAAAGTGTACTTTTACACATACTTGATATTTACTTATGCATACTTATAAGATGACCTTCAAGTATACTTCTTTTTTTCTAATGGATGTTTTTATGCTGTTTGACATTATTGCATTTGAAAAACCCTTGCATAAGAATTCTACATCTGATACGTCCTCGAAATAGCCTCCACTCAATCCTTTTAAAGCCCAAATTCAACGATGCCAAACAGACATAAAAAAACACAAGAATAATCATTTTAATGCACATATTACCTGTGAAACATCCAACCACTAAAAAACAGTTTAGCTCTTTATTGGCTTGTTTTTCTCATTGTGTATTAAGTGAGGTCACTTTGACACAAGTTATCTCTCACTCACCCCTCCCTCTGAAACCCTGATCGTTTTGTGAAACTGTTAGACGACAATTCGTTTAAAGACTCCAAATGACCCTGTGTGTCTCCACGCGACTCATTCTTTTTCTCCTCCCGTCTCCTTCCCCCCCAGCCCTTGACAACTCTGATGGCCGAACCACGCACACTCTCAGATGTTTGGTTTTTTTTGCTGGTGTAATGTGCTTTGTTGTGTGAAGGTATCAATCAGGCGGGTGCAGATTATTAGAGTGTCTGAAAGAGATCAAACAATGCTGCTGTCTGCCAAACCCCAGCCCCCCCTCATGCCTCTGATTTACACAGCGTCTGATAAAGCACTGCAGCTCTCTGTCAGGACCCAACATGACGACTGACCGTACTCGCCGGATAAATTATTACGGCGGAAAGCCATAATGTCCCTCCACCTAGCAACTAGCGTTCCGCCAGCAGCTATGGAAGACTGCCTTTCATAATGGCGTTGAGTCCAGGGTCAACATTTACTGTAACTAAGGAATTGAAATGCACACTCTAGACTACCAAACCCAATTACACTTTAACGTTCTGGCAACCCCTAAGAGACAACCCAAAACACCTTTCTAGCCTAGCAATGCCTTAGGGCCCTCCCAGAACGCCCTAATTATCTACAACGTCTTAGAGACCACCCAGAACACATTACTGGCCTAGCAACACCTTAGAGACATCCCATACACTTTACTGGCCTAGCAATAGCTCAGAGACCACCCAAAACACTCGACTGGCCTAGCAACGCCTTAGAGACAGCAAAATACACTTTACTGTATTAGTAACACCTCAGAGACCAACTTAAACACTTAACTGGCCTAGCAACGCCTTAGAGACAGCAAAATACACTTTACTGGCCTGGCAACACCTCGGAGACAGCACTCTACTGGCCTAGCAACGCTTTAAAGACATCCCATATACTTTACTGGCCTAACAACATGTCAGAGACCAACCAAAACACTTAACTGGCCTAGAAATGCCTTAGAGACTACCCAATACACTTTACTGGCCTAGCAACAACTCAGAGACAATCCACAACACTCTACTGGCCTAGCAACGCCTTAGAGACAACCCATATACTTTACTGGCCTAGCAACACCTCAGAGACCACCAAAGACACTCTAATGCCCTAGCAACGCCTTAGAGACAACCCACATACTTTACTGGATTAGCAAAACCTCAACCCCCCAACCCCCCATCCCCAAAACACTTTACAACTCTAGCAACGCATTACAGTACAACACAATGCACTTTACTGGCCTAGCAACACCTCAGAGACCACCCACAACATTCTACTGACCTAGCAACGCCTTGAGGACAACCTAAAACACTCTACAGGCCTAGCAACGCCTTAGAGACAACCCAAAACACTCTACTGGCCTAGCAACGCCTTAGAGACAACCCATATACTTTACTGGTCTAGCAACGCCTTAGAGACCACCCTTCTGGCCTAGTAACATTGTAGAAACCCACAGAACACTCTACCAGCATTTTAACATCTAATCAAAACACTAGAATCCATCCAGAACATCACAACAGTGACCCAGAGAACCCTAGGAACTATTTAGCAGTGCCTAGGAGACATTTTAGCAATCACCCAGCAATGCCTCAGCAACCACATGAAACCACATAATGTTTTGCATTAGTAAGCACAACTCACCTTAACAGTGTACAACTGTTTCTGGAAAATCCTAGCCAGCCTAATTAGATCAGATCCTTTATACGTATCCTTTCAAAAGGATGAAGCCTAAGCAAGTCCTTTGTTCAAGTTTTGCTTAAAAAGCACATGCATGATCTTCTGAAGACTAAAGGGGTCAGCAAAATTAAAAATATGATCATTTACAAGGAAGGAAAAAATATATGTCCGGCTTCTCTATTCAGTATTTCAGTACTTTTGTCCAATTCCAACTGAGAGAGAAATGTTTTCAAATTGATGCACTGCATTTTATTTTTTACACTTTTTTGTTTTGACAGGGCACCTTAACTGTTTTTAATAAACATGTAGCCATTGTGATGTCCTGAAAATGACATTCCACGCGGTTTGTAGCGTGCATTAAAACGTACTGTAAATTGAAATATAATATTTATTTAAAAACGTATGGGTACAAAGAACTATAACATTTGCAATCCAAGATAGAACATAAATAAATGAGAAAAGAGGAAATAGAAGATAGAAGTGCAATTTCCAGAGTGAAAGCACAAAGCCTTGTGGGACACCTCGGTGGAAACAGTCGGGTGGCGAGATAAATAAGTCATAGACAGTGAATCTGACTCATATGAAACATAACTATTTAATGTTCGTCCCCAGCTCTTTTTTATTTATTTACCTTTAAAGCCATTTTACCGGTCAAAGTGAGAGGTCAGAAGATTCACTCTCACCTTCTGCAGTCTCGGCAAAGACACGCTGAAATCCAAAAATACATAAGACTAAAAGATTGATGCTGTCAATCGACAATGGTGAATATTTTACCATTGCTTTATCCATTAGAGCTTTTTGCGAGAAAAGAGTAGCACAATTTGAAGAAGAGAATATTAAAATACAAGCATACTTTCCGTGAGAGTTAGCTCAAGATGACCAAGCCGACTATCACTGCTGGTCCAAACTGTATATAATAGTTTTTTAAGTTCAGATCGTTGGACATTATATTGTATTTCAGAGGTTTGATTCCGTCAGGTATAAGGAGACAAATCGCAGTTTAAAATACCTGGAACATCTTTCACTCTCAACCTTCTCCCTCTCTTTGTCTCGATGGGCAGCACCATCTCTCTCTATTGTAATGATGCCTCTCGTAACAGCCCTTGGAATGACCTTTCTTTAATTAACTGCATCTTGATGAGCGGATCTACATAGAATGTGAAGGTTAATTAATGAAGTATCACTGCTAGTCTTAAAACCATCACCTAATAGATGACAGCTGGGCCGGCGCTCTCAATTTTACCCGCCGACTCATTAGCAACTCTTGCCCGATTGACGGCTCTTCTTTGGTCTGCAGACCGTGAGCAAATCGTATTAAACAGAACAGGGGTCTCGGATTCTCTCCCGTTTCAAAGAAAACGTGATCTCGGCCTCGGAGGATTCACGCACATTATAGCGTTCGAACATACTCGAGGAACCGGGAGCCCAAGGCCTACACGTACATATGTGATACAGAATGCGCAGTTCGGATCAGACTCCATAAAAAATGCAAATGAAAGCAATATAATATCTCCATAAAGATTCAGGAGTGTGTAATCTGTTTCCTGCAGCCTGATCTGTGACGGATAGTGATGGATAACTGCGGGTCGTAATAGCGCGCTGCTTCATCTTGATAAGACGCCGCTTTTGGGTGTCTTTTATTTCCGGATGCATTGCAACCCCCGCTTATCATTGCGATTAGAAGACATCAGATACACATTAGCAAATGGAACATAGTGTAAAAAGTGTTTTATTCCTAGAGGGGACAGAATGAAGGAGAGCGTATCTGATGACTGTTTGGAGCCTGGTTCAGTTTCTAATATTCGGAGAAGAAAATTCGATAAAGCATGTGAAACTGCTTTAACTCACAAGATCAACTCTGAGCATTTCCAGCTTTGTTGAAGAAGAACGTACCGGCAACATAGCGCCAATTGTTGCCAAAAGTAATTGATTTCCTGCAATAAAGATCTCAAACCTGTTTAAAAACAGTGTAATTGTTTCTAAGCTATATATGATATTTAAACAACTCTAAATGGCAAATTGTTTCATTAAACTTGATATTTGATCAAGCCAGGAATTCCAAAATAATGTTATTAAATATGATTCACATAAAAAATTATACACACAATATTTATTATTTATTATTATAAGATTTATTATAAAAAATATTTATCATGTGGACTTGTCTGATGCAACAATTTTTCCTAATTATTACAACCCTGCAACAACCTTGCAACTTGTTTAAGGTATAATAACCCCCCAAAATAAATATAAACTTTCTTGATTTACTTACACTCAAAAATGTATGAATTCTTTGTTGGGTGAACATGTGGATATATGAAAGAATATTATTAACTGTTCTAGTTTTTGGAAGAATGTTATCTCCTGGTGGAACTATTGTCTATGATAGTAGACCATTTTTTCCCTGTTAGACACAAAAGAAGATATTTTGAAAAATGCAGGAAAACAAAAAGTTCTGGTCCTCTGCCATCTACAGTTTCATTTTTCTACCGTGGTAGTCAGTGGTGCCTCAAAAATCTCAGATGCTAACATTCTTCCAAATATATTTCTTTGTGTTCAATCCAACAAAGCAATTTATACATATTTGATTGAGAATTTTTGCAACACCAATTGTTAAAACTACACAGCAGCCTTCTGTATCCTTTAACTTCAAAGCCCTCTGCTCTTCCAAAGTGCTGTTTCTTCAATTAAGAGTTCAAAGTTTAATTATTCTTACTTGGAAGTTGCAAAACCATCAGGTTTACAAAATGTAAATGATTATGGATATAATTTTGTGATCTTCTCAGTGTCATTTATTTATGCCCATATATCTTTGACCCTGTTCTCCACATGTTTAAGCTTGTTTTGGTGCCTCACATATTAGCCACACAGCTGCCACTAAACAAGTCCAAACATCAAAGTCACCGTCCACATCTGTTGTCCACTCCCGGTGAGGGCAGCGGAGGAAATCTGATCCCAGAGCCTCTGAGCTGTGATGATTGAAGGTTGTAGATCAAAGCTTGAAGATTAATCTGTTAGTCCTGATGGAGGAAAACTGTCTAGTTATATCACATACTGTTCAGAATGAATTGGACAATTCTAGCATTCGGTTTATAAGGTTTTCCACTTTAAATCTGACAAAAAGGCCCCATTTGAAGGTTTGTTTTGGTGTGAACTTGCCATAGACTAACATTGTTTTCATACCGGCCTAATCATATTTCTGTCCCATCTCCCCTTAAAGAGATTGTGTCGTCATTTACTTTCCCTTGTACCCTTTCAAAGCTGTTTTACATTCTTTCTTCCACAAAACACAAAAGAAGATATTTTGAAGAATGTAACAGGCACTCGTTCACTTGTGTCCAGCAGCTCAGTTGTTAGAGCATGGCACTAGCAACCCCAGAGTCATGGGTTCCATCTCAGGGATTGCACATACTTTGAATTAAATGTAAGGTATGATACAATGTGAGTCCCTTTGGATAAAACATCTGACAAATCCCAAAATGTAAACGTAAATGCAGATGCATGCAATAGAGTCGAAATGATGTAGCTGTTTATAAACTTTTTTCAAATGATCTTCTGCCGTTGTAATTAATAAAACACTGAATTGTTATGCTGTTAGAATGACATTGGATATTAAATATTGTATATATTTTGTGTTATATAGAATTTTATGTTTGCACCATCTATAATTGCTCCAACTGTAAATGTAATCGCTAGATTAAAATTGCGACATTACACAATATTATGTTTATGAGGTTATATGAAATGAACGGCCTCATAAACATAATAATGCGCCTGTAAATCAATGTCAGCTCCTTTCTACTGAAAGTTCATTTCTGCCTTTGTTGAATCAGAAGCAGGATGCATTTCAGCATCCAGATAGTCAGCTATGACTCTTCTGCACTGCGTTCATCTCAAATGCTCATGTCACTAAAGACAGCTCGTCTCACGCTGTACCTCGCCAGCGTTTCAAACTAAATCCGCTTGCACAGCACTTTAACGTTTCTGTCTGAAATATTTGACACCAGACGGTTTAGCGGGACTGCTGAGGATTCTGGGAGGGGGTTCAACAGTCTTGACAGCAAACCTCCCCTGTAGCTCTTTGTTTCTTCTATTAGCTTGGTGTGGAGACTCCTGCCCTTAAGACCAGGGCATCGCTGAAGATTTAAGTGGGCAGTCAGGAGAAATCCCGGTGGTGTGGCAGGTGCAAGATCCGGCTTCATTATCTCCCAACACCTCTGTCCAATTACAAGCCTCGCACCAGCGGTGACATCCCTGAGCACGTGTCTGCGTGCGTGAGTGTCTTAAAGGGAGTGTCTGTGTTATCGCTTAGATTTTGGTCATCTTGTGATACTTTTGTCTTCTTGCCACATCCTTCCGATGTGTGAGATTCTAGTTAAAATAACCAGGTGTCATTCAAAGTGTCAGATTTGTCAATATCTTTCTGCAAGACCATAATGCAACAGTTTGAATGTTGTTTCATTTTAGACTTTAAAGTTACTGTATGTAATTTCTGGGGGTAGTCCCTCCGACATTGGTCGACTTTTTGTTGGCCTAAAGTGCAAAGGATTTTTAATGAAGTGAAAAAATGTTTTGTTGGACTTACCGTAACATAACAAATCATGTTAAAACAACTTAATTTATTTATGCATTCAAACAATTTACAGTGTTTTTACATAAGAAAATTATAAAAAATATATACAAGCTGTGACATTAAATTCATTAACTTGAATATTTCTATGAAAATAATATTACAAATATGTATTTGTTAAATAAATACTTTTTCATTATATAAACAAAAACACTAAATACTTCATATGAATACAACATTAAATATGTGTTTCATATTAATAATAATTTTGAATATACAAATAAATCATATGTAATTCAGATTTACATTTTAATATTTTCTACTGAAAATCTGTTCAATGTTTTTTAAGTTTTTAAGAACCGATGTAAATGAAAATGAAGTAATCGAAACAAACGTTTTATAAAACAATTTTATACTCTTTGAATGTTAAAATGTTTTTATTATATACACAGAATAAAAAAAAGCAAAGAGAAGAAAGAAAGAAAGAAAGAAAGAAAGAAAGAAAGAAAGAAAGAAAGAAAGAAAGAAAGAAAGAAGGAAAGAAGAAAGAAATGTTAAAACAACTTCATTTATTCAAGTGGAACAGATCTACATGATAAAATCTTATAATTTCAACATCCCATTTCTTTCGGTGTTGTTTTATTAAGAAGCGGATCCATTTTAATAATTATTTCATTTAGTGTTGCTATCCAGTTTCTAAGATGTCTTAATGGTTGCTGAGAATAAAGATGCAAAGTTGTTTTCTAGGTGGCCCATAAGTGTTTAGCAAGACTGGTCAAATACGCCCACCCCTAAACCTTTATGATATTCTTAATTATTCATTTAAAAGTCGCACACATCCCATTTCTAAAATCACAGAGAAATAATAAAAGTGATGCTTGAAAGATTATTTTTAGGTAAGATCCTGATACTTGATACGGCCTGCGAAACAAAATCTACCTTAAAAACGGTTATAACCACGTTTTGGTAATGTTCTGAATCTGTGCTTGCCACAAAAGAGCGTAAAGCATGTTCCAGCGTTGAGTTAAATTCGCTAGACACTTCTGGGTTACAAATGAAAGCAAATACTTTCAAACAGCTTATTAGATGTGAGGAGCCCATATATCCACAGAACATGATTAAAAAGATGAAGGATCCACGGGGTCTCCGAAGAATCTCTGGAAACTCGGATGCGTTTTACCCTGTAGCCAATGAGGCATCAAGTAGATTTCAGCGGAGTTTATTGTTTATTAGTGTTAGTGGTTTTAAAGGCCTCACTTTGGTTCCCTTTTAAATCTCAGTTTTAGATTTCATAAATATTAAAGTATAAAAACTAATAAGTGACTATAAATGTCTTTGTTTGTCATGTTGTTGTGAGATTTTAGATGAATAAATTGTATATGTTTGTGTGTCATCACGTGATGTGTCCCAGACGTTGACTCCGTTTTATCTGATGTAACGTCATCGTGGACGATTCATATTCCACATGTGTGTATAATCTGTCTTGCTGCTCCAACCAAACATGGACCTTCAGATGGTCTTTTCCTGTTCCTCCTCACATCATAAACATCTCATCCTGCTGTACACACTCCATTTCTCCTGTTCGCCTCCATCCGTTCCAGTTTTATTGAGATCATTTTGCAAGCCACTTTGTGCCGAGTGAAACCTGGCGTGGCCTTTCGCATTATTAACATCCAGACAGTTTTTGGGTCGTCTTTCCTTTCGAGTTTAATGCTGACTCACGTGTTCATCCGAAATATTCGTCCTGGTCCTTCTCAGACGCTCTTTATCTCTTCTTGTCGTAACATGTGATGGATATGGAAGGGTGTGTTGAAACATGCCCCATCTTTGCCCCCGTTTTCCATAAACAAAGAGGAAACGGGGCCATGTGACAAATAATGTAAACACAGAATAACATCTGTTTGGAGCATGTTGAGAAATTATGAAGGCTGAGAATTGCAAGAACTTTAATGCATTATTAAAAATGGTCCCATGGGGAATTCCAGAGTTCTCGTAAAAAAAATTTTTATAAAGCTTGCTGATTAAATCTCTTCTGCCGTCTGTTGAACTTCTGCGGATACATATGAAAGCTAAGAGTTGTGTCAAAACTCAATTGATATTAAAATGAAATTTGAAGTAGGACCCCTGTTAAAGGTAACTGTTTAGGGGTTTGTCACAAGATATGATTTAAAATAATGATCTGATGGTTGATATTTTTCCTGAAAGCAAACGTGGAACACTAGTTTTGCTTTGGTATAGTTTAAAGTGGAAGATTCAATTTCAGATTTTAATTTTTCTTTACTGAATCTTTACAGCCCATGATCTTTTCATTTTTATTTAAAAAATGAGTCTGCAAATGTCCAAGGGCGGATAAAAAAGACATGATTGTAATCATTTTATGATGTAACATGATGTTTATTCTGATGCCACCGATGCACCTGTTGCCATTATCTACGGAGGAGAAAGTGTGTTAAAGAATTGTAGGATGAAGTTAAGTCTTTGACATCTGTGTACCATGATCTGCATAGAACATGAGAATAGATATGACACATAAATGAATGATGATCGGGATTACTCTCGGCCCTCGTTCCACAACCTGATCAAAATGGCCCGGGGTGACTAAGAATTATATGTAAATATTTTATTGAACATAACTCACTGAAATAAATGTGCGAGTCAGAATGACTTCAGCTAATGGAAAAGGAAACACATGCAGATACTAATTGAATCAGTTTGTTTTGAGCTCCAACAATTTTAAATTTGATGTTAAGACACCATGTACAAAAAAATCTTAAATCATATTTAAATTTTGAAATAGATTAAAATCTAATTTTTAGTTTATAATTAATAATAATAATATAGATATGTTGTATTGTTTGTGTGTGGTTTGGCCTGAACTACATTTGTTTCAAAGTGATGCTGATAGTGTTTGTGAAGTGCCATGCACAATAGCTGGTGCACTGGCTCAGGGTTCAAGGAAAATAATGCAGCAATGATGACCCCTAGTGGTCATTCAAGACAACTGCATTCAAATCCATTGGAAGTCAACAATTAAAACTCCTCTCTGCCTCTCTGAGCTCCAAGATGTCTTGTGACAGCCTGCAGCCATTAAGCAGCTGTGTGCATCTGCCAAGCTCAGCTGGGTTAAAATGAAGTGACAGGGCCCTTCATCTCCATATTGTACCTCATGTCTCCCAGGGGAACACACACATATGGCACATGGGTTTTGGAACTACACTTTCAGTGCATAGAAAGTCAAGTGTAAATAACTTTAAAATCAGTTTCGGACATAAGAGCACATTTATACAGAGGCGAAAATGAACAAGGGTTCATATATGAATGTAATGCATATGTTGGACAATATCTTGGTTAGATCACCCGTAGATTTATATGTACTAGTTTTATTTATTATATGAAAATTAACTTTGTTAAAAAAGGGAGTATGATTTTGAGTAGGAAAATTCTGTTGTTGAAAAACAAGAACAAAATATTTTTCTGAATCCTTATTTAAAGGCTTAGTGAACACATTGCGAGGAAATACAAGAAAAAAATGAATATTAAAACGTCGCAAATTAAATTAAATGACAGAAATCTTTGCTATTTAATATTTGTAATGCTGTTTGATTACTTTACAAAAAAGAAACCACATAAGTAAAAATGTATGAATTGTCTTGTATTTTCTTGTATTTATTATGTATTTTCTTATTTATTCTGCTGATATATGCGTTTATTTACCACAAAATTATTTTCACACCTATTAACATATATGTTCTCCCTTGTCTGTGTTCTTCTATATTGTAATATTATTTAACATATTTGAATATTTTTCTGTAATCAATAAAAATATTAGAATTTTTTTCAATATTCTTTCTATAATGTAGATGTAATTTTGTTCAACAGTAAAATGAATGAGCACAGACTGTGATGCGGTTTGAGTAACAGCGGGTGGCGCTGCTGCGCTCACATCACCGCACTGCCGCTGAACGCGCTACAGCGAAGAAATAATGTTTACCGTAAACCTTCTCAAACTGTCGTTAAACCACCAAATACTGCAGAGAACTCATAAAGACAACAGAACAACCTCAAGACGTGTGAGAAAGTTCTCAAGAATCTTGGAAAAGAGTCCAGCCTTGTCACCACAACCAGATTATTATAACATATTATTTAGAGGAGTGTGAATCCATGTCTCTATATGGCATCATTGAACACTGAGGGTAACATCCATGCAACATTTATAACAATAATCATGTATGATGATGTATCATGATATGTATAAAACAGTGATTTATTAGATTAAGGATTAACTGTAATTGTCAATTGTATCCATATTGTATTGTATGTCCTATAATATAATAGTTGCTCATGCTAAGGAACATCATAATTCATAATTGTTTTTAATGTGATGCATCTGATCTGTCATGTTTATATCTGAGATGTCAGTTGTTGTGATGTAGATATATTCTGCATACACTGATTATATGATCTTTCATTTCCTCTGCTAGCTGAAGTGAGTCCAGACATCCACATCTGTGGTTTATGCAAACAGCAGTACAACAGCGTTGAGCTCTTTTTCGCCCACAAGAAAAACAACTGCCAGACCCCTCTGAATAACATATCAGGCCGACAGGCTGTTTCTAACGGTGAGAAGTGCTTACTTCCTATAAAGACCAACATATTCTAGGGGCAGTCGTGGCCTGGTGGTGCGAGTGTTGGACTCGTGATCACAAGGTCGCTGGTTCGAGACTCGGTACCAGCAGGGATACCAAGAGTGAGGTGAGACCCTTGAGGAAGGCACCGTCCCCCCCACTGTTCCCCGGGCGCCGCAGAATGGCTGCCGCAGAATGGCTGTGTGTGTGTGTGTGTGTGTGTGTGCGTGCGTGCGTGCGTGTGTGTGTCTGTTCACTGGGATGGGTTAAATGCAGAGCAAAAATTCCAAGTATGGAACACCGTACTTGGCAACAACACGTGACTTCACTACTGTGCCATGACCTCCACATCATAAAGGACTTGTATAAAGTATAACACGTCATTTGTTTTTTAAAGATTCCTTTCAGGCATGTGCACCGAAAGTTAAAAAGAACCTCAGCCAGAAAACTTCCTCCAGGAAGCTGAAACCTGCCCTGACTCAGAAGAGACATATATGCACATTCTCAGGTTCATTTTCTTTAAAATTTCATATTTTAAATTTCAGATGTCATTTTTGTTGGTTAGGGCTTAAAGTGAGGGTTCAACTCAAGATGAAAATTGTGTTTTCATTTACGCACCCTTTTGACATTTAAAAACTGTATGACTTCCTTGTGCAGGAAGATTTTTTGAAGAATGTTGGTCACGTGATTGACGTGCATTGATTTTGCAGCTACTGCTGTTTGATCACCATCTTTCCTTTCCTTTTTTTGAAAGAATGTAATGCAGGTTAAATACGACAAGAGTGGTGTACATGAGAATTTTTGTTGCGTGAAATATCCGTTTAAAAAATGTTCTCATCATGTGTGTTCCTAGGTTGTACGTTCAAAACTCAATATGGCCAAAAAGACATGGAGAGACATATTTTGACACACACTGGTGAGTAATTTGGATCTTTCGTTAGTGACTCAAAGAATATCGGAGATTTTATACAGGATGTGTCGTGTTTCACAGGCGAAAGACCTTTTGAGTGTGAACTCTGTCATAAGAGATTCAGTCGTCGAGATAAACTCAATCTCCACAGCCGTCTTCACACTGGAGAGAAGCCACACAAGTGTAAATACTGTTCGTACGCCGCAGCGGACAGCAGTAGTCTGAAAAAGCATCTCCGGATCCATTATGATGAAAGACCCTTTAAGTGTCAGATATGCCCCTATGCCAGCCGAAACTCCAGCCAGCTCACTGTGCACCTGCGGTCTCATACAGGTGATTGCATGATGTACATCTAAATTGATTCATTTTTATTTTATTTAAATAAACATTTCCTCCCTAGGTGATGCCCCATTTCAGTGTAACCAGTGCGATGCCAAATTCAAGATCAACTCAGACTTGAAGCGACACAGTCGAGTCCACTCAGGGGAGAAGCCCTATAAGTGTGATCTCTGTGAGTATCGCTGCGCCATGAAGGCCAATTTAAAATCCCACGTCCATCTTAAACACAGTGGCGTCGACTCTTTCCGTTGTTCTGAGTGTGACTTTCAATGTTCAACTAAAGCCGCCCTGCGATACCATTCCCGTCAGCATCAGTCACCGCAGCCCCTGCAGTGCAGCGAGTGCAGTTACTCCTGCTCTAGCAAGGGGGCGCTTAAGATACATGAGCGGGTCCACTCGGACGAACGGCCCTTTAAATGCGAACATTGTTCTTTCGCCAGTAAGCAGCGTAGCAACTTGGTAATTCACAGAAGGAAGTGCCATGCGGATAAGCCGGAAAGCCAGAGTAAGAGAGGGGGCGGAGCAGGGGAGGAGCCTCCCAAATCTGTTAGCTCGCGGTACCGGTCGAGACTGGAGGCAGCACGGGCCTTCCGTTGCGACTTGTGCGATGCTTCGTTCGTGCGAGAGGATTCGCTTCGTAGCCACAAAAGACAGCATAACACACATGTACAACAAAACGTTACACAATCGGAAGCAACTGTTACAAAACCCGTAATGGATACAAACCAAGGCACAGCGTCATACAACGGAACTCATCTGAAGATCATTGTAGCACCAACTTTAGAACAACAGGAACACGAGGTGCTTTTGAACCCTGTCATACAACACGTCGGCGTGCTAACCCCAATCCAACACATTACCCCGACACCAGGGGGCGCTCTCAAACACCGAGCGGTTCTGCTCGCTCAAATCGACCGCGGAAGGGACAACTTTGAAACAGCTGAAACTGCTCCTACGCCACACTTCATCACTTCCTGTTCTGCCTCAACCTCAGGCACCGCCCACACCTTTATCACTTCCTGTTCGGATCTGGAAAGCCTTCACACGCTTATACAGGAGGGTGGAACTGAAGTGACAGTGGTCACGGAGAGTCCACCCATCACCTCAAAAACTCTGAACGTTGATGGTGCTTCACCAGAGGATGTATATAAGGAAACAGGACAAGTCATGTCTGAAGAAAGTTTAGATGTCGTTCCTCCAGGGACCATTTTGGTTCAAAGTATTCCTCTGTCCATCTCAACCCGAGATAAGCAGACTAACATATACCATCTGTCTCCAGAACATATATTTTCAGACACAGGGACAGTTGACATCAGTGATGACTCATAGTTGTGTTTACGTAATGTATTTTCGTAAGATTACATTTGTTTGTTAAAGTGGTCTGAGAATGACTAATGTGCAAGTAACAAAGTGCTAAACCATAAATAAAAAAATGGACATAATTTTCTGTTGTAACGTGTTTTCGTAGACCATACTGACCTCATGACTACTACGTTCATTTGAAATCAAACGTGGAAAAAATTCAGTATTGATGCCCTGCTGTGTATCATTCATAAACATGTTTTCTTGTAAAATTTCTCAGAAGAAACAGAACAAATTGATTCAATTGTTGGAATTGAAGCACAGATTATAGAAGTTATAATGAATGTAGATTGTAGGGCTATGCAATTAATAGAATTTTAATTATAAACAGAATTATCGACTTGAACTATTGCCACATTTAGTTTTGCAATTATTTTCATATTTAACTATTAATTTATGTATTTCAATATTGAATTCATATAGATTTTATCAAATCTTTTTTATAATATAGTTAAATATCTTATTAGAAATGTGTTATTTATTAATTTGTTAATAATTTATCTATATGCTAAAGTTTTTCCAAAGTCATTACATAAAAGTGTTAAATAAGCAACTATGTTAGTTTTTGTCATAATCGAGCAGCCCTAGCAGAATGTAGAGTTAAAATAATAGAACCATCTAAGAAATCAAATGGATGTCAAATGTGTTGTTGTCCTTAGAGGGCAGTGCAGTACAATACACCTTCTTCACTGTCATTTGACTTGTTTTCTTCGGCCTACACATTAGTCATCTCTGTTCACATCAACATTGTGGTTTCCACTGAATTGTAGGAAATAAATGTTCACCAAGCTGATATTATACACATATCTTTAATATCGGGCCTGTAGCTGACATCCACACCGCAGCAGTTAACCAATGTCTTCACGTGCTTTTGAATTATCACATTTCCTGCACTGACAGTTGCGAGATAGCATCTTTCAGGCAGTTGCAGAGATGCAGATGGAGACGCATGAAATATGACTGTAGCGCTTTACTTATGCGTGCATATGTCTGACCACCAGACTCCTATCAGGCCATTTCCCCTCGCCACAAAGCATGAGTATAGGCCCAGGTTGAGCTCATCCTCATAGATAAAGCCTGGGGTGCCTTCCTCTCGCTGGATACATGAGGTGAAGAACACCTGGGGGAACAAAACCAACATTTACGCTGTTGTTTGATGTCCCTTTAACAGAACCAGTGTTTTTATATATTGTATTTAGAATTCTAGTGCAGGAATACGATGTGAAAAAAATGTTATGCTACTGTAGGTTCTAGTAAAATGTTTAAATATGAGGTGAATGGAACAAAATGAATTTGTTCTTCACATCTCGACTTGGTTATAGTGATTAAAACAACTTCACCAATAAATTAATTCTGTCATTGTATTCTTGCCAGTTCATTATTAACCTATACAAATTTCATCTGCGGAACACAAAAGGAGATATTTTAAAGAATGTTGGGAACCAAACAGCGGTGGAACCCATTCATTTGCTCTGGGTTTGTGTCTATACAGATAAATAGTTTTCACAATGTTTGGTTCCTTTCTTTAAAAAAAACTTCTAAAACTTCTTTTGTGTTCTGTTGAAGAAAGAAAGTCAACAGGTTTGAAACGAAAAGAGGGCAAATAAACAATGGCACAATTTTCATTTTAGGGTAGACTATCACTTAAAGATTCATTTTGAGATTCACTTTATGTATACTCTTTGAAAATCTAGTTTTTTTTAATCAAAGCAATGTATAAACTATCTAGAAATACATGAAGCATTGACTTAACTTGTTTTGTATTCATATTTTGCTTTGGAATACCCCATTCACTCAGTCATTCAAGGGACTTCTTCCCAAACCTATACATAACATCCAATACAAAATATAAAAATAAAAAAATGTGCCATCTTTTATTTATGCACATTTCAAACCCAAATGACTCATGCACTTGCATTTGTGTCCATACATTAGAGGTCAATGGGTATCCCTGCTATTCAGTTTAAAACTTTCTTCAAAATATATTTTGCAAAATATGTGTCTGTATTAGTCATTAACTTCCAACTAACATTTACCGAAGAGACTCTTTGACCTGACGTCACTGTCCTTATATTTCTAAAAGGCGAAGCTGTCCACTGGACAAAAGTCAATATTTGGTGACCTCATTGTCGCTGCCTCCCGCTGCATTCTTTAGACGGCCGTGTGTTTGCGTGGAAGTGAATGCTGGATGAGAGTGAGGGCCACTGAGGGGCAAGAGCACATTGATTTTTCCGTCACTGCTAATAGATTTAGTTTCTCACTACTGATCTCTCTCTCTCTCTCTCTCTCTCTCTGTCTCTCTCTCTCTCTCTCTCTCTCTCTCTCTTGCACTCTCTCCTTGAGAGGAAACACTTTGTGACTTTGTATGAAAGATGTTCTAGCAGCAGAAAAGCCAAACACTGTCAGACGTGCCATGTTTTGATTATCCAGCGCTGTGTGAAGCTTGTTCTTTACTGTGTGTTCTGGAGAAATCATAGAGCACCAGGTCTGAGGCTTTACAGTCAATGTAATGCATGAGAGAGCACACTGAGATGTGTTTCACAAATGTCACATTCATAGAGTAACCATGAAGTCTAAACACAGTGCTGGTCTTACTGGGCCTTTTATTTTCGAAGGAAACTTCTGGAATCTTTGAGAGGAAACATTGAGCAGGTGCTGATGTCATGAACACCTTCGTCCAGACTCACAATCTGGACACAGATATCTACCAATCATGATGGATAAATAGTTCCAAATATATTAGGGCTGTTTAAATGTAAATATAACATACATGCAAAACAATATTGATCTAGGCTTAAAAGTGTCGTTATTTACTCCAAAGCAGACTTTCTCTCTTTGACAGGAAGATATTTTGAAGAACATTGATGCACAGACATCATTGTTGTAATGTTTGTTGACTTCCATTGAAGGGGAAACAAAACAACTGAGACATTTCTCAAAATATCTTCTTTTTGTGTTTTACAGAAGAAAGAGTCATATACAAGGTTCAAATGACAAAAGGGAGATATGTAATGACATAATTCTTATATTTAAGTGGTTTGTCTTTTCAACTGTCATAAAAATGTATGTTGAAATTGTGAGAGAGATAACATTGGTCTGTGTGTGTGGTTAGTTTACCGTCGGTGTGGTAAGTTGTGGTTAGTGACTCAAATGCTTAGGAGAAATAGAAATAAAAGGACAAAATTATTTTTTTATATAATAACTGATAATAGATCAAATTTATTCTCGTTGAAATATACATTTGATCTCATTGAATTGTTAAATAATATAGACTTTGGATTTTCAGACTTTTCCATGTGATCCAATGGAGATGGAGAAATGTCTGAGACACTGGAGACTTTTACAAAGGTATGATTTTTTTCTCTTTTAATAACATTGTTTTCTAGAAGAGGATGTCTCTTCAAGGGAAATGCTTTGTTGGTAAAGCTAGAGGTTTTATCAAGGATGCTGTAATTCTTACATTGGCCTATATGAGTCACTACACATCCATGAAAACAGCACCAAAAGTCACTGTCCAGCACTTTAAAGACTGATTCACAAAAAGCAAGAATGACATCTGCAGATAAGAGAGCAGTCTTCAAAAACCTCTGTAATGAAATCCAAGTGTTCTTTTTGAACTTTTATTTTAATTTCTTTATTATTCATCTGCTGATTTTCATCTCGGGGTCATCATCACAAACCTGGCCTGAGTACTTTGCTTATATGTAAATCATAGCTCCCAGCTGACCGACCGGCTGGTAAAATCATGTTTAAGATTTCTTTAAAACCCATGTGATGTATCGGCTTCTGTAATGCACATAAGGGCTATTTCTTGACTTTTGAAAACTTGTGGCACAGCTTGTGTTTTATTACAGCAGGGAAGGGGCCCAACCCCCCCTCTTTTCTCTTTTTTTGCGAGACCTTTAATGCAGGGCCCTTGTAAAATGCCATTATGCGTAAAGATGATTTCTATGTGGGAACTGCATAGGGCTCTCTCCTGCTTCTCTTTGATGTATTATCTCCCAGACTTCCAGGATCTAATCCCAACCACCCATAAGTAAAGACAACCCCCCTCCTATCCACCCACTAGTTTTTTCTTTAGCTATTTGTCTATTTCCTAATATCAATGCCTCACTAAAACAGCTGTGAGATGTCTTGGAGATACGTCCTAGTGTTTATCTTTTGTGTCTTTTATTTGGTTTTTGTCATCTGGGCCTTTCCATCATTTTATGTGGGCCAAACTACCGGGATTTTTGAGAGGTAGAAATACAATTCTTTAAATGTGAGACGCTCAGGCAGGTTAGAAAGGAGGTAAGGAAGTGAAAACGGACCTCTAGATACTGTAAAAAAAACCTTTTGGGTTCCTTCCTTCCTGTGTTTGAGATGTCAGCCTTTGAGTGGGGTCGTAAAGAGCCCCCGAAAAACACAAGTACCAACACAGCTGCTTAACAAACCATAGATTCTGGGAAAACTAAGTAACACACAAGAAACTTAGAAATAGGCCTCAAATTCAGAAAAAGAGAAAGAGTTTTCTTTTTTAAATATTAGTTGACTTTCAAATAATAAGTTTAAAAGTAACTATGTTTCATGCTTAGTATTAATACAATACAAAATACTTTCAAAATAAACAAAATATGTTGTTATGAAATGATTGTATTTTTGTCTATAAGTAAACAATTGGACACAACCGTATTCATGAAAAGCGCTCACATCAGCTTATTGAGAGCAAATAGAAAGATGTTTTAAACAATGCATATGTATTGTGTTGCATTACATCACAATCGGGGCATTTTGCGCGTATTTTCTTTTCCTCAGCAGTTCTTTTTATCAGATGTGAACGGAACGGCCCTGTCCCGCTCTTTCACAGTTTGATAACAATGCGCCGTTGACCTTTTTTTTGTTGTGTTTGCATGCAATTTGATGGCCATCACCAAAAGGCTCAAGATGGCCTGTAATGTAATTAAGCGAGTCAGTCGATGTTGATATGGATTTCTCTTCTCTCTCTATATAAGCTTCTTTCGGCCTTGAAAAAAATCAAAGTATTGATATGTTCCAGGCCAAGTGTTTGGCAAAGTGGCTTCTTTTGTGTATTCTCTTTTCGGTTTTGCTCAGGTAAACACATTTAAAAAGAAGAAAACGGACCACCAGAGTGCCGCGTGCAGTCAAACACGACTTTTCATTAAAAAAGGATTATAAAGTTCTGTGTAGACGAATATGGTCTGTTTACAAAGAGTTGGAGCATTGAATGGCCAGTCGTTCTAAACTCATATGTATAAAATATATTGTTATTTTGCACTTCACTCTTATAAATTTGATGTTAATAACTGAAGCAGGACATTATTGGTTTGATTATGAAACGGAAGTGTCGGGACGGGCTTTATGTTGTCCTTTGAGTTTTTGTCAAATATTTGTGCAACTTACATTCACACGTGCAGGTTTTTATTATTGAATTTTCTCCCCTTAATGATATTATGAACCTGTTTTACTATATTTACTTATATTTTATTTCACAGAATTCAAAAGAGGATATTTTGAAGAATGTTGTTATCTGGCACCCGTTACCAAGAAGTCAAATGTTTTTGGTCAACAGCATACTTCAAAATATTTTTTTGTGTTTTCTGCTTAAGAAAGTAAATAATACATGTTTGAAGTTATCAGACGGAACAAAATAATGAGATAATTAAAACATTTTGGTGATCTTACCCTTCAAACCTATAAAACCTATGGGTTGAAAGATTTTTTTCTTTGTTTTTAAACCTAAATCAAATGAAGCTATATTTATATATTTATATATATATATATATATATATATATATATATATATATATATATATATATATATATATATGTATACCCATAAAAAGTCCCTCATGTTATTGAAGTAAAGTTTTATTTTGCTACTATTATCATTCACAGATCTTGTTTAGCAAAAACTCTTTTGTGTGTGTTCTGCATTCACAGATGTGTTGGTTTTGTGTCTTATAGCTCAATTCTGGCTTGTCAGGAAGCATTAGAATGCGACGCCTCTTTTGTTGTTGTTGTTAGATGGAGGGCAGTTCCTTGGGGGTAGAAAAATAAGTATAATTTTTAGCCAATGAAAAGCATCTGAATGTGCTGGTTAAACCCCCATAAAAGTCTTTTGATGGACAAAGGAATGCTATTCCACTCCTCTGGCCAGAAATGTCACTTGTATTGAACCGGGTGCTTTGGGTTTTGTTTGGAAAGGGCCATTCAGGGCGATACAGTGCTACCTAAGACCAAAACCTCCTATTGTTATGCAATGACTTTATGTAAAACATCAAAACCATTGTTCTCTGCTTTCCCCCCTGAAAGTATAATGCAAATAATTAAAGCGTGAGGCCGCACGGGAAATGTTTTCTGAATGTTTTAAGTTTATTGTCGAGCATTAAGGGTTTTTATGGTGCTTCTTAAGGCCGCGCAAGGCTCGTTTTACGTCCACGTCTGAATTTGAATTGCATATGAACACATATGATTCACACGCATGTTTAGGGGCAGCCACGTGTATCTGTGCCACGCTCGAGTGACTCGCTTGTAAATACAATCCGCTTTGTCATGTAGTTGTTGCGGTAGAAAAGACTTCTTTTTACTCCAGTCAGCAGTTTGTTGTGTTGGCTTTACTCTTTCTATAAACAACCTTTGTGTTCACTGTTTGAACAGAACCTCCCACACGTGAGATCTCTTTAATGTATCTATTGTTTCTCCTCGACACTAATAAGATTAAACGGAGAGCAAATAGAAGCTTTGCATATCTCAGATGTGAGAATTGTGTTTGAGAAGATCGTCAATCAAAGATGTCTAAAGAAACTCATGAAAGCCTTATACATTTCTTCTGTTATATTAACTTTGGCTCCAATGGGTCTTCAAAGCCATTTGATATCAATATTTCAGTTATACACTAAGTTTACCATAACCACTGTCGACCTCAAGAGTCGATTTAAAGTTAACCACCTTGGTCGGATGCAAATAAGTGGCTCGCTCATAAACCACAGATATCCAAATTCTGCACCTACACACCATGTTTTGATAGCATGACTATTGGTCTGATTCGTGGGGGGGGGATGTTGGGGCAGGGCTGTTAAATACAACAGTCACGAAGGGCGTCTGCTCTTTCCAAGCCATGTGCATAATCAAACAAATTAGCATTAGGCTTATTTCTGAGATTCCATCGCACTCGACAGATGGCCGTGGGGGAGGCCGATATTTTCTTTGCTCAGGCATACCTTGTCCTAAGAAAACAAACATGATGGAAATTTGATCCCCATGCATCTCATCCCATTGTCCAGCCCTGTTACTCGCTGACTTCTGAGTGTGCATGCTGGCTTCACCTGCCCACTTCAGCTTGTGTCATTAGGAAAGCTGACAGCCAATGATGTTTTGCAGGATGGAAATATAGTGTTTGGTGTTTTCTCTGAATAGGTGAAATTAAATGAATGGTGCTGTTCTAAAATGTGTTCATTCATAAAAGCACACAATGCATCATCTCTTTATTTAATAGAATGTGTCAGCCGGTCTATTTACACTATGCATTTTTGCCCATTCTACCTCTTTCACAAATTATTCATGTTTTTTATAAACTCTAGTGACCGCATTTTCATAATGTTCGGAATAAGTTACAGAAGTCATATGAATGGTTGTTAGACTCAATAAGAATGGTTACTACACTTTTAATTTAGTAAAACTACAGCTGTTGTAATAACTTTATTAAATTTCTGTTTATTAAACATTCATTGCTTCTTATTCTTATATGTTGTATATTTATATCTATATTCTTTTCTAAGTTGCACAGTTTTTTGAGTATGCCAGATTTTTTCATCCACGATATACTTTCTTATACTTTCTTCATATGCTGTCTTGATACCAGATATTTCACTGCAAGTTGTACATGTTTACAAAATGGATGTGACAAATAAAAATCTTAAATGTTGAATATATTAACAAAATTGTTGACACACTAAAGCTCCAAAAATATCAAAACTTGTTTTTTTCAAAATGTCGAAGTTTGTGGAAGTCTACTAAAAAGTTTTTTAAAAGTTTGGGACTGTTCTGTATTTACAATGTTTTAATATTTATAAAGTACAATCAAATCAGCTTAACAAGTCATTTTAATTCCATGTTTAATATTATGATGAGTAAGCTTAAATTGCTAAATTTATAAAATAAAAAAGTAATATGAAGACATCTTAAATACCTGTAAATCACCAGGTTGATTGTACCTCAAAACCTAAATAAATAGGGGAATTAAATGATGGTTTATTTGTGGTGTAACCATAGTAGCTGGTGTTTTAATGGACTGTTTATACCAAGAAGAATATTCCATAAAATGTTGTTATGTTTGGCCAAGTTGTGAGCTTCTAGTTTGAACTGAATACGACAAGACAGAAAGTCATGTAAGTTGTCTAGTGTAAGCCGTCTCTCCGTATTGTTCAAATGACTTTGTATTAGTCTGAAACATGAACTGGCTGAACTCATACTAATGAAAACATTAGCTCTCACACACCTCATCAACACGACATACAGGGCAAAAAGCATGAGCAGATGGATTTTCAGTGCATGGATAAACAGACAATGAGAATCAGAAGCAAAAATGTGCAAATGTATTGTGGGGGAGAATTAGGGTAATGAGGGTAAGACAAGAGAGAGAGAAAAAATATTAAATAATATATAAAAAATATGATAAATATGATAAATATGATAGTATATTAGAATTCTCCAGTAAATCTAAGTGTTAAAGTGC
This sequence comes from Triplophysa yarkandensis, assembly GCA_033220385.1. Classification (NCBI taxonomy): domain Eukaryota; kingdom Metazoa; phylum Chordata; class Actinopteri; order Cypriniformes; family Nemacheilidae; genus Triplophysa; species Triplophysa yarkandensis. The sequence continues at coordinate 2,038,249 of CM065671.1, read as the reverse complement.
TTACACTTGCCTTGGCAACAGCAAACCAAAGCTCTTTCCTTATGTTTCATGTTTTTTACTCTTGGTTTTATTATAGTAAAGTGCACTAAGCATGAATTAATGCAAATGGGTCACCTATTGTATCCCTATAGTTTTAGTTGAAATACCAATCTACCAATTTTTAGGAGTTTATGGAGACAAATTTAAGCTTTACATTACATTCATTTATATTCATTTTTGACAGCAAAATTGCCAGACAGTTTAGAAGACATATCTCTCTCTCGTTGTGAAATCCATGGTTACATACATGAATGGGATGTGAGACTGGTGGCCTTGTTTTATTGGCTGTCTAGAATGTGTCCATATATGTGCACATCTGCCTGATTAGCATAAGAGACCCCGCCCACTCACGCTATCAATTAGTTAGTGGTTAATCAACATTCCATGGAAAAAGATCTAAAACCTAAGGAATCCATTGAGAATTCGCATCACTGTGCCATCTGGTTTCTTAGTTTATAGCATGTAGATTAGAAAATACATGAGCAGTCAAAAGTTAGGACTTATTTTGTTTTTGAGATCTTAAAGGGGTAGTTCACCCTAAAACGACTGTATGTATGACGTTCTCTCTTCTGAAGAACACAAAAGAAGATATTTTGAAGGAAGTTGGTAACCAAACATACTGGTTGCCTTTGCCCTCCATTGTATGGACTCAAAACTACCAAGACATTTCTCAAAATATTTTTTTGTGATACACTGCAGAAAGACTTGTTCGGAGGTTTTAATTGAATAAACAATGACAGATATTTTCCTTTTTCCTTTAAAATTCTTTTTTTATCTTATGGAAAAAAATTGCATACATGAAACTCTTTCAATACTATTTGTACAAAAAATTGTGAGAATGCTAGTGGTGTCGTCTAAAATTGTACGTTTTGTGAATCTCCATTTAGTTATGTCTTAATTTGACCCGCAGTAGAAATGAGAAGAACAAACATCTTTGAAATAAAACCCCGGCTTGCCATATCCATGCGACCTTCCGGGAAGTGTTTTGACACATGATGCTCATCACTCTTTTGGTGTTTGTGAATTATGCAGTTACTTTGAGAACACACAACCTGTCTGAGGCCATTAGAGCTTCCCCAGATTGATGCCACCTGTTTGAAACATTCATGGGCTTCCTCTTTTCCCCAATGTGATACAAGAAATTAGCTCATGTGGATCGGCCAACATTTATTAAGAATGGATAAGATTCATATGCAGCACACAAAGAACCAAAGGCTTGATATCATCTAAATAAAAGGACCCGGTGTAACCCAACACCAATGAAGGAATGCACTCCATCACTGCTATTGTGTTTGGATACATACAGTTCCCTTTTGTGTGATAAGTGCACCCTGGCCATAGAGATAACACTGCTCCTAAAAGCTCAGATGAGACATTGGGTGTCGACACCTCCACCAACAGGATTCCTGGACAGTTTAATCTTCTGGGTTCAGGGTCTTGGTAGGTGGTAACGGTAAAGGAAAACACAGTCCGGGAAGATTTCAACTCAATTAATGTTTTACTATTTTATGACTAGAGGGGAATGAAACCTGACATCTAATGAGATTAGTTAGATACTTGAGTAATGAAATGATGACATGTTGCTTTTATAAGATTATCTTATATAAATGACTGTTTTTTGTAATTGCAATGGCAAGTGTCATTTAGACTATAATTTATTTCCCCAAATGTATTTTTAAAGAAGTCACTTTGCTGTAACTCTTACACGGCATTTTAGATTAAGCAATGAATTTTAGATTGAAAATATATAGACTTGATATGAAGTAAAATAACAAATAATAAAAATAAAGTTAATGAAATGTGTCACCTTCTGTTTACTAATGCATTGAAAAAACTAATTTAATTAAATGTAATCTTTATTTATACTACACATTTAAATGATAAATTGAAGCAAAGTGCTTTCCAACACATATACAATCACAATGTAACATATGCTTTATAAATCATGAATATCTAAACCTAAAATCGTATGTTTATATTCATATTTATTTTGTCTACAGTTTTAAAACCAACAATATAAAAGACCCAAAAGCAACATAAAATATTCACTCTAGACTCAAACAATGTACGTGAAACAATTTCAACAACAAAAAAATAGTATATTTAAAAGCTTTGAAGTTAGGAAAATAAGCTTTTTAAAGGTTGTTAATTTAAGTCAATATTTTCCACTGAACAAATCTGTGTTCAATTGGGTAACACTATAATTTAAGTTTCATAGAACCATTCCATCAATCATAATTACTTGAAAAAGTTATAGATTATGAAAATGTGTGAACTGATCAAAAACAAAAAGTCGGTTTTTTAGATATGCCTTTTATTAATTATTGTGAACTGTATTGATCATTAGGTCAACCTCAGTGCGTTTACTGTTATTACTGTTATGTTCATGCTCCTGAATCTTTCTTTCACTCAGAAAATCACACACAACACATCAGAACACATCTAAACACGTTTCTTCGCTGTGTAAAGTTAATTAGATATTGTGGGATTCAAAGCCCTTCATTCTGAGAAGCATGGCCTACAGGTTTGTGCTAATGTCACCGTTTAGCATTTAAAAAAACACGACTTCTGTTCTTTCCACGCTCTCTCTCATGCCTGGACTGTTAGTCAGGATGTAATGAGTGCTATAAACTGAGCATTGACTGAACAGCCAGTCAAAGGGTCAGCGACTGAATAGGTAACATCAATTTTATGCCTGAGTTGCTGTGAGTCAGGATATGAAACCTCCAGGCATTGTGGGCCACGGCTTAAGTTAAAAGGACAGGGCGGAAGCTGACGGAAGATTTGTCATCAGATTTTTTTCTTCCTCTTTTCTTTATTGACATTTGTTCCCGGCGTGAACCTTCTGCTTTTAGCTTTAAGAGGTCACCAGATTGGGCAAATATTTTACCAAAAAATGTAATGTGAAAAAAACTTTTAGTTGATAATTTATTTGTTGTTTTAAAATCATAATCAGAATTATTAATAATTCAAAGAAACATATTTGTTAATGATAATAAGTCTAATAATAACAATAATAATATCTAGTTTTTGTTTTATCACAGACTTATAAAAAATAGTTTATTATTATTTATTGTGTCTTGAAAGATTTTTTTTTTAATTTTAAATGAATTTATACTTTTTTACATATATCTATTTACAACAGGTCATAAAAAACATAATTTCTCGCTTTAATTATCACTTATTGGTGTAAATTAAGTATTCATAAAATATATCCTTTTTCCTTGTCTTTATTATTTTATGTTATACTTTATTTCATATTTTTATATTTCCAAGTCACAGATAAAAAAATAGAATATGTTGATATGAGCATATTTTATCATTATATTAGCATGTTTTTATTGACGAATATCTGACTTTCTCATCTGAACATTATTACTTGTAAATAAAAATATTACAGCTTTAATGAGTTGGCATGCGACAGCCTCAGACTTCAGGTGTTATAACTGTAACCATATGCAAGGCCTTACGCACCTTTAACAAGGTGTTAATTGTAGAGTTTGTGAAGGGAAGCATTAGTTATTTCCATCCCACTTTCTTTGCGACGGGACACATTTTGTGCACAAGTTCACACAGGATTGAGCAGTAATTATACACGGCTCTTATGTGCAGTCAGCTATGGAAGGCCAAGTTCTGTTTCCCAACGCTTGAATGATGGGAGAATTCAAGTGCTACATTATAGTGCGCTCAGTCACTTGGGACCAAATTTACCGTTCACAGAGACACCCACGAAAGGTTAACAGTGCAATTTCTTTGGTTAAATCTAAAACTTAGGTACATCTGAGACACAAGTTGGGTTGTGATTTGTTTGTCGTGTAATTGGTTGGTTGTGATTGGGGGTTTGGGGCAGGAAAGCAGTTCGGGGGAGGCACACTCGCCCATCCATTGTCCTTGAAATAGTTTTAATTACCTCCTCAGTGGGGGTGTGACTTCCGTCATGATGCTGCTCTCTGGAGGTATCAGGTTAATCTAGTTATTTATTTGAATAAATATTATGCTTTTAAATGTTATGCTCATAAATTAAATACAAATACAACTTACGATCTGCCTCGTTTTATTGCAACTCTTCATATTTGTGAATTCTTAATGTAAACACTGTTAAAATAATATATATATAAAATATATACAGTATATATTACAATATAAAGACAATTTTGTCTTATAATCTCGCATTGAATGGATCTTTGTTGAATGGATGTTTGTTAACCTCACAATGGAAATATTTATTTGTTTAAACTGTTTTATTACCATAAATGGATATAATGCAAAGTCATAGAACAACATATTTATTTTACATTTCTGTCACGAGCAAACACACATATATATTTTCACAAGCATATATATATATATATATATATATATATATATATACATATATATATATATATATATATATATATAAAAACTGCACATACTGTAGAAATATAATAAATAATAAAATTTCACCCCAAAATGCAGTGATGATCAACAGAAAACAGTATTCTATAAAGGTGTGTTGAAAACTACATTTTAGTCATCATTTATTGGAAATTTTCATTTACATTTATACATTTGGAAGATGCTTTACTTTTCTTTATGATATAAATATGTTTTATTTTTAAATGTGCATAACATATCTGTTAAAGGGGTAGTTCACCTAAAAATTTTTATTCTATCATCATTTTCTCACCTTTTTTAATCAACAGTTTTTTGTTGCTATTGATTTCCATAGTAAGACAACCATAATTTAAACACAAAACAAACACTAGATATTAGAAGAATGTAAAAAAAACAAAAAGTTGCGGGGTACTTTCGACTACCAATATTATTTTTCCTGCTATGGTTCTGAAACGGGACAAGGAACTGTAAGGTCTTAAGTATTCGTTCAAATATCTTTCTCTGTGTTCAGACAAACAAAGACATTATATACAGATCTGGACTAGATATAGAAAAATGCATGAAAGAATTTTCGGAGTGAGCTGAAATTATCACTGAATGATCACTGATGGCGCTGCGACAATGCAGGAGCTGTTTGAGAAACATCCCTTGCTCATTATCCTACATGCTAATGTGTGTTTAATCATAATGCAATAATACAATAGAATAATCATGTATTATATGATGTTCAACATTATTCGATACTATGTGTAACCATCAAGTAATGAACCTAATTCATGCAATGAGATGAGATTAAAAGACTAGAATATAATGATCAAATCTGTTTTAACATTAACTAGTGTTTACAATTTACAGAAAACAAATAGCAATATGTTTACTTAAGAATGCAGCAATGCCTGTAAATCATTAAAGATGATATTGTTATCAGGAGCGTCTCTCTCTCTCTCTCTCTCTCTCTCTCTCTCTCTCTCTCTCTCTCTCTCTCTCTCTCTCTCTCTCTCTCTCTCTCTCTCTCTCTCTCTCTCTCTCTCTCTCTCTCTCTCTCTCTCTCTCTCTCTCTCTCTCTCATGGTTCTCGCTCTCTCTCATTCATTCATATAATACATGTGTGAGCTTGTGTGTGTGTGTGTGTGTGTGTGTGTGTGTGTGTGAGTGAGAGAGAGAGAGAGGGGGGGGGGGGGGGTAATGAGATACTAGAAACATGGTCTTATCAAACCACAAGGAGACCCCATTTAGATCCACACATCTACAAGCAGACACAGTCCAGATATAAACAACTGTTAAACAACTAACCCAATTGGTACATCACAGCTCGGCCTCTTATCTGCTACTTGACTGATAAATACAGATATTGTTTACACGGCTTCTCTCAATCCTTCACTCTCATTGGTCAGCTGTGGCATTCTCTAGTCAATTTTTATTTTCGTAAGGACTGTTGATTATTCAATTCAGAATTGATTCTTGTCTCCAGACAACAATTCCATATCACTGTGACATTTTTGTCATTTTTTCTCTTGTTTATTTGAATTTGTTTATTTACAATTTTATTTATAAAGACTAAAAGTAAGTGTTTACTTACTGTTTATACATATTTTGTATTTAGAAACACATACATGTATATACATTTACATGCATTTGTTATATTAATAATTTAAATTAAAAAAATGATTGTTATGTACATGTATTATTTTTCTTAAATGTATATATGTGTGTGCGAATGTGTTGGTAAATACAAAGTATAGTATACACAGACAACTGTTATGTTAACAAAATTTTAACATATTTACGGTTATTCGTGATTAATCGTTTGACACCCCTACCTTAAATATATTTCCATATTTTATATTTATAAATGATCTATATTTATATATACAGATATACTTACTTATATATTTACATTTAAATATATTTCTAGATAGCTTACTGAACAAGGAATTAAATATGAAATATATGTACCAAATTAAAAAAAAGAATAATATATATATAACATTGTTCATGTTTGATTAAATTTAAAAAAAAATTATTTGTAAATGCTAAAATAATGATTAACTATGATCATTTTGAGGGTTACTTAGTAATAATGTCTAAGCATGTGATGTGAAAAGTTTGGCCCACCCATGTGACCATTCTGAAAGATGACCCCCAGCCAATGAACATGTCCACATAGCTTTGCCATAAAGCTGACCTTTAGGAACCTGAGTGGCGGTAAAGTTCAACCTGTGATCCGAGTTCTGTTGTCCTGCTCTGTTGTCCCCAAACAATCCCTGAAGTTCACATTCAATGTGTACCAAAACAATGTTTTAACTGACACATTTCCAATTTACCATAGAAACAGTTTGTATTTTTATATACCTATAGATGTCTCCACCCTTAACTGACCCATTAGATCTCTCAAGTCAAACACACCCCACCCCCCTCTTTTTGTTCTTTCATATGAGGAGGGGTGATGAGAGATTACAAACCATCTGAATCTCCTTTAACTAAATGCCCACAGTGGGATGAGGGCAATTATTCCTGCATGATGCATTCCTTCCCCAAAGAACATTCCCACTTTGTTCAACATAATACTATCCTGTAAAAAAGTCTTATAAAGAATTATATCTTCAAGAAATAGGTAACATTAAAATGAAAGCGAATGGAAAAATCACAATGCGTTTCAGATATTTCTCCTAAAATATGAGATTAAATTGACATTCAATGAAACTGATATAAAATATATATAAAAAAAATTTCTGAGATGCATCCTACATATTTATTATTATCTTTAGACTATAAAGTTACTTTAAAACCACCCAAACTTTGTTTTCTCTATAGAAATAAGCTTGAACACAAACAATGCCAAATAAATGCATCCGTTTACAGTAAACTCCCTTTTTCCATTTTGTAGATCCATGTAGATCATAAACGTTCTTTACATTTTTGTTTATGTGTGCTTTAATAGTCAAATAATTTGATTTGTGCATTCAAATGAATTTCGTGCTCCCATTTAGAGCAGGTGGGAAGTTCTAGTTCACTTCACAGAGAACTAAATATTATAGCTCAATAATATGTTTTCAAACAAATTTTCATTTTTTGTGAACTATTCCTTTAAGTCATTTTTTGGGTCATTACTTCATGGACGTGGTCATGTATCATCAGAACTATAGATAGCCAGCTGGACCGATCGAGTGCATGAGTAATGATAAAAATCCAGCTGCTGTAGTTTGAGAAACAGAAACCTGCAATTAGAGAAGATTAATAACCACATGCTCTAATGAAGACCCCCACCCACCCCGAGTGGCCGGCCCCCCTCGGGCGGATCTCTGTGAGAAAAACTATCTGTTTGTTTTTCCTCTTCAGGATCATGTTGATTATGAGAAAATGGTTCTTTAGTCCTAATTGTCACATGGAATTTCCCGCCTTTTATAGTCAGAGCGAGAGTCCAAACCTCACGGAAGTTGGAATTTTGTATAATGTTGTAATGGAAAGTTCCATTCTCATGCTCTTAGTGAGAAAACCTGTGTTATAAGAGTCTTTGTTGTTCTTTTGAAAAGCAATGTTTACAACATTGCAACTTATGAAGTATATTTTAAGATTAATATATAGAATACATAGTGTTTATTTTCTATAAAGTATATATGATATAAAAGTTTGTGTGTTTGTATGTATGTATGTATGTATGTATGTATGTATGTATATATGTATCTATATATATAGTAACTTCACTTAAATACATACACACAACCTTTAATATTCTGTGCCATACAGAAAATAAATATATAGTTTCTACATACAGTTAAACATCGTATATCATATCTATTTCAAATGTATTTTGAAAGCTTTACACGATCTTTATTGTTGCAGAATTGTACATTTGCAGCTATAAACATTTTAAACATACAATTCTGTAGTTGAGTCAATTTAAAGAGAGTTGTTTGAGTGTATTGTGAGATCTTCAATAGTGATTCAAATTGCAAACTTGACAAATCTGAGTTCAGCTTGAGACCTCTTTGGGATCTCCTCTCGAACTCTGGAGACATTTGTAAGATTTCTTTTCTATAATAGAAGATGATGTGTGTGTTCTCGTGGGTAACTCAAGAACATCATACTTCACGCTTGGTGTTGTGCTATGAACTGCTCTGTTGTATGTATGTGTATAGTTTTGCTCAGTCACGTCTATCCGTGTGGTGTTAAATGAAGCACGTCCTATCCCAGAACCCTCAGTGTTCCTCCAGAAACATGACACCCAGGCGAGTATCATTTGCCGATGTCTCTATTGCTTCTCACTGAGGCGTGGAGTCAATCGCTGCTATTCGGAACGATAAGTCGTGGAGGTAAATATACCGGACTGAGGTGAAGAAAGTGCTTTTGTCCCGTGCCTCAGGATCGCCATGGCCATCTGCTTTATATTTGTGTCATGAAGGCGACTAGGCCGACGTTAAACATGTGTTTGTGTTTTTGTGACATCGGGAACTTGATAGAGAGATCTCAGAGAGATGTTTAGAATAGAGAAGGTGGGGGATTGTGTCTATAGCAACCTTTAACCTTTTTCCTTCTTTTAATGAAGCGAGTTCAGCTAAGCCAAGTCATTTAGAATTACTGTCCAGAAATCAATGCTAGGACATATAGATAAACAAAATGATTTTAATGTAATGAATTTCTGATTTTAGAAAATACACACTACGCACATGCATTTATATTTTCAAATATTTAACTGTTTTTTATCTCCATGCTTGTGCTATGTATACATATATTTAACTTATTGTGCATTGTGCAGTTTATTGAAAATTGAGAATTTGTGTATACAATTTTATTATTCTATGTTTGATTTCTGTCTGTGTCTATCTTCTGTGACCTGCATGCTTCTGTAACCATTCATTCATTAATAATTTATTACCAATAGAAGTATTACCAGTACAGTACAACAGTATTCAATTTAATTTTTTGCTCTTACTGTTGTTGACACCACCCGGTATATTATTTCATTTGTGTTTATAACAGAGAAATTATAACATGTTTTCTTTGTGTATACATTTTTGTTTCATGTTCAGATGTTATGTTATGATAGAAACTCATTGTACAAACTATGACATGGTTCTCCATGATCTCAGCAGTAGCAACTGTCTTTCATCTGCGGCTATTTGGTTCAGTTTAAGATTTCTTAATATGGACTACGGATGTTTTGTAGAATATAAGAATGTAAGCATGATGAATTCCTACAATTTCCAAAAAAACGTAAGCTTTTAATTTCAAAAAGCACATATTTTCCATGTAAATATGTTAAATCAAAAAATAGTGTATATGGTGACATTGGTGACCTATATGGGGACATGAGGCACATTTTAAATATACTTAAATATAGTTCTCTATTTTCAGTCACAAAAACACACACAAAAATCCATTGTTAATTGCTCACCCTCTTGTAATTTCAAACCTGTATGACTTTTGTTTTTTCTGCAAACACAGAAAAATATTGGAAAGGACATTGGTAACTGGCACCCGTTCACTTGCATTGCATTTGTGTGCATACAGTAGAAGTGATTTGGTGCCATTGCTGTTGGGTTAAAATTTGATGTTCTTAAAAATATCTTATTGATGTTTTTTTTTAGAAGAAAGGCACTCATACATTTTTGAAATGACATGAGGGTGAATAAATGATGACATTGTCATTTTGTGTTGTACTGTCACTTTAAGAGAAACATGAGAAGTGGATGAACTCTGTGCTATTTTGAGATATTAATTCTGGAAATACAAAAACAAAACGCTTTTTGTATATTAGGTGCAAAATAATTTTTGACAACATTATAAGCTCATTATTAAAGCGTACTTAAATAAAGTGTTCTTAAGTTTGTGTACAAGTTTTATAGGTGGATGTTATTGGGTGATATCTTTCTTGAAATTTCTTACAATTCCTTCCAAATGCCTTCACGCTGGTGTTTAAGGGTTGGTACATTTGGCGTATCTCTTACCAGATTAACCAGTCCTAAACTTCAGCTATTTCTGGAATGTGTAAAGTCATTTCATGGGTTGATAAATGACAGAGCAAACCTAAACAAATATATCACATCATAATGCATTATCTATAGAATTTATAGCTACAGTGTGTTTGGGATGAATCATTGTGTCATTAAATTCATCATAAGAAGGACACATTTTAAACATATCAAATCAATGTTTTTCCAGATTGAAGGTGATATATTTATACTAATCTCATTTGCTTCATACTCACAGATCAATAGAGGTGATGATCTGCCGTCTCCAGCCGGAGAACCTGAGCCAGAGCTTTTGTTAACTGTAATGAAATACATGTTTAAAAAGGAGAAGCACATTAATTTTTCATGTGCACTGTGCTTGACAACTTCAGCATAGTCCACTATAACAACCTTCAAGGGCCTCCTGACCCTGGGAGGGGGTGACCTCTGACCTTTTTTGGGCCTCTTTTATGAGGATTTTTTCAAGACTCTGACCAGATGGCTAAACTATCAAAGGGTTTTTTTATGAGAAAAATCTGCAGGCCGTAGTGCGGTGGTATATTTCTTTCATTGTGCAGCCCTGCCTCCGAAAGTCCTCACTGGAAGCCGCAACAGAAATGGTAGCACTGGTTGAACATTTGTACGACATGGAAACTTGTTTAACCACTTAACTTCGTTTTTGGACATTACCGATCGATTATCAAAGGTTTTGAATCGGAAGACCACTCGATGATAACCAAAAGGGAAAAGAAGGTTGGACTGTGGATGCATCAATCAATGTTTTCAATCACATGATCAGTCACACCTAAAGACATAAACAATCTCGAGGACCCTATAAGTCACATATGCCTGTGACATTCGTTTTTTACTTGACTTATATCAAGACATGATTTTTAAATAAATAAGATACTATGAATATGGTGCATTTAAGTCTCTCTGGATAAAAGCACCGGCCAAATGAATAATCATATGTAAATTGTAAATTCATGTAAATTCTGTCCTGACATTCAATCTTTTAAAACAAAAACAGGTGCAGAGCTTTTTAAATCGAAATCTAGTTTTGTTAATGTTCTAAAGTAACTTAATGTTAAATTTTGATATATTTGTATTTCATTTTTTGTGTTAAATGTATTCCTATTTATTTAAAAATAGTTGTTCAAACAATATTTAGACATCTTTTATTTTTTTATAATGTGTTAATAGGTTAACTTACACTTTTTCAATAACAACCCCGATGAAGAGCTTACTTTGTGCTCTTTCAGCAAAGAAAAGTTTGATTTGTTTCACCCTTTTATCCACATATTCATGTTTTCAAAAGCTGGCATTAAAATGATATTACCACATGCGCTATCTAACATGACAGTCTGCCGAAAATCCATTACAGTGGAGAACTAGAGGAGATGCAAGAGAAGAGTTGTGCGTCCCTGGGTCACTATAACTTCCACGTTCCACATCACTCATGAGGCACCTTTATGACAGATGAACTATGTGGATGGATTGGGTTTCTCAGGGATAAGTTTCACCAAAGTTTTCTTTTCTCTTAACAAACACACTGGCTTCAGTAAATATCTCTACTTTAGTGTGAGATGCCTGTGTGCAATAAGAATATATTGTCTGAAAAAAAGTGATGTTTGCCTGTGTGACACTGATTACAGCATCACTTTGCAGTTGCTAGGGTGCAATGGACGGTTGCTAGGGTGTACTCTTTCCAACCTATGTTACACTGTAGATGTCAGGTCTCTATAAAGAATAAGCCTATTGCGTACTTATTGTTTAATTTTCACAGAAAAAAAATAATTCGAGGTATCACACTTCTGTTTACTCAAACCTAATTATTTGAATTTCATTTTTGCATTTGGCCAGCTTTCCATTTTCCAACAATAAGCAAGGAAAATGTGCTTGGTGAATGGTAAGCTGTTCAGAGTCTCTGGCTTTCATTAATAATAGTGAAGGAGCTCATGGTTTCAGCTGGATTTGTTAACCCTTGTTAGGAAGTGAGCCGTTAATGACAGCTGCTGTGAACATTACCAGTCGGGCACCAGCCCTCATCTCTACCCTCCCCAAAGCATACTTCACTCTCAGCCCAATAAAACATCAGAAGATAAACAGCACACGTAAAACAGCAGTGTACAGTTTTAAACTGGATTTACATTTTGATACACCGAGATTGAGTTCAAGCTTCATCATGTCTGATGTTTGTATTGAATCCGATGAAATTCAAATTCTTTGTTAGTCAATATTTGATAATGTGCTTCAGATGGTGATCAGTTTGACAGCTTGGACAGAACATCCATTAAGTCCTCTCCTCCAACTCAGCAGTTCTATTCCGGCTATTCCACATCCAATCAATTTACACTGTAACCAGCCACACCTTCTAGTTTTCTGATCCAGTATTTGATTTCGATATTTTCATTTTTAGTATAGGCTGTTTCAAACATTTCAATGTCTTTAGAATTATCATTAATAAAAAATACTGAGGGTAAATGGGTTGTTGATTAACATGATCAAACTGAGAATTCCAACCACCCATTTTTAAAGGAAGCATTAACATGTTTTATTTTAAGTAACTTTTTATTCCTGTTTCTCTGAATTGCATCAGACATGTACATAAAATAGAAAAGAATAATTTATTATTTTTGTTAAAAATTAATTATTTGATTACTAATTGTTGTGTAGGCTGTGAGTGATTGTTGTAACTTGAGTCATTTATATAAATATTCATGGTATTTTTGTTGGAATTTATAAAAAAAAAAATTAATTTTCTTTTTTTTCAGGTATTTTCTTTTTTATTTACATTTTATTACACACAAAATAATTTGAAAATACCCCATCAATTAACACAATATGATTCTGTCCTAATATGTCTTTCCCCCCATTTAAACCCGCTCAATGCAATACTTGATGTAAACAAGCTTTTTTATGACATTTTTGTCCCTCATAGTCACGGTAATCCAAGCTGTCCTGCTTTTCAGTTTTAATGTGTCCATTCCTGTTCCTGATTGCACGTCGAGGTCATGCAGGATCTAAAGTCACTGGAAGCAGTTAAAATAATAGGAGCTGACCACATGTTGGAGCTTATGACATGTGGCCTCTCGACACACAGAGGAGACAAACCCACCGGGAGAAAAACTGTTGTTGTGTCTCGCTATGTTTGAATATTACACAAATATTTATGCAGTCTGATATACAGCAAACATGTGAAGCAAGTTATTGCTGATATATTAAATACACAAAACTAAACAAATTTCCTTTTTTTAGATGACCCGGCTACTTTCGCGGAGCGGCAAGTAAACATATTGTTTGTATTAAGATAAGTGGACGTAAATATAAATCATAAATTGTGTGTGCATGTAAAGACATGTTGTTGTGAGTTTGTGCATTTTGTTTTGTTTGTACCCTTCCTGTTTGTCTTCCATCATAGTTGCACCTACACAAACACACAAATATACACTTGTCTATACAACTTCCTTCTCAATGGCTAATGAGAGGACTGAAAGATTTTTAAGGGTGAGTTCAACAGTTTTATGATTGAAATTTCTTGCACATGTGGTGATCATTTCCTTCACACGGAGTAAATGTAAACATATATCCAAATATATAATGAATCAACCTAATGAAATATTCTATAAGGTGTGATATAACTTTGGTAATATAAAAAAGGGAATGGAAAACACAAGCTTATATTTTGGTAATGTTAAGTACAAAAATTATTTTTTTTAAATATACCGTCAACTGATAATATTTTGTAGTTTTTTGCTTTGTTGAACCCAAAAGAAGATATTTAGAAAAATTGAGGGGAGCAACCAGTTCTGGGTCACCTGTGACTACCTTTTTTTTTATTTTATTTTTATTTTGTTTGCCAACAATCTAACTTGCGGACATTCTTCTAAATATCTTTCTTTGTGTTCAACGGAAAAGCAGATATATTTGTCAATTGTTCAGTATAAGTGATCGTTTTAACTTGACTCATTTGTCTAAACATAAATTTAAATTCTTGGTTTAATTTTACCAGATTTAATCTATGGATACATTGAAATGACATCCCTATATTATGGTACCGTTTGAACACAACAGAAAATATTTCGAAGAATAGGAAAGCGAACAGTTCTAAGGAACCTTGTAACACCATTTTATATATTTTTTTACTTTGGTAGTCAACAATGCCCCAGAAATCTTAGTTGCGGTGTTATTATTAATATCTTTTTGTGTGTGGAACGGAACAAAGTAATGGTTTTGAACAACTTTGAGGAGGAGTAATTCATGAGGTTTTATTTTTGTACTATCCCTTTTAAACACAAACCTGCATTTTGAATCCGAGATGCATTTATTTATCACTCCACTATCTTTAAGCGGCTTTTATGTGAATGTTCAGAAATTACATGAGACATAGAAATGCCCAAAGGGACAAGCTGCTCTAGCAACTGCTTAGAAACCGCCTGCCATCCTTGCAAATCCGCTCTTATTTTCTGGAGCAAAAGATCTAGATTTTTCATTCTGTTGAATCTCTTGGCTCTGTATAAGTTTATCAGCAGCTGTGAAATAAGAACAATCCAGATTAATGATTAATCAGACCCAAATCAACTCAGCTTTTACTTGTGTTCAGCACATCAACGGCCACCAGCCGGGCCGGTCACGTCTCCCCCAGTGACAGTGACCCTCATGGGCACATCTGCAGCTCAAGAGTGTCTCCAGCTGCCGGCGTCTCTGCTCGTGGACCATACACCTGTCCCATCCCAGCATCCTGTTCGGGCTGGTTTGTCAGAAGCTGCACATGCTAAATCCTGTCCAGTAGTTCTCTTGACTTTGAACTGCACAGCTGGTTGGTGATGAACTACTTCATCCGTTCCAAATTACAGCTGAGCGGATTGCAATGTTGGGTACCATGTCCTTAACCTTGTCCTTTCCATATTAACAACTTGTTTTCCAAAACAATTTTAAAGCTGTGCCAACTTGCAAAAACATATTTTTTGAATATATATCTATAATTTGTGACTCATACACACGGCTGCCTTCTTTCCTTATGCTAATCTTCTGAATGGCCCTTGATTGAACCGCAGGCGCCTGCCAGCTCTTTTCTTCCCTGTCCTTTCTGCTTTCTAATTTTTAGTTACTGTTGAATCCACTGAGCTTCAGCAAACACAAAGAGGCGCTGAACGCCGGCCAGCCCACCCCACAGATGGTCGGTGGATCTGAAGCTGTCAACACAGTTGAACGAGCCGGTCACCGGGGCTCTGTCTCCACAGGAGCGCGCTCGGCCTGAATAGGAGCACTTCCACTGGCTTCTATAGCCCCCCGCCAAGCATTTGTAAAATGATTTGTGGCAAATTTGTTGGATCAATATGGATGCCGGAGGTGAGGCTCCTTCTGTGTAGAAACACCGCTTGGTTCCTTGTGGCTAAGCTAAAGCAGATTTGTTTGAATCTGTGTCGCACTAAAGACATCTGGACTTCTGAGGTGACGACACGTTGACCGTGACAGAACTCGCTAAGCTGGTCAAAACCCCACAAAGAAATGTAATGAGTTAACGCTTGTGTTGGAGATGACTCACGTTGGTTCAGAAAGTTTGGGAAGTCTTGGAAAAAAAATAAGAATGTTGTTAAAATAAGGATATTTAATTACATTAAATATTCTGTAAATAATATATTACTGCTTTTCATTTGAATATAAAATAGTTTTATACCGGAATTTTTCCTGCAGAACACGGAAAAAATATTTTAAAGAAATCATGACATTCTTACAAATATCTTTTTTTGTGTCTAATCTGCAAAAAACTAATATCTTTCAATGGCTATGAAAAGAGATCTCTTCAATGTATTTTGCCAAGTCCCATAAAAAATATATATTATTATAATATTTATGTATTTGTGCATAATGTACTGTATATTATAATTGATAAATTAGTAAATAATTGACAAATATTTATCCATATTGAGACAATTGCTCACAGACATAGGAGACTTAAAGTTACACATCTCCTAAAAGTGAAAACTGTGTCATTATTTCCTCACCCTCATGTCATTTTAAACCTGTATGACTTTTTAGGCAGAACAAATGAAGATATTTTGACATTCCCCAATATATGTTTTCGTGTCATCAAAAAATTGCAAAAAAATCTCCCAATAGCTCAAATAAAATTTGAAAGAGATTTCTTTCATGGTTTTTGCCAATTCCCATAAAGAATATTTATTTACACAATATTCATGTTTTCTCAATTTAATTATAGTTTACTGAATATTATTGCATAATACTGATAAATTATTAAATATGTATCTAATATATTGACTCCTTTCTATTAGACGTAGTAGACTCAATGTAACAGTCCGCCCAAAAGTAAAAATTTTATCATTGTTTACTCATCCTCATGACTGCATTCTTCAAATACCTTCCTTTGTGTTGTATTATTTCTAAAAGCACAAGGTTTGAAATTACAACAGGGTAAGTGAGTGATTTTTCAGTTTTGAGCAAATTATCCCTTATAGCAAAATATTCCACTTGCCCTCTTTTTATCTGATCAGAAAAAATAGAGAGATTAAATTGATGTAAATAGGAATTATTCTTTCTAACGGGTGGGAGAAAGTGTAAAAGGTTTAGATGTTCCTATTGAGACTTCTGTAACCTAACATGTCTCCGTGAGATCCAGAATGGGATTTCTGTTCCTTTCTTTAAGCCACCTTCTTTAATTTATTGCTTTTCTTTGGACCCAATTTTAAGATGAAGAAAATTAAAAATTAGGTTCTGTTAATACAAAACAACTTTTAACTGCATTAATCTCCCGATCTTCTCATGAAAGTAGCATCTTTGGGCAATAAAAATGCCGCTGGGATCTGCAGCATCCTCATAACCTCATACAGATGTAATAAATGATACCGGCACCAGGCAACCACAAGGACTGAAAACACGGTAAAATTACTATATGCAAACAGTGTGGCTGTGGCCTGCGGTGATGTGTCTGAACTCAGTTTACCTGCCACCTCACCGTCCAGTTCACGTAATCTGTGCTATAAACCTTCATAAATACACTATTTCTAAAGATTTGTAAACTTGAATAACATGGTCTGAAAAACATAACGGTGTACATGAGAGGCCATTGCCGATGTTGAAGTCATTCATTGGGTGGGTTTTGAAGGGATTAGATTTCTGTGCATTATCCGCTTCTTTTCATGTGTAAATGATGAAATGTGAGAGTTACTTTTGCAACAGGTTTTTCGCTGTGGCCGGTATCAGCGACCTGTAGCCATCATCCATTCAGCTCCTGACTGAAGCCCCTGTGTTTTCCAGCTGAAAGAGAGAGAGGAAGAGAGTCAAAGGGATGGACGATCAGATGTGGGTTCTATCAGATGTGAATGTTTCATAACTCCTGTGAAGCATGCCTTTGCCACCTGTCACCACCCGTTTCTCTCTGTGGTATTGCTTTAACTAAACGGTAAAACAATGTTCTTAAAAACCCTTTAGGCTGTATAAAATACATAGACAGAAAAGGCTAAGGGGTACATCACCCATTCATATAAAAGAAGATATTTGGAAGAATGTTGGTAAGCAAACAACACTGAAGCAAATTGACTTACACTGCATACGAACAACAAATTCAATGACACGTTTTTCTTAATATCTTCTTTTGTGTTCACCAGATAAAAAAGGGCTGTTTACAGGATTGCACTGACATGAGGGTGCCTAAATAATGAGAGATCTTTTTGTATGAAGTGCCCGTTTAAAAATGCTTTGTTTCTGGTGCTAAGGCAAATGAGGTGATGGACATACAGTAGATTATAAAATGTTTGGGTTCTTATTTTGACACATCTGACCTTTAGATCGTTTGAGAATCTCTATCGGAGACGTGCGTGAAATGGCTGGAGACAAAGAAAATGTTTCCGTCTATCAACAAGCGTCGGCACACATGATGATTACAAAAAAGATCTCTTCCATTTTTCCTCTTAGCTAGAGATGAAATGAAATGAGAAGATGCTTAAACTCCTTGCAAAGGACATGCCCTACAGATGAGATCTAAACGTGGCCCCAAAAATCTGCCTATAATGTATTAAACACTAGGGATTTTTCCGACTTCTTTACATCTTCATTTGGAAGAATTTCAAAGAAAAGAAGGACATTTTAAAAATCATATAAGCGTGATGTGGTGTAATGTAGAAAATATACGTCTTAAATCCCTAACATCCCCAGATGTTTTATCTGAAAACAGAAGCTGGCTGATATCCACGGCACGTTCGCGTTTTCCGCAGTCTGTCGGTTTTCAAAGAAGGTGGCTGTGTAGAAAATAATCAGCAGAACATCCCATAATTCAGAATGCGAGGCAACAGATGTTGATGCTGAAGAAAGGGGCTCTCAGGACTCGGGCCTGCAGAGCTGTCCATTGTTCGGCCTCAGAGCCATTTATGTGGTTGCCATGGTGATGCTACGCCACTTTTATCCATTTCCCCGCGCCGGACGCATGCTAATGCGAGATCATAGCTCTTATTGACAAAGATGATAGAAGCTGAACAACAAACAGAACATTGTGGATAAAAGCCAACGGAGCTCGGGCTTTCATGTACAAGGTGCAAAACAGAGTTTTATTTAGCAGCAAACAGTTTGTTTGATTATCATTATGAGCATAAAGCCGATGGAATATTTTATGATGTGTTCAGCGGAGAGAAAAGTTGTTTATAGCTGGGTGCAAGTCACCATGCACTGTTCATAAAACGGACATAAATAACTAAAATCCTGTGGCTTGTTGCCTGTGGCTTCGTTACACACAGGAATGGATGCATGGCAGGTGCACATGCCTGAAAAATTGGACTGACTTCTCTTTCTGTAGTTTGCGGTCAGTGGCTGTGGATGTAGTGGACACAGCTTTGCTTTTTATGTGACAAAAAGACTATTGTCCCGAGGAGCAAAGCTGTCCGTCTCCAAGGCAGTTGTAAAGTGGCCGGCCAGGTGTCCGTATGTCTTTGAGCTCATTGTCAAGAGCTTCGTGCTGTCTGTGACTCAAGTTTTCCTCTCTGTTCATGAAGCACATGGCCATGAGCAGATTTACATTTGTAGATCAGTCAAGGTCAGATTTGTTATTTTGATTCTAGATGTTTTCTAACACCAAAAGTATTATATTTAATAATGCATTATATTATATTTATTATATTTAATAATAAGATATTTTTAAACACCTGCCTGAGGCAGAAAAACTTAATAAATGTACAAGAATCCAATATTTTTGTGATTTAAATTGTTTTACTTTTTCTTATTTACTTTTAGATGTTTTTGTTTTTTATGATTTTTAATACAAATTTAAGTTCTAACTATGCTCCCCCACCTTTTGAATAATGAATAGAAATGAATGTGGGCCCATCTTATTTGGTTAACAACATTCTTCAAAATATCTTCTTTTGTGTTCAACAGAAGAAAGAACTTAAACCTCATTTTGAATTTTACAGGGTGGACAACATACATAAATATATGTTTGCTTAATGTATGCTTCTTTTGATTTTCTGTCCTGTAACATTAAACCTAAAAACATTTTGAACATAACAGGCTTGACGCTTCACATAATGAAATTATTATTATTTTCATTTTATTTACAAATATATACACTGCTTTATTTTCTGGAGGATGTGCTACAATGTACCCAAATAAAGAGATTTAAAAATAGAATTAAACTAAGACATTTTTGCATATAGGATTAGCTTTAATATCACTGATTTCTGATGACGCTTCGAAATGTAAAGAAGTAAAAGCAGTTTGCATGGAAAGGCTCGCTAGTTGTTTTGTCCCTGTTTTAAAATTCACAGCATGCAAACATCAGAAACTTGGAATGGATTATTTCCACATTTTGTGTGCTGAAGAACAGCGGAAAGGGCAAATGACTTTTAGCAACACTCCCTTATTTCTAAACAGCTGAAATGTCAAATATTCTTTACTGTAAACACTGAGATTCTCAGAATAAGAACTCTCAAGGGTCTGTGTTTGAATTTTAATATAAAATAACATTAATAATGAAATGAAAGTGATCTACTTAGAGACTAACATCACAGTTTAGCTAGGGCAGATTTGTTTATTGTAGCCAATATAATATTCATTCATCAACAGCTTTGGGAAGTGCCACACATCAAAAAGTTTCGACAGCATTTTTGGTGAAAATCAATCTTGTTTGGAATTGCTTTTACAGTATATATCCACTTCAAACAACGCCAGACAGCTGATAGTAATATAATACTTTTATAATGATTCGTCTGATCAATTTTCCATGACTGTTGTTTACAGAACCTTCAAAGAAACTGGATAGGTGATGCAAAACTAATCAGCAGCATTTGATGATAAGAATTCTACCAACTTTAGTTTGATCTCCATAACATACAAAAACAGGCCTTACTACAACTGACTTTTGTTGCTGTTACATCAAGGTGTCATGAATCACATTGTCTGATGAGTATAACGCAAGTATGTTAAAACCCACACATAAATGCGTTTGCCTAAATGTGCAAGTGTGTGTGTGCTTGTGTACAAACATGTGTGTTACATCTGGTTAATGTTTCCAATAATCAACAGTTAAGATCTTTACTCAATGAATTGTTCCAAATCAGTATAAATGGTTTGGATCTGTTGAAACAAAGAAAGATATTTCGAGGAATGTTTGTAACCAAACCAGTTGTTGGACCATGACTTCGACAGAAGTAAAAAATCAATGGAAGTCATTTTTGATGTCCTATATTTTCTTCAAAATATCTTATTCTCAAAAAAAGTTTCATATAATGGGGTCCAGTAATTGTTTTGTTATACGCATTCACCCACATACCTTTTATGTTAATCCGTACAGAGACATTTATATAGATTTGGAAAAACTCAAATATCAGTAAATGATGTCAGATTTTTAGTTTTGGGTGAACTGTTCTGTAAAAAGCCAGTTTCAAAATGTAAACTCACATCTGTCTATTCTGACCAACACAATCTTATGGCATATTAACAAGTTAACAAATTTTTATAAATTCATACAATCTCTTTTCATCTTTTCATAAAGTTAAAGAACTCCTTCACATTGTATGAAACAGATTCTTAAGATGTAAAAATATAATTCATCAGCCATAGCTTAAAGAAGTTCTTTTGTTGTTCAGATTTTTAGCTGGCAGTAATAAACCATCTCATTGTAATGACTGTAGCATCAATAAATGACATTTTATTAGCTTTTATTATTATTAGTTCTTTGTGTTTCTTATGAAGGGCTGTTTTGAAGCGTTGCAATTGTATTAGTTTGGGTTTGTGATTTTATTGATCTCTGTATTGGCCTCTGAAGGAAGGTCTTATCACTGGACATGTGTTTTTACAATCTGCTTAAGTAATTGCCCACGAAACAATGTCATTTCTTGCATGTCACTTTAAAGAATGATCCATAAAAGTCATCTTGAGGAAGTCAGGCCATATGTGCGTTCTGGGAGGGGACATGTTTCATGAAAAATGTGTTTTCCTTCTAGAATTTGCAAATAAAATAATATCATAACACAACACAACACAACAATATAACATAACATAACATAACAACATAACATAACATAACATAACATAACATAACATAACATAACATAACATAACATAACATAACATAACATAACATTAATATAATATTAATATAATATTAATATAATATTAATATTATATTATCAGTATAATATTTATATAGTGTAATGTAATCTAAATCAACTTTCCAAACCAATTATTCAGTTCGCAAGTTTGTACTTCCCTTCTGAAAATCACTGTTTGTGTGTTTAGCTATAATCGTGAATGGGTGCCTGATTTCCAGCAACTTCTTTACATTTGAGTTCTTCTAGGAAATATGTAAATATCTTGCTGTCTCTGAAGGGAATTAATATATTTACATATTTCCAAGAACACTAAATAATAACAATTTACACAGATCCTCCCGTTCAAACACGCACATCCCCTCTGCTTTTATAATGTGTTTTGCCCTTCTGAGCATCAATGAATGTTTCCAGCCTTTTGTGTATATTTTTTCAATGAGAATGTGTGATGTTTGCATTTTGCATATCCTGACTGGGTTACAATGGCCCATAGTATAACAAAATGCTTTATCTATAGCTCTATATGCATTTTGCATTCAGTATAGGTGTGTGTTCGACCATTAGCATATAACTCCAGAGATAGACTCCCTCCCGCCCAATGAATGTTTATAGGCCTGCTCTTCAGATTTGAAGAATTGCCCTCCTGTTGTTTCACAGCGTGACGCTGACGGCAGGGCCCTCGTGTATCTCAATCACTTTTCATTCAATCCCGCTCAAATATCCATCTCATAACTCAAGATACATCCAGGGTGCTGCTGTTTCAAAGTTTTTTGTTGTAATTTATGGAGCAGTGACAAACATCCCATTGAATGATTTGTTTATCTCAGTAAATTCCCTGAGACTGTGATCTTAGAAACTTAAAGTCTTCGGGTTTCTTTAAAAAAATGTATGGTCTTTTGTGAATCTTTAGGAGTTCGATTTAAAATGTTAGGATATTTGCCAAGACACTATAATCTGATGCATTTTTGTTGAAATATTAAAGGGACAAATCATGTATTTCGCAACCTTTGAAAATAATAAGAACATTTTTTTAAGAAAGTTTGACCCCGTTGACTTCCATTGTATAAGCCCAAAACCATTTAATCCTTTCCTAAAATATCTTCTTTTGTGGTCCACATAAAAAAGAGTCACATACAGATTCCTAATCACATTAGGGTCATTTTTAATGCCCTGTCCCTTTAACCAGATTTTATTTTCTATAAAGTTTGTAGCTATTAAAGAAATTATTGAAATATCAAAGAAAAGTATCATGTCATTCCATATCTGTACGACATACTTTCCCATAACACAAGATATTTTGAGGAATTGTTGACCCTATTTACTTCCAATGTACAAAACAATTGAAACATGTCTCGAAATATCTTAATTTGTTTGCCAGAAGTTAAAGGGTACATTCTTATTTTAAACAAAGATGAATAAATTAATTATTTTTTTTATTTTGATGAGCTATCCCTTAACCAGGTTTTATTTTTCATACAGATTCAAGCTTTTAAAGCTGTGTTTTTGTTGATAATGTTATCTTGTCCCAGTAAGAGTGTTTTCCTTCGTTAGAATGATGTGACAGACACAGCATACAGCTGATAGAGGGGGGGGGGTTTATGGTGAGAAGTGCCCTCGGCAGGGGTCTCCGCTGGCTGTGTGGCCCCTTCTCCGCCTCACACTTTTATTGTTTGTTGATGGAAGCAGTTGTCATACTCTGGCAATAACAAAAGCAGGCCCATCATTCTGTTTACCTCTACACAGGAACCAATGGGCAATTCTCCATTAAATTACAGCCATGTGTGGAATCCAGATGCATTCACCCCCATCTCTCGCATACTTATTTAAAGTCACAGTGAGTTTTAATAGCTCCTTCTTTGCTAGATTTCTTTCCAGTTTTTTTGTTCTTCAAATAGTTGCAGGTGGTGTTTGGAAGAACTTAATCAGATTCATGACTTCAAAACATCTCATTTATAGCTTGAAAGTAGGCCTGTCACAATATCAGTTTTTATTCATATTTCTGCTTCACTGGTATCGTGATTACAACATTAACTTTTTATTTATTTTATGAAAAAAATCTTCATTTTGTTAATTTCGTCTTTTCTTCTTTCTGACCAACAAATGAAACATGAAATTAAAGTGTTGGGAATAGAGAAGGTTTGCAACAATTGTGAATCTAAAAGGGATATTTCACCCAAAACTGAAAATTCTGTCAACTTCTGTATAAATATTATTGTTTGCTTAAACGCAGATAAAGAAACATTTTCAAATGCTTGTAACCAAATTGAGTTGTTAAATTACAACGAAGTAGCCAAAATGTTTTGCCATTCTTCAAAATATCTCAATTTTTGTTAAGTAAAAAAAATTAACGATATGTCATTTTTCTACAGTGGTGGCCAATGTGGACCAAGAACACTTTGGTTACGAGCATTCTTCCAAATATCTCTGTGTTTTTCAGAACAATTAAATTTATACAGATTGGAAACACATGTAATGAGAGTAAATTATGACATAAATTTTATTTGATGGTAAACAATCACTTTATAGCAAGCTTTTAAAATTATTTAGACTATTATATTCTGTGTAGATTTAAATATGGTATTAATAATGATGGTTTATAATGTTGTGGTTCTTGTCATTATCTATATATTGTGACACCCATACTTGGAAGAATTGAACTATTTTCCATATAAACACAGTGAAAAACATAAGTTGTTAACTCCATTTTATCTTCTAGCCACATGAGTACAGTCGTTTAACAAATTTAGGGAGAACATTTGTTAAAACAACTTCTTTTAATCATGCGGGACTGATATAAGTGATGAAATTCCAAGTAATTCCAATGTATGTGAAATTTCATTGAATAGCTTGATAACAATAAAAAAAGTCATTTGTATCAGGAAACGTATGAGACATGTCTAAACTTATATTGATACCCCAGACTTTGTTCAACCTAAACTCAGAGTTATTATTGACATGTGAAATTACTCGACTCGTTTTCTCAAACCATATAATCAAGCAAAAATCTCTTTTTTCTCTCCAATAAATCTCCTTGTTGTCTCAGAGAAACAACTGAGATCACCATCTATCTAATAAAATAAACGAAACATATAAAACAAATTTGTTTAAATGAATTTACATTTAATCTCTTAACTTTACTCACACATGCATGTGCAGCTTCACAAAGAAACAAAAGTTGTAACATAATTTCGCCCCTGCCCCACCTCCCCCGTGATGGCTTCAGACAAATAAACAGATTCTTGTCATCTTTAAAAGGAGTCACCTCTCTCTCAGGGCTTCCTGTAAGACATTTGTGTGAATATTACAGTATTGTCTTGTGTTATTGCCAGTTGTATACTGAATGTTTTATTACCATGGGGGGATTTATTTGTCAGGCTTTTTAGAAATGTACAAATAATTGAATGTTGTGTTTAGGCATGTCAGATTTGGACGAAAGAATATTTGATGTTTGTTTGAAAATAATATTTTTCAGTTTCTTTCCTGCAATTCAATAATGCGAGAGAAGGAAGGAGTACAGAAGTAAAGGGACGGATGTCGTCCATTACGCACCTCAAAGCTACACTGTAAACATATTCATATGCTCTCACCACATCATTTATTCTCATCTATCCTGTGATATGTTATGCCTGCAAATTTATAAACATAAATATGAGGTTAAACCATTTCCTTTCATAATATCTCCCACAAAGAGAGTTTGGCCACAAAACAGATGAAGATTAATATCGACTTACATCTGAAGTCCAAACATAAAGAAATAATGTTCGCTCCTTGACGAAATTGTTTAGAGAAACAAAGCTATGCTCGTGCGAGCCATTTATTTAAATTAATCAATTTTTTCTATTTCTTTATTTGTGTGTTTTAATCCTTTGAGGAGAACAGTCGGTGAGCTAAACAAATTATTTTTAGAGTATGTGGAAACATGAGTGCTGTGCAAATGAGGAGTTGCTCAAAGCGTTTGTTTGGTTTGGTGATTTTGTGCCTTATGGTTCATTTTGATCTTGTGAGGCATTTGAGTGATGAGAGCTTCCGGATGGTTTGATCTCGTGCTGACACATCAATTTTGGGTGTTTTTTACAGATGCCAAATCAAACACATGGGCATACGGCATGCAAAACACGCATTTAAATAGATCAATGTTGACTGTTCTCATTGACTCTTTGGTTTTGTTCACATTTCAGTGCTTTCTGGTGACAAACATGAGAAAACCGATGTGGCACACTGATGTGAAAAATTACAGCGGTGTTTGATTGGTTTTGTCTTCCATGTGTGGCGTCATGCTGTCACCAATAACCCTTAAACAATTACAAGATCTTTACACCAACCATCGAAAATTGGACGATGGAGTGAAAACCTTCTTCAAAGAAGACTAAGTAAAATACTTCTATATAAGAACATATTTACCTAAATAGTATTTTAGTTCGGAATTTGAGATTTTATATTTTAAAAAATTAAGGATTAGTATAAATATTGTAGTATAAATAAGAGCTTTGCTGTGCTTAATGTACACAAACCTTTACATCAGAATGAGGCTTGACATCTGATTATTTATCTGGACACAATATTGACATTCTGTTTCTTAAGAAGCTTTATCTCAAAATCATAACCATCAATCCAAGCATCATTAATCAATTCACTTCATCCATGTGAATCTTTGGCCAACACGACTGGAATTGACATTTTGACCGCTGACGCACACACCTCATCTACACACTGTTCTAAATGATATTCCTCAGAGGTTCCTCTATCTCAAGAGATTTGACGCAGTTTTCCATAGTAGTATCAAGATGTTTCTCTTAAAATAGCTTGTGAGAAATAAAAACTGAAAATATGACTTTAATACATAAAGGGTTGGGAGGTGCAAATTAAAAGTAGATTGTAGAAGTTAAGTAAAGCAAAATCTTAATTTGGGTAAATATTTGATCAGACTTGACAAATCTGAGCTTAGTTTGAGCCACTGCTCGGATCTTTTCCAACTCTAATGGAGACATTTCTTTCGTTTTAATTTCATTGAGATCTAGGAGGAAAAAACTGAGATATTACGGAGACCTCATGTGTGATTTTTCTTTCATCAGCTTTTTAAAACGCTTTTGCCATGTTTGCTGTCAGACTTAAATCTGTCAACATCACATATCCACAAACAAATAAATCATCCTCCGGCAGAACAGAGGACCTCAGGGTCAAGACCTTTTCTATTGTACACAAGTGTACAATAATGTGCCACAATAGAAAAGGGACTTCACACTATGCATTTGGAAAATTAGGCGATTGGCCTTTTTCAAATGCATATCAACATTTTTTGATAAAAAAGTTTTCAGAAGCAAAATCAGAACTGTGGAAATTACATTGATAATGTAGCAGAATATGAATCCGATACCTTTATCTTCACAGCTGACCTCCCCACTAAATTACCTCAAATTAAAACAAAAAGCCCATCTGTCAATCTTAACAGAGAGATATACAGGATAAGACTCTCACATTCCCACCATGCTGGATTTATGACTGAAGCCTTACAAAGTGAGAATTGTTTAGATTGAACACAACAGGAACACTGAACCAAGCAAAGTTTCTTATTGCCGTCATAAAGCGTCTAGACTGCACACCCCTCCTCTCTGCACCTTCAGTCTGTGTGTGATAGACGTTTGTTTTTACAAAATATATAGAGTGCTCTTTGTGTCACGATGGACAGATGGGGCAGTTTAAAGGGTCATTTTCCATAACTAAATATGTTACAATTAGTGGAATAACCAAAATAACAAAAATCTAACATTTCATCAGTTTCAAAGCATAATCCGGTTATTTGTGTGTTCCACCCGTTTGAGATTTTCAGAACCCATCATAAACCTAACGCTAAGTCATTCAACGCTCCAAGAATAAGTATTTTCCCAAACACCTTGAAGATGAATTCCTGTAATGTTTATGAGTCACAATGCTTACTTTAACCCCGGCCCTCTTTTGCTTCTAATGGATTCAACACTTATGTGTCCGGATTGGGAAAATGGATTCAAAATAATCGTTCTTCCTGTTCTTAGTCATGAGGCCCTCCATTAAGTTTTAGGGGCATTAATCTCCTCTGTGGTAGGGCATACATGGCTTGACAGTGAGACGGGACGGTGGGGGGTGATGGCTGTATGCAAGCCTATCTTCTTTTGAGAAAAGCTATAAATTCTTTCGCACCCTCAAAGCACTTGCCGTTCTCACATTGCCTTATGAAAAAGGGGGCCGGGGCTTAAAATCGTCCGTCCATTCTAAGCTGTGAAATTTACAGAACCATAGCTGTCCAGGATGGGCCAATTGGTGCGTGCTTAAAACTGCATTTACTGGCACATCTGGTGATGTATCACGATTATACAGGGAACGAAGTGGCTCGTGGAAGTTGTTTATTCAAAAGGACTGTGTTTAATAAAACCTAGACCGGTAGATTTGCATTAAAAGCAAGGTTAAGAATTTATAAGCAAATTTGGCATGGAGTTTAAACGCTCGAGGATCTGCGAACCCCCGCAGATGACTCACACGCCATCTTATCCAATAAACATCCCTGGACTCTATGACAAATCCAGACCAAAGCGAAGACCATTGACCAAACTCTACTTTTATATCCAGTGAATGATATCACATACAAAATGTCGGAACATTTAAACAATCAGGGCATTCTTTTCTCAAAAACTTGTGGTAGTCAGTAGGGTCATGTTTGCCATCATGAATGAAAGGTATAAGGATTTTTGCAGAATAAATCCTCTTGAGATCACTTTATCTCACATGGTCATACTGTAAATCAGAATGTACATAGCATAACATTTCTAAACAACAAAAGCATACATTTTAAATGGTGTGGGTCATTCCATCTCATGGAAATACTTTTCCCAAATCAAATATTGATGTGTGATTCCTCTGCTGTTCTCATGTTTGAGAATGCACACATCACATGCAATGTGTCAAACAGACAACCATGGGATGTTGGATATTGTCAGTTGTGATTTCCATATTTAAATGACAGTGCACGGTGGCACGCACATCCCAGACACAAAATGTCATTTAATGTAAGCATTGCAACATTTCCAAATAAAAAAACGACATCCCATAATTTGATCGATTTGTGACACATTGGATCAAATCTTAAATATTTTCTTTCTGAACTTGTGACAGTGCTCTCGATTCCACTTTTCTCCACGCCTCCCTCCTTCCTATAGCATCAGTCTTCCCACCCTCTCTCTCTCTCTCTCTCTCTCTCTCTCTCTCTCTCTCTCTCTCTCTCTCTCTCTCATCTCCCTCCCCCTCGCCTCTGCGTTTCTCATCAATGAAGCCTCATTTGAATAATGCTCGGGCACTTTGGATCGGAGCCAATCAGCTGTCAGAAGAGCGTGATAAATCGCAATGCATTATTGATAATAATAATTACTTTGACATGCGCGTTTCAACTCGAGGGGCAAATTTCGCCCGACCTGGAGAATTTCGAAAGGAGAGGGACTAAATAGCCTCACTATTTGCCCCCGATGGTCGCAGGTTACCATGTCGCGGCGCAAGCAATCCAAACCACAGCATATCAACTCCGACGAGCCCGCTCCGACACCAGACGGTAAGTTTGGAAACTTTGTGACACGTTTTGTGAAGTTGTGCGTTTTTGAGATTCGGGTCTGTTGCGTTTGCAGTATGAGATCGGAAACGATCGGGGTGCGTTTGCACACCCCGATTGGGATTGGGATCACGTTGAAACGCGTTCACATTTGTGATCCTCAAACTTTTGTGTTCTTTGGAAACTTCGGGTCGACTTGCGCTAGTCGTATCCCACTTGATTTTCATTTTAATGGAATAAACTCCGTCTGACTCATCCCTGGCTGTAAACCCACGCACGTATTCCAGTGTGTTAATATTTAATGCCGGTATCGTTGACCATCGTTAAACAAAGGTGCTCAACAGGTCGGAATGAAATGTGAGTCGGGAACAAGCTTGACCACAAAGCAATAAATCCCCCACAGTTTCTGCTGCTCCCGAACGGATTGGGGGATGGAATGGAAGTCCTAGAAAGGCTCATAAATAAGAACTGTATGAATAATGCACAAGTCATATTAACATGCTTTTTTTCATTATTTCGTTCTTACAGGGGTTGTGCTTAAACTATGCTTTTAAACACATATAAACGGGGTTTAGTAAGAACGTGCGTGTTTTTGTATCTTATTTTGTCGGGATACAAGTGCTTTTATATATTAGGAGATACATTGTATCCTCTCGCGCGTTGATCACGCGCCCCCTTGCGGCGATCTGATTGGCCCGCGGTGTTACATTGTATCACACGGCGGCTTCCATGCGACTTTTAAACGACTCAAAGCGCTTCACGCTCCCGGCTGTCACGGCGTGCTGGTTTTCTTTGTTCGCGGGTGGTCTTTCCGATTCAGATGAGATTGAGACGTTTTCATCGAACGATGCTGTTTTAAACGCCTCCCCGTTAGATCTGCTGCCTTATCTTGATTGGTTTCTAATGTTCTGCTGATTTGCATTATGATCAGAACCAGTTTTTGGGATGGGGTACAGCCGGTTGTGCTGAGTTTACATTGCATTCCATTGTTGTTTGCATAGATTCATTCTGGATTGATTTGATGAACGTGGATGTTTAATACAGGTTGTGTGCACTGCCCTCATCTGGTGGGTGTTTAGGAAAGCATGGGTGGCCTTGGTTTAATGTGTACATGCAATGCTTTGTGGTATTGGTATTTAGTAATGTGTCATCATCTTTTAAAAATGCAATGCATTTTACCCTTAAAGATGACATGTAAGATCTTTACATTTACATTTAGTCATTTGGCAGACGCTTTTATCCAAAGTGACTTGAGCAGTTGTCAATCATCTCTGCGGGGCAAACAGTGCCGAGGTGTCTTGCTCAAGGTCACTTCCGTCATTGTCTCCTGGCACTGGGATTCGTACCTGCGACCTTCTGCTTCCAACTCTCGAACCACCATACCACGACTATCCTCCCATCTTCAAAACAAGTTGTTCTTTGCATTTCATTCTTTAATCGTTTTTTTTTTTTCTTTGTGGTTCCACAGGAACCTTGCACGATGGTCCAAGCGAAGACGTCGGCAGTGAAGCCAAGAGGCGGCGTTCGGAGGAGACAAGGGTTTGCGACAAATGTTGTGCCGAGTTCTTCGACGAGGTCGAGTTTCTTGAACATGAGAAGAACTGCACAAAGAGTCAGCAGGTCGTAATCATGAAGGATGGCGACGGAAGCCAGGTTCCCCCCGAGTTCACCCAGCAGTCCTCGGATGACATCGCAACTGATCTGAATGGTGATGGTCAATCTGCCGGTAGTTTGAAGCACAATGGAGAGTCCGATGAAATGGAAGCAGAGCACCAGGATGATTCCTTAAATCAGGAAGACATGTCAGGCAGTCAAGACTTGAGCTACATGTCATCTTCCAAAATACAAGACTCTAATGTGACTCTCGAGTCCATGGCCGCTACCAAAGTGGCAGTGACACAACATTCATCTAGTTCGTCCAGTCAGAAGTCTCAGCCCCCACAGCAAGATGCTCTTCTTGCGATCCCGATGATCCTAGAACAGCTAGTCAGTCTCCAGCAGCAACAGCTCCATCAGATTCAGCTAACTGAACAGATTCGCATCCAGGTTGCCATGATGACACCCCAAAGTCTCCATTCTGCCGTTGGTGCTGCAGTGGATCCACTGAAAGCATTGGGTGCGCATCTGTCACAACAGCTCTCAGCCGCTGCTGCACTGATTGGAAAACGCACTGGCTCTCAGAACCTGTCTTTGGAGGCCCTGAAACAGGCCAAGCTACCTCAATCCAATGCCACCCCATCCTCTCTCGCTGGAGGTTTGAACTCCTTGCCACTAAAAGCAGATTTGAAAGGACTCCCTGATCTTGCAAGCCGGCTTCCAACGTTGCTTCCACAATCTCCAGGAGCCTTGGGATTACAGAGTCCCTTCAGTGCTCTTACAGCAGTCATGGATCCCTCCAAAAAGGCAAAAAATAAGGTTCCTGTTGTGCCTGAGGTAAAGAATGCCACTGGTGAAAACATGTTCAAGCACAAATGCAAGTTCTGTGGGAAGACGTTTGGAAATGACAGCGCTCTTCAAATCCACTTGAGGTCACACACTGGCGAAAGGCCCTATAAATGTAACATCTGCGGAAACCGTTTCACAACCAAAGGGAACCTCAAAGTGCATTTCCAGAGGCACAAAGATAAATATCCACACATTAAGATGAATCCACATCCTGTACCAGAACACCTGGACAACATGCCTACAAATAACGGCATCCCATACGGCATGTCCTTGCCCATTGACGAAAATTCTTTTGCTGACAATAAATCTGCGCTTGGGCTTCCCTCCTCAAGTGTCCATCCATCAGGGCTCCAGGGATTCAAGTCCAACTTTGATGTTCCTGTGAGCGGGGACCTCTACTCTCAGAGACCCCCTTCGTCTGGCAGCGACGGTGCATCCATTTCTTCTGGCATGTATGGTCAGGAGATGTCAGGATTGGATCAGAGCAAAGATTCAACTGATGCATTGGTTGGGTTGCACCACATTAATGGCAATGGTCTCCCTGGAGAAAATGGCTCTGGGACAGCAAAACTTCAGCAGATGGTGGATGGCTTGGAGAAGAAGACCAGTGACCCCAACGAATGTGTCATATGCCACAGAGTGCTCAGCTGCCAAAGTTCGCTTAAAATGCATTACCGTACCCACACCGGAGAGCGACCGTACAAATGCAAAATCTGTGGCAGGGCATTCTCCACCAAAGGCAACCTTAAAGCACATTATGGTGTTCACAGGGCCAACACTCCCCTCAAGATGCAACACTCTTGCCCGATCTGTCATAAGAAATTCACTAATGCAATTGTTCTCCAGCAGCATATTCGTATGCACATGGGTGGCCAGATTCCCAACACTCCCCTGCCTGAAAATCAGTTTGAAAGTGCTGAGGCTTTAGATATCAGCTTAACTGAGGATAAAAATATGGACTCCAATGAGCATGAGGAGAGCATGGAGGAACAAGACATGGATTTGGACAAGATTAATAATTCGACAGAGCCTCTTCTGGCTTCCAAAGATGATCAGTCTTTTCAAGGTACGCCATCTGCTTTTACAGGCATTACAGCCCTGGAGAACCACATGAAGAGCCTAACCTCTGCACTGAATTTACAACGGCAAAGCAGCACTGCTTCTGAGAGCGACAACGGCTTAAAAGATTCGCCATCAGGGGCTGGAGACATGGAGTACAAGAACGGCCGTAGTCCGGCGGTGTCAGATTCGGTTTCCTTTCACTCCTCCTCTCCTATAGATGGTCCTCTGAGTAACGGTCAGTCCAAATCACCAGAATCCATAAATGCTGATGATAGAACTAAAGCTAGGATTGACTCTGACGGTGGAGCTCAAGATTTTAGTGAAAATAATGGAGCATTGGACTTGACATCCAGTTTTGCTCCAAAGTCCATTAAAGAAGAGCCAGGCCTGCCTTTCATGAATGGGGATTATGGTAAGTGTTTATAAGCTTGTTTCCTATAAACATGTCTCGATAAACGAACCAGTTTTGTTTACAAATATACTGTTTTTTTTCTTGTGTAGGCTCTGGTCAAATGGCATTCATGAGGGTTCCTACTAGTCTGGTCAAACTGGAGATGCAGATCCCTCCTGAGAGTCCCATGAGTGCCCACAATCTGTACAACTCCCAACTTCCTCAAGGAGCAGCCACTCCTCCAACTTCTGCAAATGGTCCTCGCCGTTCTACCAAGCAACATCTCTGCAACGTCTGTGGCAAGAACTTTTCATCTGCCAGCGCTCTGCAAATCCACGAACGCACTCACACGGGAGAAAAGCCATTTGCGTGCACGATTTGTGGCAGGGCTTTCACGACAAAGGGAAACCTTAAGGTACGAAGGCTCATACTATTTCACTGTTTTTGAAAAGATTGTTTAGCTTGCAACATTGCTCACTGACTTTTTTTTAATTTCAGGTACATGTTGGTACTCACATGTGGAATAATTCAGCTCGGCGAGGTCAACGTCTGTCTCTGGATAACCCAATGGCCTTAATGGCTATGGGCACAGAGTCCAAGATTATGCCAGACATGATGCAGCCCCCTAAGGATTTGATTCCCCCACCGATCAGTTTTGACCCCTCCGTATGGAACCAGTATGCTGCCGCCTTCACAAACGGTCTGACCATGAAGACCAACGAGATTTCCGTCATTCAAAATGGCGGCATTCCTCTTCCGGGAAGTATTGCCGGAGGTCCTTTGGTGGGCTCTACTGGGGGAATAACAAAGATGGAATCTTCCCAATCTGTCATCCCCGGCACAGTTGCTGAAATGGAAAAGAATGGATCTGAAAGCGTAGTGAAATTTCCACATTTTATGGAAGAGGGTAAAGTAAATTAGGACTTGCTCAGACCAGACAAGAGTTTCTCAATCAACTGTCTTTTTTTGTGCTGGTCTGCTTGTCACAAGCCGTTATGAAATATTGCGGATCAGGCTATTTATTACAGCAGTCCTCAGTTGGTACAATCAAATCGTATGTGTAACATTCCTTTCAAGAAGTTGTGAATGTACATAGCCTTGATAAATCAGCTCATCGCCTAACCGGGCCTTGCCTTCCTTTTTGGACCTTTAAACCTACTAGTGATGCTTCTAGATGAATTTCATGTAACTACTGTAGTTCTTTTTCCATTCTCTCTAATATATGCGGGTATTTTTTCAAGTTATGTTTCTAGAAGTTGAATGTAAGTCTTACTTGAAATGACTTTATTTCATGGACAACCTTGTTCCACTGGGCCGCTGTGATCTTCAGGACGCTCCTGGACGATGGTAATCCTTTGTTTTAACTGGTAACATCTATCCTGTTATGTTTTGATTTGTGAGTCTGTGTCATAGAGGTGGTCCATGTGCCTGGATAACCATGTCTGTCCACAATCTACTGAAGTTTACCCTTTCCCTGTAGACGAACTGAGTAGTTAGTTTAGATTTGTTCTGAAACTGGATTTCACTAAGTTATTATGTATTTTTTGACTATATAGTTTCTATCTGCGCTTAATACCAAAAATATTTTGCTAAGTGCCTGTCTTGGAGTGCTTTTTTTTTCTTTATCATTGTCCCTCCCTAAAATATACCATAGGATTGTAAGCAAGGCCTTTTGGATATACTATCTTATCTAGACCGAGATGCGATATTTTTTTTTTTGGCGTTTGGCTATTCTTTTTTCTTTTCCAGTGTCCGCTCATGGGGATTTCAGTGGTCCCTGTTAAATGCCAGTTAGATTGAAGCGGCTTCATTTGAGACCTTAGATAGGACTTGAGATAGCCGATATAAAAACTGAAACACCCGATCAGTCCTTGCACTTTATTTGTCCTTCTGCTAAGATTCCAACTAATTGAGCATTATTCTATGATCCATTTTTTGTTTTTTTGGACTCCTTTTTCAGCCAACATTAGCTTGCTTGCAGTTTTACAATACCAACTTTTAGAATTCTGTAAATTATCAATTTACCATGCCTTTTATACTTGTGAGCCAAGCAGGCTTGGATATCTTGTATCGTGCATGTCCCTAAAATGTATCAACAGATTTTGCAGGGATGTGCTTTTGAGATCATAGTCATGCATCCTTGAGTTAAGTAAAACGTCTTTGTGCACATGGGATATCTGAACCGTGAGCTTGAAGCTGGTCAAATTTCTACCTCATTTAGACGCCTGGATCTTTTTCTTTCGCATTGTGTTTGGCGTTATGGTTGCATCCTGCCCGTAACCTGCTGATTTCTGTAATATATTGAATGTATCACCAGACACTTTGCACAACACTTGTTCAGAATAGGCAGACTCCTCCTGTACGTTCTTTCTAATATGCATTTACCAAGTTGTGCCTTTTTCCAGATGTAAAGAGAGATCAGATCTTGGTTAAATGGGGTCCTGTCTGTATGATTGTTCAAATGTTGCGTCTGTTTTAGGCTTGTTTACAGTGTAGACTTTTTTTGTAAATGTTTGCTTTTTTTCAACCTTTTGTTCTGATATTTTGAAAATAAAACCAAAATGACTTTTCAAACATGTATCGTGTCTCCATAACATTCAGATGTTTTTTATGGACAACTGTTTATGAACAAACAACGTATAATGTTATAGAACGGAACGACTAATTCTCATGTTTTGTTACACAATATACAGAATCACCAATGCAATTTTACAGTAAATTAATGGAATGATTAAAGCGATCATCTTGGTAGTTTCAAGAACGCAATTATAAAACGGTTTGTAATTAAATTATAAAGTTAAAATTATAAAGCGAATAAACGAATACGAATCATATGCTATCAAAGTCTTCAAACTTATTTTTATAACAATCTGTATTACAATAAACGACAGGATCCCATGATATTGGTGTAATCCTAATCTTTACATCTTTCACAAACATACTGTCATACTTTACAAATGACTTTTAAATGTAACAAGTTATTCTGTATTATATCCAAAGTGACATGTAGTAAACCCAGTATGCAATAACACAGTTTGATGGGAGCATTTATGAAATGTAACCACATTTTCCTACAGTAAATCGAATTTAAAATACAATAGTGTTTAATTCAAGCCCAAACATTCTATCAAGTACAAGAAAGCATAAAGCAAATACAGGGCTGTAAATGAAATACATTGCCCAGCATGCACGAGCTCGGAGTCCCAGCAGCCCAACCCATCAGCCTCCGCCCAGCACACGGGCGACTGTCGCTGCCAACCGGACAACTATGACGGACAACATCCCGCTACAGCCCGTACGACACAAAAACAGACACGATAACAAACGGAGAGACGGGTAAGAACACGACACGGAGATCCATTCATGCAAATACCCGTCGGGATGGAACATGCGCGTTTGTTTGCGGATGACACAGATAGCACGGAAGCTAACCGACTCATAATAAAAAAAAAACATCAGCATTTTTATTAACAACGATAAAATATTGCAACGTCAAAACATTCTGCACGCCATTTGATTGACTTGTGCGCATTGACCGCGAGGATGTCGAACACATGATGTTACATGCTGTTCCGGGATCGGATACAATGTATCAGTATGTAAATAAAGGCAGGGGGTGAAATCATTCTTTTCACATTTATTGGTATGGATCTGTTATTATTATGTAAATTACAAATAGTAGATACAAATAAAAAGCATAATAAATACAGGTGTGTGTTATGTTTTGGACAATTGTTGTGTGTTCCGGGAAAGTTGAATGGCATTTTTTCATCTGCCCAACAATAACATCCCACATTGGCATTACAGACCCACAAATGCCAATTATTTTTAAAAAAATGCAACACTTATTATTATAACCATTAGATCCTATAGAAAGGTTGTCCCATTATTCATCCATGCCCATGTATGTGGCTCCACGTGTGATGTAATCCACACCTCCAATAAAGCACAAAAAGAATCATTTGAATTATTATTAGGATTAAAAAACTCTATGAATGTGTAAAAGCTCTTTCTTGTAAAGATATATTGTCTATACGCTATATGCTTTCTTGTAAGTTCCTATCGGAAGCACACGTAGGGTTGTCATTTAGCCCTTGATAGGAGATTGTTTGGTTAAGGTGTTGGTAGGAGACGTACATGTCAAAAGCTAATATTTACTGACATTGTGTTCTTTTTTTACTTTTGTATGAAATCATATCCAAGTGTTAGTTCAATTCGTATGTTGTTGTATGTTAAGATGCTGCCAGTGGTCCAGATGCTGTGGTGGAGGAGATTTCCGGCCCAGGACCGTGTGGTTGGGCCATCCAGAGAAGAGAGAGCAGAGGTACCCGAGAAATGTTATAAACAACCAGAAGTACAACTTCTTCACCTTTCTTCCCGGGGTACGTGACTCACAATCTATTCAGACGGGTTTGTATGCCGTTGTTCGGTTCGTTCTTTAACCGCTTATACGTTTCAGACAATGAAAACCAAATCGTTCTGTATTTTGTTTCAGTAAGCTTATCTGTCCTTTATATGTAAGCATTGATCTCGCTGAGGGATTTCAACAAACCACAATCCATAAATCCCTCTGTATTGAAGTACTGCCCTTACTGTACATTATTTACATTTCATAATGGTTTGAACCCTGTTTAGTTTGTTTTTGCTTTTTTTGAGTAGGTTCCCTCACCCTCTCCCACACCACATCTATAGACTATGATATCATACATTTTCATTTGATAATGCACAATCACAATGGCGCCTGTCGAGAGTTGGATTTCCGGACACACACCTGGGTCAAATGTATATCTTGAATGCCCGTCAGTCACTTTAGATGAAAGCATTTGCTAAAAGGCACAGATGTAAATGTTAGCAACATCTTGGAAACCAGCCACAGCCTTCTAGGCTCAACAGGTTTTGCATGGTCAAATCAGGTTTTCTCTGAAAATCTATTTTCCGTACGTCATGCAAGCATCACAAACAACCTTGACGAGATTCCTATATGGAAAAATGATTTGCATTACAAATGGCTTCTGGTTATTTTGAATAATTTGAAGGACAAATTATCAACAGTGTTTGTAAATAAGCAGACGGAACTCTCATCATCATATAGCTTTAAGCAGATCTTGCCACAACAAAGTCTGAAACCTCAAGTCATCAATTCAAGTCATTTTGTTTCAAAGTACCATTAATATTTGCTTAGATAAATAAACCACACAATGTTACCACCAACGTATTTTGTTTTTTTTAAATAATATATCTCAAAATCCTGATGTGTTTGTGTTTGTAGGTGTTATTTAACCAGTTCAAGTACTTCTTCAACCTTTACTTTCTGCTGTTGGCTTGCTCTCAGTTTGTGAATGAGCTCAGACTTGGGGCGCTGTACACATACTGGGTTCCTCTGGTGAGTCACAGAATATCTGGTCACGATATAACACCCTAATCTTGATATTCAAACTCGAATAATCTTTGGTGTTTTATTTGATTTAAAGGGGTTTGTGTTGATTATTACCATTGTGAGGGAAGCCGTCGAGGAGATCCGATGTTTTCTGCGTGACAAAGAGGTCAATTCACAAATCTACAGCAAGCTTTCATCAAGAGGTTAGTTATTTTCATAAGCCCTTGTGACATTTTTTCTTTTCAATGCTTGTGGTTTGTTGTCCATCTTTTCTGATGATTTTTGAAGGAGATTTGATATTTGTGATTTTAGCTTTCAGGTACGGTTTTGCAGACAAAGTATGCAATGCTTTCTGCCATTATATATTTAATCAGAGATGGCGATAGAGAGGCAAACCTCTTTGACTCGTTTCAAACCTGTCCGACTTTCTTTCTTCCAAAGAACACACACAAATCTATTTTGAAGAATGTTCGTAACCGAACAATGGGGGTTTCCATTAACTTGTGTCCATGCACCACAAGTGAATGCTGTTGTTTGATTCCATTCTTCAAAATATCTCCTTTTGTGTTCTGCAGAACTGTATGCGTAACTACTTAACTCCTTCAAAGTTTATTACACCATTGTGATTTTTACCCAAACCTTGGAACTACCATAAAGGAGCTTCTTTATTGAAACAAAGACTGTTCAAACAATCCAAAATAATCGACTGTAAATAAGACTTCTGTTTGTCTTTAATTTGAAGTCGAGATGTTAATTGTATTATATAGCGGGGGACGAAAAGCATGTGACAATAAAAACGGAAGACATCACTCGTTCTCCTTTGATCTGGCAGTCTCTCTTCACTCATAAACGGCCTCTGTATAATACTGACGGAACAGAGCTGTGGCATTTGTTAGCTGCCTGGGAGGGCCGCAGATTGTCACGGCCAGACCAAAAGGGATGAAAAACATCAAAGGTTATCATATTCAAACAGTTCCTTCACTCCTTTTTTATGGACTCACACCATTAAAGCTGGGTGTGGATTTATGGTTGCAGGTCACACCTTCCGGAGAGGAATATTAGTGTTTCCTGGTTTGTAGATGTTAAGTGTGTAAGGGGTCTTTAAGAAGCAAATGACCAGCCTGTACCTGCTACACAGGTTATTACTTGGCTGACACTTTAATACACACTATTGTGTATTACTATGAAGTAAACACTTGATTGAATAATTACGCCAGAACCTCATTTCTATGGTAATAAGACCACCAAATGTGTGGTATGGATGTGAAACAATATCGTATTGTACCCAAAAGTGGCATTATCCCCAAAAGAATGCACATATACATACGTGCTAATGTCTTACATATGCATTGGTAAAGGTCTCTGCAGGGGTGAAAGGTCCCTGACCTTTTCCAAACAATTTTAGCCTGTCATTCTCAATGGAATGAGAGATGGTTCTCCAGCGATCTTGTAAAGCTGCAGAGGAGGAGGGTATTGTCTAAAAACAAATGGAAATCTCATACGCACTCAGTGCTTTTCACAAATCTGAATGGGGATAAAGAAGGATTAAATATTTGAATCTTCACTGGAGGTGTCATGAAACATGCAGATGGAGAATCTTTGGTGAAACTATTAGGGAACAAATATATATATATTTTTTCTGAATTGCATATGGAATAATGTTGTGACTGAAATGTCCAAACATCTTTTGTGTTCTATATTTTCAATTGAATATCAAAAGTCAAAATTTGCTGCAATTTATTAAAAATAAAGTGATAACAACTTTTCATTTAGCACACAGTTCCTGAGAACATAGTATGATGAAAGGAATTAATTGAATGAATTTCCAATTATATTAACGTTTAAATATTTTTTAAAGTGATAGTTCTCACAAGAAAGAAAGTTCTTGAATACTATACACGCCTTCTTGTCATTCCTGTGGGACTTTGTTCTGCAGAACACTAAAGGACAAATTATGAAGAATGTTTATAACTGGCGGTAAGGCCATTCCCTTACATTATTTTTGTGGCAAAACAAAAAGGTGCCACATTTTCTTAAAAAACATTATTCTGAGTACAGGTTTAAAATGACAAGTGGTTGAGTAAATTTCTATTTTGGGTTAACTATCACTTTATAAGTTTTAAGCGTAGAAAACATTGCTTAGTGCTCAACAGAGATGTATTGTATTTATCAATGAATGGTTCAAGATTTTATATTAATGTGTTTCTTTTGTAATGCATGTGTCTTATTCTCTCTCTCTCTGCAGGGACTGTTAAGGTGAAAAGCAGCGGCATCCAGGTTGGAGATCTTATCATTGTTGAAAAGGTTGGTTTGCTAATAAGCTCAGGCATTGT
The DNA here is from genome assembly GCA_033220385.1 of Triplophysa yarkandensis. Taxonomy (NCBI): domain Eukaryota; kingdom Metazoa; phylum Chordata; class Actinopteri; order Cypriniformes; family Nemacheilidae; genus Triplophysa; species Triplophysa yarkandensis. The sequence goes on along the minus strand of CM065671.1, from coordinate 1,997,147 downwards.
TGGGAATTGAGATCTTCTGACAAATGGCTTCTCCTCTCTCTCAATGCTTTAGCTGTTTATCTTCCCTTGAGATTAAGACAATGTGACCCCTGATCAGACCTGCAAGTCGCAAGCTTTATATGTACTCTTTTGGAATGGTCATGTGTTAACGAAAAAGTTAATTCCGTGTGTTTATATGTACAGATAAGACAAATTGTAAATCAGTGTTTTAAAAATCAGATGCAGGTTAAATTTTATTTCATATTTTATTTATTTAAAGGTCACCATATATCTATGAGTATTCAATGCCAATGAGAGCTGTCAATCATGTTGAATGACTGAAGCATGTGACCCGAGGCCTGTGGTTGGTTATTAGTAATCCTGTCTAATTCCATTCTGGTATTTAGTGTTGCCTTTTGTTCAACAGTTGCCTTTTTACCATGCAGACTGAAGCCTATTTTAAGAGAATTGCGATACTCATTTTCCACTACAAAGTCTGAGAACATGAAATTTAAGACACCTCCCTAGTCTCCAGTTACCCACCCGGCCAATTTTCTTAATTTGTTGCTTTTTCACACAAAGACGACTCACACATGGTGCACTCAATCTTGTTTTGTTAAAAATTTCAAACATTTTCTTTACACTCAGGAATTTTTACATTTGTCTTATGGCCTTTGGGCCATAATAGTCTTAACAATAATTTTATGAATTTAATTGAATAGCTTATTTTGTTTTTGTGCTGAAATGTGACTCTGGACATGAAACCAAACCGAAACAGATTTTTGGCAGGCATTGCATTACGTCAGAACGTCGGTGCAATGCATTCGATCTTAGCCGCCATCTGCGTAAAATCCAATTGGTTTTAATATTCCGAGGTTACGTGCGGGTTATGGGTTACATATAGTAAAAGTCGAAATGATTAAAAGCACGGCCAGCATTTGAGATACCGAAGTCACATCCGATGTTGTGAAACATCTGCCGTGTTAAATAGCGTAGCGAATTCACCTTCTAATAACTACAAACAGAGCCGGGAGTGAAGCTAGGGTCAGGTCGAGTGGAAGTCCCGGTCAGAGCTGCCACGGGGCACCACCCAATGATTTGCTGCCGGCTGCCCTCTTAAACAGGGTTGAATACTGGTAATTGACTAGATTAAAGCCAAATAGAAGCTGGACGGCTAAACGAAGGTGATCGCTGTCGACGGCATGCATTACGTTTTATCTCTTACTGTGTTTTTTCTCTCCCTCCCCCCCTGTCTCCTATCTCCCCTTTTTATAGAACCAGCGTGTTCCAGCTGACATGATCTTTCTGAGGACTTCTGAGAGAAATGGTAAACATCTGTCGGTCATTCATCCACATTTCCTAAACAAAAGCACAGGGGACATGATACGATTGCGAGAGCAGCGGCGTGGAGATGGAGGGATTAGTCTAAATCCCGGCCATTTAATGAGCTCCGCTTAAATTGTCCAGAAAGATGGCATGCATTGTGATTTTGGAATTTCCCTTTAATACACAGACTGCTTTAGATCCTGGGGAATAATCCAATCTTATCTTGAATGACATTCTTTTTGTCTTTCAAATGGCAAGGCAGTCATGTGTAACAACCTGGCATGCAAAGTATTCCAGAAAACCGAAGGAATGAATACGACAAACAAATTCTAAGTACAATCGGTAATGAAACAAGTGTTTCAGAACTTGATAAACAAATGGAATTGATATTACAAAAATATATATTTTTTTGGATAAGGAAAAGTGTTATAACTAATTAAGTCTGTAATTTAACGGACGGAAATATATTTAATATTTTTAACAATATGTAATACCATTTTTATAACAAGTTTAATGTAAATAAGTTTAGTTTAGCCATTCTAATGTCAGAAATCCCTTAAGATAAATCACAGATTGATCTCAATATTATTTTGGCATTTGCTTGTGCTGGAATTCTGCATGGCTGAGATTTCCTTTCTTGGGGGGTTGGAAGTAGCCGGCAGTAGTTGATGTGTTAGTTTTCCGGGAAGGGACGTATTGTTATCTGCCCCACAGATGGACACCATTAGGCAATTATTAAGAGTCCAGGGCTGAATGGATAAAGGCACAGGGATATATCTTTAAAGGGGCGGGGGTGGGTGACATGTTAAGATGGCAGTACAGCTGCTTCGGGGGTAAACTGTTTCCTAGGCCAACAATTTTGTTGTTATTGTCTGTGTTTGATCAGAGGACAGGTTTAAATAAAGGGTGCATAACCTATTCATATTACCCCTGTGAGTGGTAATTCACATTGACTTTACATATAGCTACATTGTATTAGTTTTGGTTTATTACGTGATGAATGAAAATCATTGACTTGGGCGACACAGATAGCAGTGCTGTCATTTGAAATATGAAATTTAAAGGTTTGTATTGGTATGCTATTAAAGCTTGAGGTGTATTTTCACACCCATTCTTTTTGTCCTGAAGGCTCCTGCTTTTTAAGGACTGATCAGTTGGATGGAGAGACAGATTGGAAACTGCGCCTCCCGGTGGCCTGCACACAGAGATTACCCACTGCTGCTGTGAGTTTTATATTTCTTTACATTTTATTGTTTATATATTTGTTTGCGTATGTGTGTATATATATTCCATTAGGATACAAATATGGGTAATATTGTAGTTTAACACGTGTCCAGTAAGACTTGATTTTGTAGCTTTGTCACTAAAAAAATGGCAAATATTTACTGTAACGCTATTGTAAGACAATGTATAATTGTGATGCCGCCTGTACAACAAGCCTTAGTTCTAAAAATCTCTTTACAAGATAAGCAACAACATTAATTTCAACCAGCATTGACTATGAGTAAAATTTGTGTATTAAAGACGTTAACAAAACGTACGTTATGATTTACTCAACTTTGTCTTGAGAGATCTATAGATAGTCCTTGTTCTGATGAACATTAGGGAGATATTTGGAAGAATGCTTGCAACAGTTAAAAAAATACTTCATAATGCTTTGTTCGGTTGAACCCAAAATGAGATAATTTGAAGAAAGTCCGACAACAAAAAGTTCTGGGGCACTTTTATCTTCCATTTTTATTTTTCCTACTGTGGTCGTCAAGGGGCGTCCAGGAACTGTTTGGTTAAGTATTCATCCAAATACAAGTTGGAAGTGCTTTTCTTGTTGCCATTACAGTGTGGAATTTTATTTTTGCTCTCTCAGGATCTCCTGCAGATCAGATCGTACATTTATGCCGAAGAGCCGAACATTGACATCCACAACTTTATCGGCACCTTCACCAGAGTAAGTCTCTAACTAAACTGACAGCATCACATTGCTAAATGTGTTTAAAGACTCAAATAAAACTTTCATATGTTTCACGTGATAGGAAGATGGGGACCCTCCGGTTAATGAGAGTCTCAGTATTGAAAACACACTGTGGGCCAGTACTGTCATTGCCTCTGGTACTAACACTTGCATATTACATTAGAGTATTATCACTTATAAATAATTCTAAATTGGTTTGTGTTTTAAATCTTCTAATCATTCACTTTCCACTTAAAGGAACAGTGGTCGGGGTGGTCATTTACACCGGTAAAGAGCTGCGGAGTGTGATGAACACCTCTAACCCCAGACATAAGGTACCATCAGACTTTCCTGTGATAAATACTTTGCCATACTTAATAAATAATGCATTTTTTCATTCATGTGCACTCTTTTCTAGATCGGTCTGTTTGACCTGGAGGTGAACTGTCTGACGAAGATCTTGTTTGGTGCGCTGGTCGTGGTGTCGCTGGTCATGGTAGCCCTCCAGCATTTTGCCGGTCGTTGGTATCTCCAGATATTTCGTTTCCTTTTGCTGTTCTCCAACATTGTGCCCATCAGGTTAGAGTTTCTCCTATGAAAGAACAAGCTATAGAGCGAGAGGCAAAAGCTTGAGCTTTGTTTAAAAGATTTCATGATATGTTCATAAAAGCAACATTTAATTACTTATGTTATATACATTTTTTCAGCTTGCGTGTGAATTTGGACATGGGCAAAATGGTGTTCAGCTGGATGATCAAGAAAGACTCAAAGATTCCTGGGACGGTCGTGAGAGCCAGCACCATACCAGAACAGCTGGGTCGTATCTCTTATCTCCTCACCGACAAAACTGGTATCATTACTGTTTTCCTTACTTTAAATTGAGTAAAATCATCCATAAAAAATAAAACGAATTTTGCTAAAAATGGTTTACAACAACATATTAAAAAGAACTTTTCATTGACAATTTAATTGATTTGAAGTGACCCAACTGTACTACAGTTTTATAGTGATTCTATTAGTCTGAATGGTTGAATTAGCTTTTATTTATTATTATTCTTATTTTCTTATTAGATTTTTAAGTATTCGGTGCTATTTCATTATTTGTTTTAGTTTATTTATTTTTGTTTAGTTTTCACTCAATATTTAGGCATGTATTTAATACATCATTTGAACATACTTAACAGTTAACAACATAAATCATGTTCCCCACCTGAAAGGCCTTACATATTCCAGCAAAAATACAATTTTACATGCATATAAATCATTAGATATTAATGTGGATGCTTTTATCTAAAGTTAATGAAATGTTTACATTTGTCATATATTTTATATCACTTCAATTCATGCTTTGGACCTTTCTTAAAAAAGGATGAAAAAATTAAGATGATGTGTTCGAGAGATGATAGCATTGAAGTCAGTTTTAGGGTTTGCTCCTATGACACTCAAATAGTTGACGGCGTCAGCAGAGCTTAAATCTGTGTGCCATGAGCTCAGACATGCCACTTATTAAAACCCTAAATCACACATGATCTGAAGTATTAGTAAAGAAGACCTCAGATTTATGCATCTGTAAAATTATGACCCTGTTCCCACACGGGCGCTTATGAAGCATGCCTGAGCTGGTGAATGAAAAGGGTCATCGTAATGTAAGGGGAAGACAAGCAATGCCTGGGTGAAATACTAGCACAAGGCTCCATTTAAGAGCGGCCGAGACAAGAGGTGTAAGGAAACAAACCCAAAGCTCTTTGTCATTAACAAGCCATTAGTGTTAATATTGTTTCGTTGGTGTTTTTGTGGAAAGGAAGTGCACGTCCATCAGGAAATATCGTTAGAGGTTGACAGCCGGTTTCCTCACACATCACATTTGTGAGTTTGAGCAATAGAGGTGCTTATCTTAACCAGAATATGCTTGTGTGCAATTCAAAACATATGTTTTTGTTTCACACAAATATTTGTGTAAAGTGGTGTTAGTCTTAACTGGTTTAGGTTGTTCTGACTTTACAGCTTGCCCTTTTGCAAATAAGGTCATGGCGTTCTATCTTCTAAAAACACGAGTAACTGAATATTTCTAAATGTATTAAAACTTTTAGTCGGGATGAGATTAACGTCAATGGTTTTGTGCACAGGGACTCTCACTCAGAATGAGATGGTCTTCAGACGTCTTCATCTCGGAACGGTAGCGTATGGGATGGACTCCATGGATGAGGTTCAGAGTCATGTGTTCAGCGCTTATACCCAGGTATTCCCACAGTTTTCTGAATTGATTTGTGATCAAGATTCAGGTTCTAAGTGTATTTATTGAAACTAAAACACATATTTCTTACTAGCTGAAGGCAAACATGACAACGCACTTTAAAAGGAATAGTGATTCCAAAAAATCTAAATTGTGTCATAATTTACTCTCCTTTGAGTTTGTTACAAAACATTATGAATTTCTCTGAAGTGATGTACACCTAAAAAGATATGGATAAATGCATGTACCCATATATTTTTTGGTTACTTTTGACTAACATTGAAGGAACATATATATATTTTAGCTTTTTTAAAACACAAAATAATATATTTTGAAGAATTTTAGGTTATGAAGAATTGTGGCATACTTTAGACTACACTTGTACTACATCATGACAGCATTTTTTAGTCATTGAACATGTCGTAGGTTTTTTTTCTGTTGTTTTTGTGAGAAATTATTAAGCCACATTTCTATATTGTTCTTTTTATTTTGTATTTTTGGGATTCAACTATTCCTATTGTATTTTTAGATCAAATTCATTTATGACATGTAGGTTCATATTCAGTAGGTGTAACCAATTACTTTAAATTTGCTTCCTGAAACCCTCAAAAGCTGTATTTAATGCACTTTATTCCTCACTCTGTATTTCTTATAAAACTTTTCTGCTTCGCCTCTGACTGACATGTATTGTTAGTTTGACACCAGAGGTCATTCAGACAGGAAACAGAGGTTACGAGGACTCCAGCCTCTTAATAGCTAATATACGAACTTATGAACTCTGTCATTAGCCCTCGGAAATATTTGCTATATAAATAGAAGCAAAATGCAAAAGGTAATTGTTCATATATGTATCACATCTGCTAGTGTTTATGAGGCCTGTTGAAAGGGCCCAATTTATTGTTAGTTAGAGAAGAGGATAATTCAATATCAATTAGCTTCAAAATTATCTTTAAGGTTGTTTTCTTCTCTACAGGTTTATGCTGAATTTGAGTGTAATAGACATTTTTTTATTTAGTATGATGCCATATTGTCAGTCAGTACATGTGTCTGTTTTCAGGCAATCCCAGAATGCATTGACATACGTCAGTCACAAAGCAAATATATTTCTTCAATTGTTCTGATCGATTACATTTTTTCTAACAGCCTCCCCAAGACCAGGCTTCTCGTGCACCCGGTGCAACAAAAGTGAGGAAGACCATCAGCAGTCGAGTACACGAGGCGGTGAAGGCCATCGCTTTGGTACACAACGTGACGCCCGTATACGAGGCCAACGGTGTGACAGACCAGGCCGAGGCCGAACAGCACTATGAAGATACCTGCAGGGTTTATCAAGCATCCAGTCCAGATGAGGTACCATAGACGATTTTAATGAAATTATTGTATATAATTTCATGGCAAACCTTCGTCTTGTTTAAAGATTGGAATCACACTGTAGTTGATCACTGTAGCAGATGTGTAGCATATGTTTCTAACATTTGATGATGTCTGAGCGCCAAACCTCCGATTCATATGTACCGGTAGCGAGCGGTTTGATGTGACTCATGTTGTGGTTACCGAGACATCATGGTTTGCGTAATTATCGGTTCGGTTTGAATCACTGGAAGCCACCAGACTGACTGTGACTAAACACTTTCTGTAGCCCACCACAACACCAAACCATTTTAGGACATAAACGACACGTTTGTTGTGTTTCTAGGCATGACATTTTTTCATGACAAATTTTTATTGCGTATAGTTGAACAGGTCTGTTTATATTAAGGTTATTTTAGTTTTACTCTTTTTATTTCTATAAATTAACTTTTTTATACTTTGCATTATATTTGAAAGTTTTTTCTTTTATTATTAATTATATTTTGGTTTTATTAGGTTTTAGTAAGTTCTAAATTCAACACTTTTCCGGCCTCAAATTATCTCGATTTTATCTAGATTTAGAATTAACTTATATTTTTATATTTTTATTTAATTGCTTTGTCATTTTATTATTAATTATCTTTAGGTTTTATTTAGTTTCTTGATTAGGTTACAGGTTTAATAATTTTATTGCTAAATTAAAATCGTTCCTCTTTAGTTTAGTTAAGATTTTGAATGAACTTTTATCTGAATATTTTTTATTTTATAGTTAATATTAGTTGTAATGCTTTTGTCATTTTGTTACTTATTATACTTATCTTTAACTGGTTGTATGAAGGCCCAGATGAAATACTTTTAGAGCTTTAAATTATTATTTTTATGACTTTATTGCCAAGGCAACAATTTTTTCTTACAAAATAATAGAGATATTTACATTGTAGATTTCTATACATACTGATATTTTTGCTTCCCCCTTTGATGGATTAATATTAGCACAGAGCTTTTAATTCCTAAGATATTCTTAACTCTGTAACTTCTGCGTTTGAAACATTCTTCTCAAGTACTTTGAAAGTTTGTGTATGTGGTGTGGATAAGGCTCATTTGTTGTTTTCTAACAGCGAGGGCCCATCTGGATACTGTGAGATATGTTATTAGCAGCTATGTCAGGGAGGGTTTTAGAAATCGGGGTTTTTGATCTCTCTGTAACCCTTGGTCTGGAAGTTATTGGGCAATAACTTTTGCCTCCCAGAAATACCCCCCTTCAGCATCGCACTAATGGACGGCATGTGGTTTCCCTTTATCTACACGTGTTCCCAGAAGAGACGCAATTATAATTTGTGCCCTGTTGCATGCTTGCATTTCCCTCACTGCACATCCCGAACAGTTCAGCAGAAACAGGTCGAGATGTAAAACTGTTTGATATTTGACTTTGTTGTCCTTTCTTTTAGGAAACCAGCCTGTGACACGTTTGCCTAATGTTCTTATGCTGTTGACAAACGGGCCACACAAATTGCTTCCTGTTGTTGTGTATACTGTTATTCAAGCATTTGTTTATGTAACATTGCGGATGCAGAACAGTGGAGTTTATTATGATCTCTGTGTCTGTTTAGGTGTCTCTAGTTCAGTGGACAGAGAGCGTAGGTCTGACTCTGGTTGGTAGAGATCAATCTTCAATGCAGCTGAGGACTCCAAGTGGACAAATTATGAACTTTACAATTCTGCAGATTTTTCCTTTTACCTATGAGAGCAAGCGCATGGGCATCATAGTGCGAGTGAGTATCACATCCAACATTGTTCATAACCTTGTGTATTACAATTGATTTTTTTCAACCATTAGAACATGGTGCTTGCAACACTGAATTATGTACTCATAGTTGGGTAACACTTTTAATAAGGTTTACGTGACATATCAATGAAGAATAAAAGAATACAGCAGCTTAGTTTGATTATTTAAAAAAAAAGTTTTTTTAACTAATATGAGCATTTGTAATGCCTTTTACTGACTTAAAAAGAATTTACATTCTGAAAAACAAATGTAAAAAATACAACCTATTTGTAAAGTGTTACCTATCAAGAAATGTGCATTACGCTCATGCATTATGGAAATGTTACATCATATAAGTGAATATGAGGTCATATAAAGCATTGTTTAAAGTTTTAAAGACTTGTTTGATAAATGATATTAAAAGAGGTAAACTCATATGAGAAATTTAATTGTATTTACTGTAGTAAGCTGTAGTAAAAGGGAGTTTCTTAAAGTATTTATTACAGTTTATCAAGTTATTTTTAATACTAAAGATAACAATTGTTAATAATGGTATATCATAAGCATTCTAGTGTATAATACATTCCAAAATATTACTACCCTTTTTAGTATACAGCACATCTTTACATTAAAATACTGACTATTTAACATCATAAAAAAACATCAACTTAATAATAGATCGTGCAGAATTGTGTGTTGAATATGCTGTTTGGTTTAAATACGATAAAGTAAAACATTTTATGTTGGGGCCAGCAAAGGAAAGTTAGTTAGAGAACCACTGCTATAAGAAATGACCTCTGTACAAAAGTTCTTAACTTGATTTCAAGTGGTTTAGTGATGTCTAATTGTAAATCATTTGAAGTCATCTTTTGATCTCCTAGAAGTTTGTTGAGGCCCCATGATGGGAAACATGGTCCAGGAAACCACACATAAATATTGCATAGCAACAATCTGGCAACCCTTCAAATAACGCCATCAAAGTGACATTAAAGTTGACATTGAAAAGCATCGCTTATTTTTGTAGTTTTTACATTTTTATGCATTTCATCCCAAATGTTTTCCTTTATTTTAATCTGCAACTTCTGCTAACTGAATGTGCTATCAATCGAGATACAAGACCGCCTTTTTCTTTACAAAAACGTTAAAATGTAGTTTGTCTCCATCCCTCGAATGCAATACATCAACCTTTACGATCAGCCCAAACTGAGCTTACATGATTAGACTTGCTGATATCTGAGAAAGTTGTGACCCTGCCCTGGTCTGGATGACTAACTCTCTCCTCGTATGAGCTATTGTTGTTGTCTTGGACCAAAGCCTGTGCATGTGTCAGGAAACCAGTAACTGAATCTAGTTTCCTCCTAAAATCCTCTTAAAACACCTTTAAGGACCATCTAGGAAACCCAAAATGAATCTCCCGCAATGAATGTCCAGCTTACCTGCCACGTTTTCCTGTTTACCACGGTACACAGAGGATCATTCTGAGAACACATCATTCCCGACATGGCCGGCCCAGTACCCTTCAATGTCTGGAATAATGTGTTTTGAGAATAAACACTAAACAGTTTAAGCTCCCAATGATATTTTATATTTGTTTTGGACAGGATGAATCCACAGGAGAGATCACGTTTTACATGAAGGGAGCAGATGTGGTGATGGCTGGAATCGTTCAATACAACGACTGGCTGGAGGAAGAGGTGACCATTCTCTTTCTGAATCCTAAAAATGTCTAAAATGTTGAAGTGTGACCTGTAAGAACGTGTTTTTTTGCTGTCTTTATCAGTGTGGGAATATGGCCAGAGAAGGCCTGAGGGTGTTAGTGGTGGCCAAGAAATCCCTGACAGAAGAACAATACCAAGATTTTGAGGTGAGTTGAAAACACTTAACGTTGGCAGGATTTACCTATTTCAGATATATTATTTCAAATATATTTTATTTAATGTTTTCATGCTGTGGATTGCACTGTATTGAGTGTCAATTAAGAAAAATCCTCAATGTAATGAAAATATTATTCATTTGTTCGTCTGCTAGTATTTAAGATTGTGGTTATGAATATGAAAATATTATAAATCCTGTAGACAGTTTTTTTTAATCTTGCACCAAGAATTTAAAGGTATAGTTAAGCAAAAAAGTCATGTTCTCATTCTGTATGACTTTCTTCTGCAAAACACAATTGAAGATATTTTAAAGAATGTTAGTAACTGGACAATTGCGGTGCCCATTCACTTCTTTTGCTTGAACAAAAAACATTTCAACCGAATACGTTGAATTTCATTTGACTTCATACCACAATTTTATGCTTGATAGAATGTTCTAGAGCTTGGCATAGCTAGAATTACTTTTATACATTGTTATAATAACCAAACACTATCTTGAACAAATCCCCCTCCTCTTCCTTCACAGTGCTTTCCTCTTCTGTTTCTTACATGTATAATAGAGAAACAATATAAATAAATGGATACCTGCCAGATCTGATGTAGCTTTGTCAAGTTGTGTGACATGTTCTGAAAATTTCCCAGATGGTTTATACATCAGGAAGTCACAGCTGGCTGGAAGCCATTTGACTACCAGATGATTCGACTGACATGGACAGGGTTGTTTATGTTACGCTCGTAAAATCCCGAATTATTACAATTTGGCATGTTTTCATTTTTGCACTCTTTGTGTTATAGACATCATTGATATTTCAATGAAAGAATATAAGCAATCAGGCATATGATTTTCGCCTTGCAGACAGCAGAAGATTTTGAGCAATTATGTAACCACATAGCAATGCCTTAGCTAAAGGTGGGCGCACACTGTAATTTTAGAAAGATTTGGCCATTTCAGACAAATTTTTAAATGTTTTAAAACTGCACAGTGTGCACCGACCTCAAAATACCAAACATATGGATAGGACACTAGAGGAACAGGAATCGAGACACTTGGAACCCTGATCGGTCACAGTTTGATTTCAAATTGACAGTATCCCCAAAAACCATTTAATCGCGGTTTGTCATTTCAATCTTTTATGACTTACTTTTTTGGGCTGAATGCAAAACAAAGATATAAGAAACAACGTTGATAACAAGACAACAAAATGGACACTAACCACATGGAGACATTCCTCAAAATATCCTAATATTCCTTTGAGTTCAACATATAAAAGAGTCACACAGGTTTTTAACAACAAGACAATGAATTAATCATTATTTTTATCCTTAACCATCATTTTATGGATAATTTTGCTACTTTTCACTGCTGAACTATTTGGTCCGGGCCTTGAACCAAAGGCCAAGACCATGAACTTGAAATGTTTATAGCTACGATATGCAGGTGCCGTCTATATTTAGACAGATTAAGCGGTTGCCAAGCAGCCATCCATCCATCACCAACAGTGATTGTAAAAAAGAAATGCATCGTGTTTTCCGCAGGGAGCAACCCTAAAATAAAAAAAGAGTGTATCAGTTACAGCACCCACACACATGCACTCTCTCGCACAGAGAAAGAGTTGTTTCTCCTCATAGACTGTTAGTGTGTAATTGTTTGTGAGCGAGTGGGCGAGGTGACTCAGAGAATGACTCATGCAGTGAGAGTGTGTTCCTGTGTGAGACGCACACATTGTTTGCTCTTTATCTTGCTCCGACCGTGGGCCTTGCCCTCACAACTGCACACTGGCTTCCTTCAGGAGCAGCACGTCGAGTTATGGGTCAATACAAGGGTGTGTGATTGATGAAGTAGTGAAATTGACAATGCAGGCAGGATTATTGTTTCTGATGTGTGTTTGGAGAAACTTTCTCATGTGGTTTCTCTGTTTTGTTTTGCAAGCTTGATAACATCAGATATAAAGGCATTGACAGATGGAATCCACAATGTTTTGATGCATCTGTTAGTGAATTGAGGTTTTACACACTGTATTTATATTCTTACTGTTAGGTTAAGCGTTTTGCATGTATTTATATTGGAATGCTTTATCTGACCCAACAGACTGACCCTAAACTGAGCCCAACGCCGTAAAGAGACAGTTTACAAAAATTTTAATTCTCTTGACACTTTTTTCTGTGAAAAACAAAAGTAGATTGTTTGATAAATGTCCAAATCAAATTTAGCCCTGCAAACAGCAAATGCTCAGACACACAGTTTTACTGTTGAATTTGATGTTGTACGTAAACATTGCAGATTTATGTTAAGTCTTGTCAAGTAAAACCGAGTCTTGTATGTCACAGGCTCGCTACGTCCAGGCCAAACTGAGCGTGCACGATCGCTCTCTGAAGGTTGCCACGGTGATTGAGAGTCTAGAGATGGAGATGGAGCTGCTGTGTCTTACCGGAGTGGAGGATCAACTTCAGGCCGATGTCAGACCGACACTGGAGATCCTGCGAAACGCTGGCATCAAAGTCAGAGTCTACACAAAATACACAAAAAAGCTTTTACACTTCTGACATTGGTTATTCTTTTTTTAAACTGTTATTTTAATTTTATGTTTTTTTTTAATGTTTACTTTTTACCTGGGAAATGTTATTTAATCCCTGGACTTTCCTTTAACACTCTTTTTAATCCTGGGTCTTTTTACAATGTGGATTATTTTTAAGATTTTCCCTTAAAATCCTGGGACATTTAGTCGAACTTGGCATTTGCTCTAAATCTTATTTTTTAATCCTTGGTTGTTTGTCACATATTCATTATAAATCCTGGCACATTTGGATTTTTCCTATAATATCCTTTATTTCTTGGGTTATAACCCTCTGTTGTTGTGTTCTTCAACTGACCTTTGAACCTAAAATCTTTGCTTTTAATCCCGTGTGATCTTCCTTTTTAACCTTACTTTTAGCCCTGAGATAAGCATAGATTCACACTTTTGAAAGGGGTCTAGTCCTAATTTTTAACCCATGTTTATATGACCCTGGCACCACATTTCCTAATAAGTAAGACATTTTCTTTGCATGTCCAGTGTTATTTATATTCATGTGTTTCTTATCCAGGTTTGGATGCTGACTGGGGACAAACTGGAGACAGCGACCTGTACAGCTAAGAATGCCCACCTGGTGACCCGAAATCAGGACATCCATGTATTTAGACCTGTAAGAACTCCTTTTTATGATAGTCCACACACACTCCATTGACTGTTTTAGTTTTCACTTCAAAATTAGTTTCTTTAGTCAGTTTCTCACATGATGGCTATTGGTCCCTTTCCTTCCCAAATCCATATTTAGTCTCCACAAATCTAATTCCAGATGGCTTTCTGAAGCTAATTGAGTTTGGTTGCATCCTTTCATGAGGTACATGGCTTCCTGAACCCTCCGTATTTCAAACGGGTCTCTAGAAACTCTTGTGGAGTTCCCCTGTGGAACGCTGCCACTGAAAGATATGCCGTTTGGAGGAAGGTTGAATCTTCCCTGTAGTCGGAGTTCCTGGAAACAGAAGACAATGGCTGGCACAAGATAAAACCAGTGCCTTCATTCCCGATGGGTTCAATCGGCATCTGCATGGACTTCCTCCTGCGAACGACATCCAGATTGAGACGCTGTTGTGTTTGAAATTGACAGATGAATTGTTGTGTTGCGATTTGAGAACATCCTCTGCTGGCGTCGAGTTTGGGATGGATGTGTGGAGTCGATCAGATTATGTTTGAGAAATTGACCAAAAGTTATAATGTCACTGTTTTAAACCGCATGTCATTGGTTAAGCTTGCACATGCAAAAGGTTGCAAAACTAATTTAAAAATGAATTTTTATGTATTTTAAATGTAAATATGCATTGCGATCATATTTGTCTTGTGTAGCCTATTGGTAACCATGTCGGGAAAATCCTACATTGTGACATCCCCCTGACATGACAGATTGTGAACCATTTTAGCCGAGTACTTCATTCTACCTATTAACCTGACAAGGTGACATAAACAGTCTATAAGAAAAACCAACAAAAGTCTCTAATCGTGAATTTCCTGTGTGAAACTCTCCATCAGCATCAGGTTCTCGACCGTTGGCAGATAGATAACTCAATCTTGTGCGGTCTAGCACAAGACTGACGGTTATAGTTCATATGCACTGCTGCTGTGGTCGAGCTGTGCTTTCTAAGATCAGTATCTGACTTACTGCTCATGTGTCTGTGTGAGAAAAGTCTCGTGACTGTCTCGTCTCCTCTGGTTCACAGGTAACCACCCGAAGTGAAGCTCACCTTGAGCTCAACGCCTTTAGGAGGAAACACGACTGTGCGCTGGTGATATCAGGAGACTCTTTAGAGGTAAAACATTAACTCAACTTTAAGACACTGCCAGCCCAGTAAAATGCATCAGTTATAAAATAACATTAAATTAAAATTAGGTCTTACATCCCGCCCCGACATGATATAGGGTTCTCGTTTTGAATAAAAGCATCTTATACATTTAATGAAAGTGTGAATGTACACTACTTGTCTAAAACACTGTTTTTAACAACAAAACTAAAACTTCATTTAATTAAATTGTTGAAATAGATGACTTTAACTGAATATTGAAGAATTAAATTCAATAAGAGTGCAGAATAGACAGGACTCCTTTAAAACATTTTGAAAAGCATCTAAGGGTAAGACCGTAAGAAACTGCTTGATAAAGTAACAAGAAAACATTTCTGCAAATTCGAGTCAAAAGGTAACTCCACTGAAGAGGATCGAATATAAATTATTATATTTTATTTATAAAAAAAGTATAAATTATATAATTATAAAAAAATTATAAATTATATTTTAGTTATAACGTAATTCCCATAGTTCTCTTTGTTTAATTTCATAATGTTGATGATGTTATAAAAAATGGATGTGAGTTGGTGTCCCAAAGTTTTGACCGGTAATGTAGAATTTAAAACAATTGAAAATGATATGATCTAGATAGCCAATAGATTCAGGTTGCATTTATTCATAAACTGATGGATAGTCAAATGTGTCCATGTAGTATTTTGATGGGTTTTGTTTGACAGGTCTGTTTGAAGTATTATGAGTATGAGTTTATGGAGTTGGCGTGTCAGTGTCCGGCGGTCGTGTGTTGTCGCTGCGCTCCCACACAAAAAGCTCAGATTGTCCGTCTGCTGCAGGAACGCACTGGCAAACTCACCTGTGCCGTAGGTGAGTGCCAAACGTCCTCTCTGAAAACTAAGTGTATGAGGGACATTAATACAATCGGCATTTTTTATCAAAGTGAATTCTGTCATGAATTACTCACTCTTGTTGTTCCAAAGCTGTATAAATAGAAAGATATTTGGCCGAATACTTGTAACAAAACATTTCTTAAATCCCATAGACTATCACAACATGAAAAAAACTTTCTGTTGTCCTACATTCTTTAAAATATTTCATTTTGTGTTTTACAGAAAAAAACAGTTATAAAGTCATTTTAAATACTATCATTTTAATGTTTTATCTCGACACCACCATTTGTTTCAATCATTTTATTTATTTTATCGATAAATTTGACTAAATAGTATGATATTGCATTTCATATTTCAACTATTTTATTTTATTTTAGCTATATTTAACTATATTTTACCTATATTTTTTATATTAAATTGTATTTTATATTTTAATATATTTTATATTTAAATATATTAAACTTATTTTATATACTTATATTTATTAGTTTATTATGTGTCAATAATATAATTTTTGTATTTAGGCAGAATAATAAGGCTTTTGAACTATTATTATTATTATTATTATTATTATTATTATTATGTTCAGCATAAATTTACATAAATTGGTATATAAAAAATTGTGCCGTGAAATGTTTATTCGGAATTTGAAAATTGTATCTGCTTTTGACCAATTGCCATCACTGTATGCAAAAAGTTGTATTGATGGCTGATGTTTTTAACATAAAAAGGTGCATTCCTAACGTGTGTGTGTGTGTGTGTGTGTGTGTGTGTGTGTGTGTGTGTGTGTGTGTGTGTGTGTGTGTGCGCCTGCGCGTGGGTGGGTGTGTGTGTGTGTGTGTGTTTGAGCGTGTGTGTGTGCGCGCCTGCGTGCGTGTGTCAAGGATATTATTAAAGAAAATTGATAATAAAATTGTAGATCTGTTGTATTGACACTGTCATGAGGTCGTCATCCGAGTCATAGCACAACTGTTTCTTTCTTATCTCACACTGTTTTCTCTGTCTCAGGGGATGGTGGAAATGATGTCAGCATGATCCAGGAAGCAGACTGTGGCGTGGGAGTGGAGGGCAAAGTAAGAGCTACCACTTCCCAGAGCACTAGTCCTGTCACATACACTATCATATACTGTGTCACACTCTTCCGGACCATCCTGTCCACACCATTTCGCTTGCCTTTTTCTGAAGATTCTCACATTTCTAAAATGTCATGTTCATACCTAAACTGCCCTAAATTACAGGGATTAGCTCTTGCATGTCTTATTATGCAGTTTATCATGTATTCTTGTTATTCCAAAGGTATTTCAGGATGGGAGTATCCCTCTACAGTCCATAAAATCCGACCCGACATTTTTCTCATTGAATTTCCTGTTTCTGCAGGAAATACACCACATTGCAGGAATAAAATTGCATTTCAATATTTACTTACTGCCACATATTTCTAAATAATAAAGAGACATTGACTTCACATGATGACCTGTATTCAGGGAATCTCAGTCTTCACATGTCAAATGTTTACCAGTGTTACAAAGTCTCAACGTACCTTAAATACTACAAAGCCAACATTGACCCAGATGTGGTGGCCCAAGCGCTTTTTATAGGTCATGAAAATTAGACGTTATGAAATGCTTAATTGTTATTGAGTCACTCATGAGTAATGTTGAGACGTAGGGCCATGTCTCCATTTAGAAAGTGTGTTCTTACTTGTGGTCTGAAATATGTGGATGTGTTTGTTTGTGTCTGTGTTTTAGGAAGGGAAGCAGGCGTCTCTGGCTGCAGATTTCTCCATCACTCAGTTCAAGCACTTGGGCAGACTTCTCATGGTTCACGGACGTAACAGCTACAAACGCTCGGCAGCCCTGAGCCAGTTTGTCATCCATCGCAGTCTTTGCATCAGCACCATGCAGGTGCGTGTGTGTGTGTGTGGGTGTGGGTGTGGGTGTGTGTGTGTGTGTGTGTGTGTGTGTGTGTGTGTGTGTGTGTGTGTGTGTGTGTGTCTGTACATGAATCATGTTCAGTTGCTGAAAATGAGCACCCTTTAACTTCATCACACCCTTTAAAGTTTGTATAATGCGTTGAGTAATAATAAACACTACCATACGCTGTGGAATAACGCCACATACTGTGTACAGATGTGGTTTTGGAACACTAACACTTTTAAAGGTATACCACAATAAAAATCAGGAGTCAGGTGACCATTATTTGGACATGATACCATGGTTAATTATTGCTTTGTAAGCTAATGTTCTCATGTCTTTCTTCACACAGGCCGTGTTCTCTTCAGTCTTCTACTTTGCATCTGTTCCACTTTATCAAGGTTTTCTCATTATCGGGTGAGTCTCACAGTGACTCATTTGCTCTCTGTGAAATCTCTATGGCATTTCAACCATGTGTTTCAGTCCATTCTGACATTTTCGCTTAGGGATTTGTTCCATCCGACAGTCACAGCGACCAAGCTCGAATCAGAGCGCCGAAGCCGACCTTATATCAAAAGATTTCTTTGTGATGTCTGAAAAGTGAAAGAGTTAAACTGAACTCAGTTGATCCCGTCTAGTTCATCAAAAGTGATGAAAAGTGTTGCATAGACTTTAGGACATTCATTCTGGTTGTTGTTTGGTATATAAAGTGTATGCGGTTGATACAGTATGAACTTTTACAAAACAGATGAATTATATTTAAAGGTGCAATATGAAACTCTTGGGTTAAAAAAACAAATTAGTTATTGATCGTGAATGTCATTTCAACATCAGTTGACTTTAAATCATGCAAATATGAGTATGCATGGTATAAATTGGCTTTGTTGCTATTCAACCTGCTGATATACTACTGTATACGTAATTGAGCATTGTTTTCTCTTTCTTATGTTATCTGTCTTTTGCTGACAAACAAGCATTTCTTTGTCCAGATAACATAAAGAAAGAAAACGTTTTTAACTTGTACTTTTAACATTATAACAATACAAATCTGGTCAAAATTAAACAAAAGTTATGCTTTAAATAAACAAATAAACCACTTTATTATCTTCCTATACCTTTTCGTACCTTTTCACCCTTTCGGATGAAACAAGTTTATGTATTCTGTGGCAACAACAGATGTTATGTTGCTCAATAAACTTCTGGTAGACCTCTGCAAAGTACCAATAACAATAGCTGATATCAAGTAGACTAATATATTAATATTTAATATATTTAATATATAATAAGGTTCAGTTTATGGAATCAAGATGCACTGGTGATGAGGTGATGAATTGCAACCATCAGCTCAGTCCATTTGTCACACTTTTATTTTAAAACACTACGGTGGCTGTCACAGGACTTAGATCTAGTCACATTTTTGCTTTTTTGTCGTAGAAGATAACATATTTTCAAAAAAGCATTGTGTAAAGCAGTTTGTCAGTTTAGGGATACCATGCCACTACGGATGCGCTGATCAGGAATTTTTGCCACCGGTTCAGAGTACCAATTTTTATCATGGATATCACCCAATTCTGATGCTTCAAGTTCATGTAACTGATATGTCAGCTCTCTGATCACCGTTCAACATTTTTTTGATTAAGGAACTATTGATGTGGCCTTTGTTATATTTTTGTTACATTTTTATAGTAATTATGGAATATATGTAATGTAGCTATTGGTTTAACAGAGATGATAACAAAAAAAGAATCATTATGGACTTCCTTATGCATTGACTTAATCAAATTATATCACTTTTTAAGATTGGCAAAGTTTAGTGAAAACCGTTCGAGTCATGAAATATGATTATTTGCCCATACTGATCTCTGGCTGATAAAATCAGAGCATCCATAGTACAATCATGGTGGCAAATTTCTTTTAAGAGGACCTGCACTGTATGTAGATAGACATAACATATAAATACATACTGGTTTGTTGTATTAGATCTTTGTACACCTTATAGTTATTAGTTATATATATAGTTATATATATATATACTTATATGTATATAATATTGCATTTCTGTGAATACATTCTCCAAATACTACACATGGAACACATAAATATAATCTAAATTGTTATATTATTTAGACTCGTGAAACTGATAATAGTGATCTATTAAAAAAACGTTTAATTTGTACTTTGCCCGCAGGTACTCCACAATCTACACAATGTTTCCTGTGTTCTCTCTGGTTTTGGATAAAGATGTCAAATCTGAGGTGGCCATGTTGTATCCTGAACTTTATAAGGATCTTCTGAAGGTAATCATGAGCCTATGATAGTCAAAAGCATACAGATTTTCTTTGTAAACAATAATAATCGTTGATGTTTTTAGGGTCGACCTCTTTCCTTCAAAACCTTCTTAATATGGGTGTTGATCAGTATCTACCAAGGTAAGCAAACAGTCTAATTTCACATTTAGTTACTTTTTGACCTTTGCTAAAGTTGTTATTGAGATATAAAGGAGTAGATGTCTTCTGACCAGAAGCCTCTGTTTGGAGGTTTGGAATGAAAACAGGGAAGATCCAATACAACAGACTATCCCACAGGACCAGCTCTGTGTGCCCCACGTTGTTTCGTCAAAACATAACCCACGCAAATGTTTCTCCTCACCCGACTGAATAGTTTATTTGTGTTTGTGGCTGCAAAAGTCAAATAAGCCAGGGCAATTTTTCCACAACGAAACTAGAAAGCTGGAGTGCTCCACCCTGAACTCTTTGTGTGTAAATCTTGTAACGTTACACGTGGGCATTCCTTTCGTTTGTAAGGTGATTCTGTTTGCGTTGGCTTTCTCGGGTGTTTTCTGCCTCCTGCTTGTTTATAAAGACAATATCCCCTTCATCAATCTCTGTCCATGAGGGGTTTTCACCTATAATGCAGGTTATTCCAGATCTCTTGTGCTTTTTTTACTCTGTTTGGTTGGTAGTTCCCCCTCCAAGGTCAAATCATTTCAACTGTCATTTATGCATTAATGGAGTCTTTCAAAGGCTGTTAGGTTTGTGTCGAAGGGCAAAGGTCAACAAAACACTTCGGAACAGGAAGATGCTTTTAAATCTGCGGAAGGGCTTTTCTGTCTCCTGTCACTACCGTATTGACTTGTTCAAGAGATAATTCATACAAAAAGGAAATATTTGACTTAATTTAAGATGAAAATCATTTATAGGCTTTTACATTTAATCAAATAAAAAATCTAATAAAAATAAAATAGTAAAATGTATATTCCTACATCATGTTGTAAAGCTCCCCACCCACTGGGCCAACGACGAACTCCAATGGCTTGGGAGAAGGGTTCTTGTGTAATGTCTTAATCCGGTGTTTCTGCACATAATGACTTAAAGGCTGTATCATTAGAATTTCAGTTAATTTATCTGACTCTGAAGGCAAGACCAATCTGACTCCAATTTAGAATGAAACAGCATTATTTATATATCATTGATATTAATTCTATATTTTAGTAATAGTTATTCTGTGATTGGGGGTGTGTCTCACAACGGCCGTTATATATGCGTGGATCTCATGATCATAACATTTTCAGTCTGATCTCAAGTCAGAATTTACTGTGTAAACTAATATCATTAAGTTAAGCTGCTCCAGGCTTGCTTAAAAACATAACAATAATGATTTAAGTCACGATCATGCAACTTGTAATGTCAGGTGATAAGTGTCTGATATATGTGAGCTTTATCAACTATATTCCATTTAATTCAGATCATCCTTATACTGACACTTGATTTTATGGTAACATCAGATTCCTTTCAATCTAATGGAAATAACAGTCTTTACAGATTTCTTAACATACCAAGTATAACAATTTATAATGCCAGTCAGGTACAACATTAATTAAATCAAAACATTGCATTTGTTAAGAAAACTGAATTCAACAAATTAACAGAATATAAAAAAGCCCATTGAGTCTTGTCATACCTGGGACTTCAGTGTGGGAAGTTCTAGTTACAGATGCTTCCAAAAATAGAGAAAACATAGTACTGCATATCCCAAGACATACAATGCTATGGGATTCATCTTTTAAGGATTCCCCAGAATAGAGAAAACATAGAACTGCATATACCAAGACATACAATGCTATAGGATTCATCATTTAAGGATTCCCCAGAATAGAGAGAACATAGCACTACATATCGAAAGACATACAGTGTTATGGGGTTCATCACTTTAGGATTTTCCCTGAATGCAGTGCCTGCACATTTCTTAAATTCTCCAATGAAGTCGTAAATACCATAGTCTTTGTGTAAACAAACAGATCACCAAATGGCATCACCCTGTGTATCAAGAGATGGACACACCTCCTGAATGAATGTAGATTATGCTTAAAGTTGCTGCAACTTCATTACCTTTAATCTTAGAATTACAAAACTAGACCCTTTTATCCATCGCACAATGACCTTCAACATGATACTAAACACGATAATCAATCTATGCAATATCACAGAATTGACATATTTAATGATAAAAAAAAATCTCACATTCCTGGTGATTAGAGCCTAAAGAGAAAGAGCTGAGGAAAAAAGGAGGAGAGGTGAGGTCAGTTCCCGGGCTTCAATGACTCCTGAAATGAGGGACAGGATTCCACTCCTCAAAATGTAGCACCAAATGAGAATATATAGTTTTATGACCCAGCACCACAGACAAACTCAGTAATCGTCACTTGTCCAGCTGCCTTACAATGTGAACTAGGAATGCCATAATATTCAATATTATATTGATGTGCTATTTTGTTAATGCTTATTTAAAAGGGTTGCCAAGTTTGCTATTAATGAAGCGTTTTAATGCATGTTGGTTGGTTAAGCCCAAAAGCTCAGCCCTTAATGTGTTCAAAATAATCATGTGGTTACTTGATTTTTGATTAGTTAATTTAGAACATTAGTTATGTATGCAAATTATGTAAATATTTGGTAAAAATACAAAGACATGTGAATGCATGTGTGTGTGTGTATACTGTATATATACTGTATGTGTATATATATACTGTATATATAAAGTCACGCCCAAATAAATTCACACCCCTGGAATTACAAACTAATGAAAATGGCACAGACTTTTCCCTAAGTTAATATGAGTGTTTATGGACAGCCATGGCTAAAATAATGGAGCTCATTGAAGACCTGCCAAGCCCATTATGGCAGCTCACAGTTCAGAAAAGGGCTATAAGACCATATCTAAATGTTTTGAAGTTCCAGTCGCTACACTGCAAAGTATTTTTTTAAAATAGAAAACCCAGTGGTGAAAAACCAAAGGTGACACCTGTGCTTGCCGGGAGGATAGTGAGAGAGGTAAAAAAAATAATCCAAGGATCATCACCAAGGCCATCCCGATGAAATCTGGGCTCTGCTGGTACACAACTTCTTTGGAAAAGGCACACAAAAGCCCGCTTGGCCTTTACAAATGCATATCTGGACAAGGAAGAAGACTAGAGTCGACTCAGAGTTCTTAGTGTTGAACCCTAAGAACACAGTCCCCACAGTCAATCATGGTGGTAGGAACCTTATATTTTGTTGATGTTTTCCAGCTGCTGGACCTTAAATCTAATTTAGAATCTTTGGAGGGAGCTAAAGATCAGGGTGATGTCAAAGAATCCTCCAACCTTAAAGAGTTCTAACTCATCACTGATGAATGGGCAAAAATACCAGTTGAGACATGCAAAAAGCTACTGTAGGAATTGTTTGATTGTTGTAGAAGCCAATAAAGGCTTTTCTATTGATTATTGAGAAGGGTATGAGTCATTTTGGACATGCAATTTCTTTGTGTTCAAATGTAAATAAAAGATTAATAAAAGTTTCCATTAGTTTTCCATAACATTGCTTGGTATATATTCACTTTTTATAACTAATAGTTCTAATCTCAATGTTGTTGTTTTATAGGAAGCATCATCATGTACGGTGCTCTGCTGCTGTTCGAGTCAGAGTTTGTGCACATTGTGGCGATCTCTTTCACCTCTCTGATCCTTACCGAGCTTCTGATGGTGGCATTGACCGTGCAGACTTGGCACTGGCTGATGATAGTTGCTGAGCTCTCCAGTCTGGCCTGCTACATCGCTTCTCTGGTCTTCTTACATGAGTTTATCGGTGGGTAC
This sequence comes from Triplophysa yarkandensis, assembly GCA_033220385.1. NCBI lineage: Eukaryota > Metazoa > Chordata > Actinopteri > Cypriniformes > Nemacheilidae > Triplophysa > Triplophysa yarkandensis. The sequence continues at coordinate 1,973,409 of CM065671.1, read as the reverse complement.
ATAGACACACATTAACATACACAGAGCAAATTATAAACGTGTCTTTTAATAAAGATACTGACATTCTGAACTTTTTTTTTAACAATTTTTATTCATTTTCAGTTTTGTTTGAATGTTTTTTTTTTTAATATTACTTGAAGTTTACCCTAAATTAATAATTAATTTTAATTGCTTTGTTTCAAAAAAACCAAAAAAAATATTTGGAGAAATGATGCATTCAAACAGTTCTTAGACCCCATTTACTATCATTGTAGAAAAACATTTATTCTCTGTTGCACACAAAATGATGTATTTTGAAAAATTGTGACAACAAAAAGTTCCTGGGTACTTTTAACTTCCATTTGCAATTTTCCTACTATGGTAGTCAGTTGGGGCCAAGAACTGTATGGTTGCAAGCATTCGTCCAAATATCTCTCCCTGTATTCATCAGAACAAAAAAATCATACTGGTTTCGCAACAACTAGAGAGTGAGTAATACATTGCAGAATTTGCCTTTTTCGGGGAACTATCACAAGTCAAAACAACCCAACTGCAGTTTCATTGGGATTACTTGAAATCCAGAATAAAAAAAGATTTTAGATTATTTTATATGTTCTTCAAATGAAGTGCTTATAGAAATTAAGTGTTTTAGGTGCAATAACTTTATTTTTTTATAGTTGAATGGCATTTTTGAAATTCATATAAATAGTCCTGACACAATTATTACTTCATGTAATCAATAAACTCATAACTGCAATTGTATTACATGTACAATAAAATGTTAAACAGTTGTAGATGTTAAAATTGAGAATTTTACTTACTTTTTTCTAGTTCTTCTTTACCGTAATAAAAGATTGTTCATTTTTGTAAAGTATAGTATAGTAACCTGTGGATAAACTAAGATATATTTAGGAAATCCATTGTTTATTTGTGGATTGCATGGTTTCACTAAAATACATTTAGTTGTTTTTTTTGTTATACTGTTGGTGTGTAATGTATGTTAACTCTATTTACTCACTATATATGCTTCCTATGCTTTCACTACCAAATTTATTATCTCATGGTTCAAGGTTTTACCGCTGCCTGGTATCCTATTATCGTCATTACGTCCTATTGTCATGTAACTAGATTGACGTCAGTATTTCGGATGCGTCCAGGTGAAGCATGCGGCCACATTCCTGTAGTCCCTAGGGTGGGCTATATTCGAGCTAATCAGATTTACAAAGTCAGCATTACAGCGTCCTTCTCTGCTCTGTGTGTAAACGTATCTCACGGGTATGCCAGTGAGCGGCCAGCGGCACCACAGAGCGCAACAGAGGGAAATACCACAAGCCTGTTCTCATTTCCTGTCTGACTGATGCTTTTAGCTAGCCAAGGTCTCTGTGTTTATCACACTGCTTTGCTTATTCCCCTTAAGAAACAGCAAAGTGATTTCTTACAGTGTGTTTTGAAACATTTTATTTAAGGTTTCTTTCTGGTGCCTACTGTGTCTTCACTATTGAATCTTGAAGTGTAACACTGGCAGAGAAAATGATGGATCTATGATGTGGTAGATGGCTTGTGTCGGACCTGGGCTCACAGGTTCACAGCACATGAACAAGTGTCCTTTCAGTTATGTCGATGAGGCGTTCTAACATTGCAGAGCAGGATCTGCAGGTGTGTGGCACATTACCACATTAAATAAAGACTCGCTGTGTGACGCTGCTTTCCGACAAATGCAAGACTTATTGTGGCTCGCTTACAATTCAGCGTTTCATTTGGTTTCTTCTCCTGAGCTGACTATGGTCGTGGTTCTCAAACTCCTTTTTGCGGGTTTTTTTTTGCATTTCTGGGAACAAAACTTTAAAAAAAAGAAGCAGAGGCTTATTCTTTGGGAATCTCAATCTGGGAAACTTTGATGGGAAGCGCTTTGAAGACTTTTACTCAAGCTTTTGTAATTGTCAAGACATAGGCCGAGAGACTGATGAGATTTACTACTGTAAGGGCGAGACTGGATCGGTTAAGTTTTTTTTTAGTTTTTTTTATGTGTTCTGTCAGGTATCTCCACCTTTCTAATCTGTGTCTCAGATATATCTCCCAAGAAAAAAAACTGAAATTACGTTAATGACTATTTGAAAAACAAATTGTTTTAGTTACAGTATCTCTGTCTGCCTCTCTACATCCTCAAATGCCTGTGGGGAAGGTTCTTCCCTCTAAGCTATCCCAAACCGACCTCCTTTAAGACCAAAAGAGTCCCTGTGCCTCTCCATCCGAACTCCATCAATTGTGCTGGGCAATAAAAGAGAAACAACATATTCTCCAGATGGTCTTTATACGATTTGTCCATCTGGTGTTGCAAAATCCTTGACATATATTTATGTCTCTATCTCTCTCTCTGACAGATGTGTATTTCATCGCCACCCTGTCATTCGTCTGGAAGGTGACGGCCATCACTTTGGTCAGCTGTCTGCCTCTTTACATCCTCAAATACCTGCGGCGAAGGTTCTCTCCTCCGAGCTACTCCAAGCTGACCTCTTGAAGACCAAAGGAGTGCCCTTGTATCTCCATCCTCCCAGCTAAACTACTGGTTTGATTCAGATCGTCTAACTCATTTAAACTGAACGCACTGCTGCTTAAGGTGTGAGTTTTATTAGATCAAGACTGTTTTATTTTTTGGTTAAAGTGAAGTTTGAAAGCATTAGCCCAGAGCAGGTATTTTCAGAGCGTCTATGGACTCAGATGCCACGCAGTCACTCTTACCAGACGTCTGAGAGCTGTTCAGTCTGAATCATCTTATTTCACTACCGTTTAACTCATTGAATGACTAATCAAACTGGTTTGCTTTGTGATTTATTTATGACACAAATGGACAGTATCATGTTTGGTGAAATGCTTTCTATTTATTTTTATTCAAAGAAATTTGCACAATTAAAGGGATAGTTCATTTAAAAATAAAAACTTTTGGAGGAATTGTTCAACCAAAAATAATCATTTTGCAATCTTTTGCAGTGCTGAACACAAATTTTGAGTGACCAAGTAGTCTTTTGTTCTAATATGGGAGTCAGTGGTCAACTTTAAAATATCTTTGTGTTCAACAAATAAAAACAATATGTATACAAATGATGACAACATGTTCATTTTGGGGAATACTATTCCGTTGATCCTCATGTCATAAAAATCATATATTTTGAGAAATGGCACAATGGTTTTGTGTCCAGGGTAATTTGGTTACCAACAGAATAAAGTAAATCATGCAGTTTTGGAATGACATGAGGGTACATACATAATATAATAAGTTTTATTTTAGATGAACTTCCGTTCAGAAAGGGAAAATACACACTGGAAATAAATAAATTAGTTCTATTTAAATTTAATTTATGATATTTTGGTATATTTATATTGCTTTGGATATTATTATTTAAATGAGGTGAAAATTGTCTAAAAACACTACAATTATTGTGTGAAACATGTGTGTTAGTTTGTGCATGTTCAGCCTCTATAACAGAGATAGCTGGAAGTAACCAACCTCAAAAGTCTAGGTCACAGAAGATTGGCCTAAAGAGCATGAATGATACAGTGCCATAAAAAGCGATGATTATTTTTGAATTTCGCTGTCTGTATGTTTGTACAAGAATGTTTGTCCACTCTTGTGGTGACCTCTGACGCTAGAAAATGGTCACTTTGTACCCCATCCTCCCCCGTAGAACCTGCCCATTACACCCACTCTCAATGACACAACCACACTTCTGCTGTCTTTGTCGGTGGTGTAAAGGGCCAAATCCCTTGATGCATCTGGTTATCTTCCCTTTAGGTGTCCTTAGGGGACATTAACCCCCTGTGCATCTAAACATTTACAACAGTGACCTGCATTCAGAAATAATCACATCCTGTCTGTGTTTGTTAAAATTGTGCCATATTCTTTCATCCACAGAACTTTATGTTGTTGAACAGGCTGATTTTATTTCTTGTGGATCTTGTCGTGTTCAACTCTTTGCATGGACTTCGTACAGATTGTGATGTGAATTTACACTCATGAACTTTTTTCGTTTCACTTTTTTATGGTTATAGAAAACATCAGGACTAATTCATTTAGTAATCCGTATTGTAACCTATTGAATTGTAAATAACAAAAACGGCTTTTATTTATTATTTTTTTCTTACTTGTGTTGGAATTTGCACTCAAACATTTACAGAACAAAAAGGGACACGTGTGTCTCAGGACAAAAGGTGTTAAAATAAAAATCATGTTTTATGAACAAATCGTCTGTTCTTTCTTCAATTGATTGCGTGTAGAGATATCAAAGTTTTATTCAGTTTGTATTAAATTTTAAATCACAAAAAAACAGTCATTATTTATTCACCCTCCTTTTATTGCAAACCTTTTTGAGATTTTGCAGAATAATACAAAAGAAGGTATTTTGAAGAAGGATGGGAACCGGCACCCATTCAGATGCATTGGTTTTGTGTCCATACAAACGAAGTGAATGAGTTCAACAGCTGTTCCGCTTTCATCTCTCTTTTGGTTTAAAGAAGACTAGTCTTCTTTATCCCGGTATCAACACAATTGTTGATACCGGGATATATCCAGTCGTCTCAGATATTGGTCAGGTTAATTAAATTGCATTGTAGGTTACAGTGCTCTTTGTTGTTGGGGGGTTATAAATGCTCTAGTAGTTTATTATTCTAGTATTAACAAAACTATAGATGTGTCACCACTAGATAGAGCATCCAAGCACTCTGTTGATCAGGATTTAAAGAAGCACAAAAACATGATGCATGAATGCATCCCAACAAAGATTTCCACTTTAAATAAAGTATTTGACTTTAGACTGGAAATGAGCGATCGTCTCCATATGTGCGTTTAAAAGCTCCAGGTGGCATTTTATCATAGGTTTGAGGACAGAAGATGATTCACCATTAAAAGATTTTCCTTTCTTTGTGCTTTTGGCTCAAATATAAATCTGAATCAGAACCACAAAATCAGAGCATTTCTATTCCAGTGGAAAAACGTTTTCTACTCAGATTCAGCTACTTTTTTGTGCTTCTGCCAAGATTTGTCTTTCATCTATAATGTTACTCTGTGGGTAAACCCATATAGCCCATATAATTACATACAGCCGCCTTCTGATGTGGTGAATTTTGCGATATGTCAGCTGCTGGAGTGACCATGTCTGATCAGAAAAATCCCAGAGGAAGAGTTTATAAAAATCAAAAGACAAATAAATGATTAATTGGTTTAATTTTTATAAAATTGTATTTACTGAAATTAAAAAAGAGGTTCTTGCATATTTCAGATGAAAAACAGTTTAGCTCAGTTTGTTAAAAACATGAATGATGGTAAAACATGACAATGGGTAAACGAATGAAAGAAACCATATTCATTTTCGGATTTTATTGTTCATAGGTGTGTTGATAAATGACGATTTTTGTTTATTTTGGAAATATATTTACCTTCAATTGTTTCTATTTGTATTTACTTTAAGAGAAACAAGTAAAATATAGCTGAAAATATGCTTTTTGATTCAAATATTGCAAATAAAATAAGCATATATCCTTTATTGTATCATAACTTTAAGACATAATGTATTTAGGTAAAAATGAATATTTTTATCGCAATGTTCATTTGTCTTTCACAGTAATGTGGGATGATTTTGTGCCACTCCTGAGGTTTGATTTTGTTGAATATTCAACAGAAACTGGATTACACATCTGGAAATGTTAAATATATAACCTTTGCAAAGCTTTTTAAAAGAAAGATAATAGTTGAAGCTAAACAGTTGAGAGCAAGTTGACAACATGTGAATGTTAAAGGGGTTAACAGTATGAGAACAGATCTTCACACTAGCTTTGAATGTTGACTGTATTGTGTGCACGATGTCATGTAAAACCATCAAACCGTAAGATGCAGATCCAGGCTTGTCTCGTCTGTATTGTGTATATTAATACTGTGATAAATCACTCGTGTTGAACTGCTCTCACACCCCAGCAGAATGCTATTTATATACACACAACAGACTAGAAGGTTTTGCTTTGCCTTTTAAAGCTTCTCTGATGACAAAGATTTTCTCGTGTTATTCTGATCAGAGTCACACCTCTACAACTATGAAAAAGAGACAGTTTGTGCACAGGCAAATGATTGGAGTTTATATTTAGGCCTCATAGAGAAAGCTTCAGATAAATTCGAATGGGTTTAACGGTTATAAAGGGAATTGTACCGGATTCAAAGAGATGATACTGGTGTCCGGGTGTACTGGTATCTCTACTGGTGGAAATAGGTATCTACACAGTTAAGTCCAACTTAGGTCAATCAATCTTCTGTTGATATTATGTAAATCAGCTATTTTTATCATAGCAATTATTAGTTTGGATTAGATCAGAAGAAAAGACACACTGTTTGTCGTCCTTTGTGTAAATGAAAGACATGGCAGTGTGTTTAGTATCAGATGTTGTTTGTAGAAGTCATCACTTGTGTCTCATTAAAACACTCCTCCTGGTTTCCTAGGAGACAAATCCCAGAGTTGACAGTTGAGCTGTTGTGGGTTAATCCGGAATGGGTGATGTTGACCGGTTTAAGTTTCGCTCCTCCGACTGGAAACTTTTGGAATCTATATGGATTCCTTTTGTTTGAGAGGCTTGATGCTATTTTAAGTCTAAAATGGCATTCTCATTTTTCCAAGCGATATATAAACCATTAGGCCATCCATAGTCACTTTCTTTACATTATACATTCTGTCCTGTAAATACATAAAAAAATTAAATTACATACAACCCAAATTGTCCCTATTAACTTACTTTATTAAAATAGTAAGCAATAGTTTATCTTATTTTAATCTCAAAGAAATAAATCAAATCTCCTTCTTTATTAAAGCATCAACAACAAAAACGTTGCAAAGTGTCTCATGCTTAAAAATGAAGACCCTGTCATCAGCCTTGCATGACTTTTTCTGCAAAATAAAAAAGACATTTTGAAGAATGTCCTCTCTTGTGTTCAACAGAACAAAGAAGAGTCAAAATGTCAAAAGTTTGAGTAAATAATGACAGATGGTTCATATTTTGGTAAACTATCACTTAAAATAACATTTGTCTGCAGTTTTGCTCAGATGTAACACACAAACTGCAGCAAAGACATGTTACATCACAGCCGTAAACGTGCAGCATCAGCCGTCATGCTTGAGTTGATTGGGTCGAACGGGACATGTGACTAAACCAGTAGAGAATGTGATCGAACACACATCCCAGAGGTTTTCCTTTTCCCAAACATGCCAAAGGTTCTCAGCGGGACATGGTACAATGTGTCATTTCCATATCAAAGATCCAGCTCAAACACATATGTTGCAATTGGAAAACTAAAGCGTTTTAATGCTCTAGCCTAGACGGCCAAACTCGGGAGATGGAAAGTGCTGCTTGAAGATTGGAAATAGTGTGTTGCTTTTGCTCGAAAGGAACTCCAAATTCTGTCGCCTGGAACGAGAAGTTTCCTTTTTGTCCAGCTCGTGGTGTATTCATTTGCTCATTCATGATTTGGGTTGCATAAGTGTGCTGTAACAGTGAAGGAATGTACATCTGTTAGACGATGCTGTCTTGGTCCCCTAAAACATATGAAGATTCCAGATCGCTGTCTGTCTGTCTGCAGTAATCTTCCACTACAACCCCATCATTCGATTTAAAGGGATGCTCACAGTTTCCTATGCATCATACTGAATCACACTTCACATATTGAAGTCTAAGAAACCAGTTTTGTGTAACACTGGTGAGATATGTGCGTTTTCATCTCTAAACCATAACCATCATAGACACTTAGCAGGACTGTATCTAAAGTCAGTGTATAATATCCTTAATTTCTGACATAAACTTTACAACAGACTTGGGTCAAACTCAGTTCATGGTTTCACTCGACACCCTTGTGTAGTTGATTTTGGCATCACAAATTCAGTGTTCTCCACGGGGCACTTGAAGAAAATTTTCTTGAAATATTTAATGCTAGGGGAAACTAAATTGCCCATATTTGAGGTAACCTGGCACCTTAGAATACACCGAAAGTTATGCAGATATCAGGTTATGACTGGAGCACATCTAATCCTTAAAAAATGTCAAATGTTGTACTTATAATAAATGGACCTTATTTTATTATTTACTTTACACGTTTAATAACATCAAGGTTTTTGTGTCACAGTCGTCCAAGTAAAGCATGTCAAATAAACGTTGAAACCTTTGGGTTCAGAAGGAAGAAAACTTCATAAATAAACCATGCAATATTTTCCATGCTGTCGAGTATAAACTGTTATATCACCCAAAACCATACTCCCGGTCCAGCATCTCTGAATATGGACTTTATTAAATGCCAGTTGGGTCAAGCAGTGAATTTCCATTGGGATATAAGCTAAAGGATCCATTCAAGACATACCTGACTGTTTTTTCATGTACTTTATGTTACACCTTTCAGAAAGTGTACAGTATGTAAATATGTCAAATACATATTTTTTATATCTTTAAATCATACAGTGACCCCAGGAAAGGCACATGAATCAACACTTAATTTTTTTATATATTGTTTGCGTATGATTAAAATATCTTTTTAACATAACTTTTTCAAAAAACAAAAACAAAAATGTAAACATGTGGAACCGATGTACATGATAAAATTAAGTAATTCCAACCACCCCTTTTTTAAGTGAAACGGTATAAAATATAAAAACACCACAAACCTTTATATTACCTATAACTTATTTTTAACTTTTACCTTTACTTAAAAGAATAAACTTAAACGAATTTAATTGATTGTTGACTTACACTATTTAGTTACATTGGTTTAGTGTTATAAGTCAACTGACTTTAAATTTCATCGAACTGACATAAAAAAATTGTATATTCCATAGTTATACTTAAAACCAATTATACAAAAAAAATTGTGTAACAAAAAATGTAACATTCAAGAACATTAAATACAATTTTGCTTTTCATTTTTTCTAAGTTGTTTCCTTATTTCTTTTATAGAGATGAGTAACATTATACTTTTTTAAAGTGTGTTTTAAACCTTTTCCAAAACATCACAAGACCTTTGAAAGACTACATTCTATATTAAAAGAGCTGTAAAGTTGACTCTTGTATACTAGGTTTCATCAAGCTGTAAGCTTCTTCATTTTAATGATCCCTGTGCCCTCAAAAGCCTGCTGTGTGCAACTTCTGTCTTTCATGCATATCCTCAAACATGGCTCCTGTTTTCATTTTTCTACGCCCTCCTTCCCTTAACTGTGATTTCTGCGAGCCCACAATGAAGTTCTTGTGCGCCACTGTCTGAAAGCAGCCGCAGAAATGCCTTGGCGCAGAGGCTGGAGACGTCATGGATTCCTCTGCAGGAAAGCCCTGAGTCTCCGAGATGGATCTGCTCCAGGTTTCCATGGCAGAGCGCACAAACAGGAGGAAACACTGTGGGAATCCCGTTATTTTACAGCATTGGACCATTATAAACACCCAGCGCCGGGGAAGGAAGCCGCTCTTGATACTCAAGTCAATGCTCAGAGCAGGCAAAGAAGTTCACAGCACACACAGCTGTACAACTAGATCTCTTTTTTGTTCTCGTAACGGAGTATTTTCTTCTGTTTTATCCATTCAGAAGTTTTTTTTTGTGCTTCTGTTTGCTATGAGCTTTAAGGAAAACCAATTTTTTGATTGTTGAATTTATTTCTTCTATATTTTCCAAATGTTTAGAGAGTCCTGGAGACTGATGAATTACCACACCATGAGGGCGATGGATCAAGGTATGGATGCCGGGTGCTGAAGTGTTGTGAATTTCTGGTAATCAATAATTTGATTTTTAATGCTTTTTTATGACAAAAAATATTTTGAAGATTTAAATGCTTTTGATTGCTTTTTAAGTCATATTTAATGCCTTAACTCTATGTGTGCGATTAGAATGGACAGCAAAATAATTTATTTCTGTACAGTATACAGTACGTACAGTACAGACTTACGTCATCAGGGCACGCTCACTTAAAACCAACTTGACGTTCAAGTAACCAATAGTAGATTGCTAAAAATTTTAACCATGCTTCTGATATTTTTATGAATGAATTAACTACTTCATGCACTTCAACAGAAAATATCACTACCTTAGTAATCAAATTTTCATTTGGATACATTTACCAGACTTTACAGATTTCAGAACTCAATTTATATTTTCAGTCCTTTAAGTAAATGTCTTATGACTGACGGCTTCTTCCATATATATATTGAGGTAAAAGATGATAGATTCTTTGTGGTTTTCAGGTGTAATTTTTTTCTAAAAGCTTCACGTGTCTTATTGGAAATGGAATAAGAAGTTCTCAAACTTTAACTTTAAGGGATCCAGCCTATAGGTGCTTAAATTGAACATTTAGGTAATGTTTCACTGTCATTATCAGATACAGTAATATTGGTATATGTATTTTCCTGTTAGAGATAGATAGATAGATAGATAGATAGATAGATAGATAGATAGATAGATAGATAGATAGATAGATAGATAGATAGATAGATGGATGGATGGATGGATGGATGGATGGATGGATGGATGGAGGGAGAGAGAGAGAGAGAGAGAGAGAGAGAGAGAGAGAGAGAGAGAGAGAGAGAGAGAGAGTGTGTGTGTCAGGGTGAGATAGATAGAAAGAGAGAGAGAGAGAGAGAGAGAGAGAGAGAGAGAAAGAGAGGTTGAAGATAGATAGAAAGAGAGAAGGAGAAAGAGAGAGAGAAAGAGAGGTGGAAGATAGATAGATGGATGGATGGATGGAGAGAGAGAGAGAGAGAGAGAGAGAGAGAGAGGATGGGACAGACAGACGGATAGACAGACAGAGAGATAGACAGGTTGACAGACAGAGAGACAGACAGGTTGACAGACAGATGGACAGACAGACAGAGAGACGGACAGACAGACAGAAAGGTTGACAGACAGACAGACAGACAGACAGGTTGACAGACAGTCACACAGACAGTTAGACGGACAGACTATGAGACGGACACACAGACAGACAGGCAGACAGACATGCATGCAGGCAGACAGACAGACAGACAGACAGGTTGACAGACAGTCACACAGACAGATAGACAGACAGGCAGGCAGACAGACAGACAGGCAGGCAGACAGACATGCAGGCAGACAGACATGCAGGCAGACAGACAGACAGACAGACACACAGACAGGCAGGCAGACAGACAGACAGGCAGGCAGACAGACATGCAGGCAGACAGACAGACAGACAGACAGACAGGTTGACAGACAGTCACATAGACAGATAGACAGGCAGGCAGGCTGACAGACAGACAGGCAGGCAGGCAGACAGACAGGCAGGCAGACAGACAGACAGGCAGGCAGGCAGACAGACATGCAGGCAGACAGACAGACAGACAGACAGGTTGACAGACAGTCACACAGACAGATAGACAGACAGGCAGGCAGACACACAGACAGACAGGCAGACAGACATGCATGCAGGCAGACAGACAGACGGACACACAGACACACAGACAGACAGACAGAGAGTGTGTGGTTGCAGTCATATATTCCTATCAACAGAGGGAGTGTTTCATCACTTTATCCTCACTCACCTTTACATGAACTGCCGCTGTACGCGATCAACACAATCCCGCCGTATATCACACTTATAAAGATAAATGTTTAATATCACACGCATATTTTCCCCCTGCGTGGCGTCATAAACATTGCGAATGAAAACCAATGAAAGTTTCAATCACATGTGCACGCGTCGTAAACGCGTCGCGTCGACGCAAATGGGGGTGTGCGTGAAGTGAGTGCGGAAGTCGTCTCGAGCGTCGGGTCTGTGGATGCCATTCATGAGTCTGTCCCGACACCTGAAGTTCCTCTGCAGCGCGTTCAGCTCACAGACCCAGATGAGCTCGTTTTATGAAGAGAAAGCTGCGCTGGGACTCGCAGAAGATCTCAGTCAGGTGAACTGTCATGACGAGCTGGAGTTTGCTGATCTCTTTGAATATGGATTTACTGCAGGACATCAAGGTTTGTTTGAAGTCAACTTCATGTGTCAGAAGCGTGCTGGAGGCTACAATGTTGCAGGTTCAACTTCCTCTAGGGTCATTGTTACATTAACTGAAACAAACTTACTTCTCTTTATAGTTGAGAAAGTTTAGTCCATCTAATTACAAAAATGATGTGCATTTCTTTGAACAAAAATGATGTGCATATGTTAATTAATTTAATACTAATAATAATATAATAATAATACAATATCTATGTATGTATGTCCAGTATGTATGTATGCATATTAATTTATTTCATGCATGTTATAATCCTCCGATCAAGTCTGGTTTACATCAAATCTTATGCCAAACATTATTATAAATGAGCATGTTTGTAAACGAATAAAATATATGTTTTGTGTTGCTCTTTTGTACACTTTCCCATCATATGGTAATATTAACTCCTTTTTTGGAGTTAAAGGGTAAAATTAGTTTTGAACAATGCAGGTCAATGTGGTAGCCTTATATGTACATTTATTTTTTTACATATGTACATATGTATGTACATTTTCTTTATTGATAAGTTGGATGACTTTTTTAGCGCATCCTGAATTATTATATCACAAATCCTATGCAAAATGTGTTTCTGAATTGATGACTTTGTTTTATAACACACAGTCGCCATGTGACAAACATTAGTTTTCGAGTGCTTTACAAGCTCTTTTATTTATAGTAGGCAGCACAGTGGTTTGTTATTTCTAACACAACCTGATAACCTATTACACCTTACAAAGCTTCTTTGCGTTAACTTTGTTTCTTAATATTCTTGCTGTGTTTGTTTGTCTAGATGAGCCGAGTATCTGCTCGCACAAAGACCTCCACTCTTCCCCCAACCTCTCTTATCACCTGGAGGAAGCCCCGCCTTACGGCATCAAACCTTGCGTCTCAACGTATCCGGAGGTCGGAGCCGAGGGTCTCTCTGTTTTCGAGCAATTGGATGCAAAAAGCTACCTGGAGCACACCGGGCCCCACGCCCTGAGCCCCAGGATCGAAATTACCCCTTCCCGTGAGCACTATGGTAGTCACGGTCGAGAATCCCTCCAGAACCATCTCGTAAACACCAACACCAGCCCCAGTCCTGGGCTCACCGTACCGGGTCACGATCCCTTAGCTTACCGCGAACCGCAGTGCCTGAGTCCCGCCAGCAGCAACTCATCCACCTCCTGGCACTCGGAGAACCTCTCGCCCTGGGCGTCGCCCTGCGTATCTCCCAGCAACAGTCAGGCGGCGGGGGAACTCTGCCCACGACTCCAGGGCGTGCATACGGGTTCCCCTCGTACGAGTCCGGGAACCTCCCCCCGTACCAGCTTGGCTGAGGACGGCTCCGTTGGGCCGCGTTCTCCATCGCCCAGGCCCGGGTCACGTTCCACCTCCCCCCTATGCAAACGCACCTACGATATGTACAGGAACCCCCACCTGGTGCCAGGGTCGCGCTCGAGGAGCCCTTCGCCACATGGCGGCCACGAGGAGCATCACGGCGGCCATTATGGTCTGAACAACCTGAATGGGTTCGGAGTCGCGCAGGCAAGCTCCATTCCGCCCAAAATTGTGAAGACCAGTCAGCAGGCCTATCCTCTGTACGCAGAGAACCACACTGAGAGCTACCTGGTGTCCTGTGACCAGGATGTAAAAACCAAACCTGGCTCTGAACCTTTCTATGTCATTCCGCAAATCTGGCCTAAACAGCTGGTGCCCGGGATATGCAGGTAAATATCATTCGAACGCTTTATTCAAGGTACATTCTATAAAAGCAAACGATCGAATGATTGGGATATTGATTTGTCATCTCTTCTAGCATCCCTGTGACGTCTCTGCCTCCACTGGAGTGGCCTCTTCCCAGCCGCACTGATCAGTACGAGCTGCACATCGAGGTTCAGCCCAAACCCCACCACAGAGCCCACTATGAAACCGAGGGCAGCAGAGGGGCGGTTAAAGCCCCCACTGGAGGGCACCCAGTGGTCCAGGTGGGCGAGGCTTTTTTACTTTCTGATCTGGTTAGGTTTATATGTGAAGGTATTTCCTAAAGGTTAATCATCCTATGGTAGGTTATGAAAATCGAGGCCTGTGCTTCTCTGTCCATTGTCTTATCTGTTCTTCATCCTCGTAGAAATAAAACCAGGGGTCACTATTATTATTCCTTTGACTTAGATGAGGGGGTTCTAATTTTGTTTGTGCTGCGCTCATAAAAGTACCCTACATGGGGGTCAAGAGGGGCTTATAAGCCACCAAGTTATTAACAGGGAGACCGTAAAACTTATTAAAAAATCTTGAAAATCAATGTAGTTACATTTATGGTAAGAATTAATATGTAAGTAAGACACATTAAATGGTAAAAATGTTGGCTTGTAAACCATAGAGCAACCACTTTGATACAATAAAATGATTGTTATTATAAACATATAAAGAAATGTAGACAAACTGTAGTTTGTATATTTATTTAATGCATATTTTATAGTAATAAATGTTAATCATATCAATATATTATTATTATTTTCAATTTCATATACTTTATTATTCGGTATAATACAATTATTTTAGATAGTATTAGTTTTATATAATTATTAAGAATATATTTGTATTAATTTATTTATAAAAACAATACATTTTGTTAATATTTGTACGTAAATATTTATTGCATTTATTTTATCACTAAGATAAGCATTAATTTGTATTATATTATAATTATATTTATATGTTGAAATTGTTTATTATCATATTATTATTATTATTATGTATTTAATATATGTATTTATATATGTATTTATCATATGTTAATAGTGTTATTCAAATATTAAGTGAACACATTAATTATAACAATAAATTATGTTAATCACCTTATTTTGATTTTTACCATTTTTAATAGTTATAATGATTTTTAAATAATATTTCTTAGGCTTATATCAAAAGGTCTTGATAATAAATAAGCAAGAGACTAACACCAAGGTCGCAGTTGGCTGTCCATTTGAATTCAGTGTAGTTTGTGGATCAGTTGAAATATTATTGAGGTCTCATGTGAGATCAAGAGATTGCTCAATTTACTATTGCATACATTTGACTGTTGTTTGATTTGCGCGGTGGCCTTAAACTCTTCAGGAAGTTGTGTTCACTGAGAGATTTTACAGATGCTGTAATGGCAGCTGTTTTCTGTAGACTCATGATATTGCTCTGTTTGTTTACCACTTGAAGTTTGATGTTTCCCGGGTTACAGTTTATGTGAAAGCCTTGGCGTTGCTTTTTGCTCGCTTAGTGTAAACCATCTTTAATGGTCCTTCCTACAAGCGTCCTTCCGATGTCTTCCCTCTGCTTTAGATCGCAGACTGCCTTGGCAAAGCCAGAATGTTTCATGCTTTCCATTCCCTGGCGTTGGCTGTGGTCAGCGCAGCCCCTCTCTGGCCGTGGAGCTGCTCGGGACCGGGATAAATGTCCCGCGCCCTCCTCTACTTTTCTTTTCCGACCTCACGTATGACTCACTGGTTGCCATGGCGATCAGGTTCTCAGATGGCGCATGGAAACGGTCGTGTTTACACAGTTCGTGAGGCCCAGCTCTTGTACCTTATTCACTCACCTGTGCCTTAAAGAGACATACGTTGTGAACGAAGATGATATATATAATGGATGGTGATAACTTGTAAAAAGATTTATCTAGAGTTACTCGCATGTCATTTTAAGTGAACACATTCATTTATTTCGAAATGGAATTGACTTCCATTACATGAACACAGAACCAATGCGACATTTTTCAAAGTATCTACCACTGAAGAAAGACTCTTGTATTACAAGAGGTAATTTTAAAAACTCAAATGATATAACTTATATGAATGTTTCTTTTGATTTTGGGAAAAAATATTTCTAAAAAGAATTTTACTGTACATAAAAATGATGTTCACTGTAATCCCAAACCATATTGCAATATGGAGATTTGCAATGTTTCAGTAATTTCCTCTATTTCTCAACTCCAATGGGGTTTTCTCAACAGAAACATCTTAACCCTGATGTTGTCTATTATAGTGCACAATGTGTAATGTTCACATTTGTCCAGCTCCATGTGCTTTTGAACTTTTTGAGTGTAAATTTAGGTGCATCTTCATGCTCTGTGGTTTCTGCACGCTTCCTTCCCATCTACATTCTGCTTTCTCGAATGCACATCTAATCTGCATGTCATTGAAAAGCTGAGATGCTTTTTTGTGGACTCGTTGCTGTTACGAATGGTTGATCTGTAATAGTTGCGTCGTGTATTGGAATCTGTTAAAAAGCCCATGCATTCCGTTCATGTTTGTACATTTGAGCTTGTCTGCAATCTTGAAGATATTATGAAGAAAGTTGGTAACCGAACAGAAACGGCGCCTAACTTCGATATTATTGACACAAAACCAAGTGAATGGGTGCCATCTTTTTTTGTTATCTGTTGTGGAAAGAAAACCATACCGGTTTAAATAACCAGGTCGTGTACAGTGATGAACTATCACTTTAAGGGACAACCCCATATGTGCAGTGACATGGTTGTATGTAAATGTTAGGCTGAATGGATCAAGTGGTCTCATTGTTTTACTTGTGTTGTGTAGGACAATCTGTTAAAAAGCCAGTGCAATAATAAAAATACAATTTGTAATGTTTAGTGTATGGATACATACTAGTAGTGTCTACAAAACACAAAAGAAAACATTTTGAAGAAAGCTGATTCGAAAATCGACGGCAACTATTAACTTCCATTGTTAATTAACAGGTGCCAGTTCATGACATTCTTCAAAATATCTTCTTTTGTGTTCTGTGAAGGAAAGAAACTCATACAGGTTTGAAATAATGAAGGCGGATTAGTGATTGCTTTAACAGGCAACCTCATGTTCATAGTGACTTGGTTATATGTAAATGTTAGGCTGAATGGATCACACAATCCTATCTCCATCATTTCTCATTTAATCTTTTGATGTCACTCCTTAAATTCCCTGAACGTCTCTTTCATGATGCGGACACAGTAGAGAGAATTTAGCTCGATAATCCTTGTTTGGTTTGTGAGCATATCTATCCCGTCTGCAAGGCCGCAGTTGTTTTTCTCATTGGCCATGCCACGCTTTGCATATGAAAATGTGACCCATTTGCGTCTCTGCCGAACAGGATTTGAATTATGAACATTCATCGCAGGAATGCAGACAGG
The DNA here is from genome assembly GCA_033220385.1 of Triplophysa yarkandensis. NCBI lineage: Eukaryota > Metazoa > Chordata > Actinopteri > Cypriniformes > Nemacheilidae > Triplophysa > Triplophysa yarkandensis. The sequence continues at coordinate 1,956,272 of CM065671.1, read as the reverse complement.
AAAGTAAGATATATTTGAGCAATTTCATGTTCATCTGCATACACAAGTGTCGCTTTGAAGCTTTAATTGAAGTTAATTTCACCAGGGATTTTATGATAAACCACATTTTTTCAGTTCGAGTTTATGCCTCAGGGTTTAATTCTGATTCCCATCATGCCACACTAAACTCATTCTGGTTTTGCATTGAAATTTATCTTCTACAATCAATCAGTTGAGGTTGGGCGGCCCCATAGGTCACATGAGTGACTGATGGGTCTCCGGTTGCGTCTGAATGATGAATCGCTCTGCAGAAGTGTTTGCTGAGTCTGAATCTGTCTGCACACAAAGCTTTCTGGAGATGCTAATGTGTTTGTAAACTGTTCAAACTATGTTCTCCATCTAGGGTTAAGGAAAGACTGATATTTTGTTACATTTTTTCAATAAACAAAATTGTGGATGCTAGGGGTTGCTAAGGTGTTGCTATGATGTTCTTGGTGGTTGTTATACTGTACCGGATCCAAATCAAAAGAGCCCACTGATAAATCTGTGATATTCTGAGCTCTCTTTATGTCTCTGTGTCTTCTTTAATGTAAATTAAAGAATCATTTTTCTTTCTCTTAACGATGCATGTAATTTGCATTACAAACCACAAACCCAACAAAAGCTGAAATCCATTATTTTTGCCTCTCTATTGCCATTTCTGCTTAAAACACAAAATGGCAGGTTATATTTAAAATGCTTATGATTATTACATTATAATAACTTTTATTATTTAAAGTTTTTTATTTACTTAAACCACAAAATGATGTCTTATGCTGGGTTTACACTAACCCATAGTGTTTTCATGGAGACTCTTCGTGTGCTGCATCCTTCAAACAGTGGGTGTCAATGAGCTCTTCAAGATCATTTCTTGCTCAAGTTAAAAGATTTAAGCTGGGCAGAGGAGGGAAATAGACACAAATGGCGTTGTCTGCAGAAATCGTGCCACCCAATTCGCAAGTTTCAATATTTCAGCTTGTACAAAAAAATGTCATTGATTTTGTATGTAATAAACTTGCACAAAGCACTTGGTTCACTTCTAGTGTGAACACTTCAATGCTCTTTTTTTATCGTTAAACTGTATTGTTGTAGAATTTCATAACACATGCAAAAGGTTGCAAATCAGGAATACTATATAAAACATATGCCATATAAACTACTCTTATTTTTCTGTGTATAGCTCCGTGGATATAGGGGCAAGGAACCTCTGGGTTTGCAGATTTTCATTGGCACAGCAGATGAGCGAATCCTGAAGCCTCACGCTTTCTACCAAGTCCATCGCATTACCGGCAAAACCGTTACCACCACCAGCTATGAGAAGATCCTCAACGGTACCAAAGTTCTGGAAATGCCTTTAGAGCCAAAGAATAACATGAAAGCAATGTGAGTAAACCTTAGAGTTCAGTATTTATTGTGTGTTTACATTTAACAGACATTATTATCTAAAAGGTATATAAAGCAACAAAGCATCCTGAAAATTAAAGTGATAGTTCATCCAAAAATAAAACATTTGGTCATCGCCGTAGAAGATACTTTGAAGAAAGTTTGTAAACCAACAGCAGTGGCACCCAATGGGTGGCAGTTACCAACGTTTTTGAACTTTAACAGAATTGACTGTGCTGGCATTCTGAAGCTCCGGAACGCTGACATTGAGCTGCGCAAGGGAGAGACAGATATTGGGCGGAAAAACACCCGTGTTCGACTGGTGTTCCGCGTACACATCCCGCAGCAAGGAGGTCAAACAGTTTCCCTCCAGGTGGCTTCGCATCCCATTGAGTGCTGTGAGTACATTCAGAGATTCAGATTCAAGATAATGTGTTCCTGTAACTTAACTGGTCGTGCATTGCATTGGCAACACAAGGTTGTGGGTCAAGATTGCCAGGTAACACAAATAGTGATTAAAGAAAAAAACTGTACCCTTGAAAACAACCTACTTTTTTTAGATTAAAGCATCTGCCACCTGAATTAAAATATTTAAAAAAAGTCAAGATCCACCCTTCACAGTCGTCTTGAACATCACGAACATCATACTCATTTGCTTAACACACATTGTCGTTATTCTAATAATAATCAAAATAGGAATTTGTTAAAAGCAATTAGAATCCACACAGGTTTTTCAACAGTGAATTTTCTCTTTTTCCTGTTGTGTTTCATTGGATACTTTGAGTGAATGTTTGTAACACTTTTGGAAATACCAAAAGAGGTTTTGTCTTACATGAAATTCTGTCTCTATGATGAGCTGTCAGATGTGTCTGGTTACTGATACATGAGGACAACAAAACAAAACAGGAACAAATAAAAAAAATGAGCTCTGTCCAAGCCCTGTTTCTGTTTAATGACGTTTAGTCAGTCTTTTAGACACCTACATCATTTATTTGGAGACTGACGTCATCCGGTCACTTCTCGGTCGGTAGGCTAATATTTATGACTATCAGTAAATGCTTTGTTATCTGTAGGACACTTTTATTGGTCTTTATCACATTTACTATAGCGGATATTAAATCACAGTTGTTAGGAGATAAGTTTCATGCGTGATGTTAATAACATGACAAATTTAATCTCCTTGTAAAACAGGATTTCATGGTCACTCAATCTAAAGTAAATAAAGCTGTCATTTAATATGCCGGATCATACAGGCTGTTTGTTAACCCGGCCCGGGTCAATTTAGCTAAAGCCAACAAATACTGTATGTCAAAGGCCTATTACCTTTTCAAATGTTAATCCAAATACTAAATTTAATTAATTCACAGAATTTCACAGGTAAAATGATTTAATGATTTGTTAAAAGCTACAGTCTGTTCATTTAATTTCAAGACCAAATATAAAATGTGTGTGTGAGTCTATTTGGCACAAGATGAATTGTTGTGGCAAAGAAACATCTTTTTTTCTTTTTGACCCCGTAGCCCAGAGGTCTGCTCACGAGCTGCCCATGGTGGAGAAACAGGACATGGACTCTTGTTCAGTTCTGGGAGGTCAGCAGATGATTCTAACTGGACAGAACTTCAGCGCAGACTCGAAGGTTATCTTCACAGAGAAGACTCATGGTAAGCGTTATAAGGCTGAGTCAATTGAGATTCATCATTTTTACAGGTTTGCATCTGCGTGGAACTTGAAAAATGAAGCGTGATCTCGGTTTGATTGGACTGTTACTTGTTGAGTCTTGGTTTCTTGATTGAGTTATTTGAATCAAAAACATTTGAATCAAAATGAGAGTTTTTGTCTCATTTTTATCTAATAAGCCTTTATTCAACTACACTGTTATGATCAAAACATATTCAATAGGTTTTTGCAGAAAGATTGGTTATAAATTAGCTATCGGACCCATAGGAATATAAAAACCACAGATTAAATCCCTGAGTATTTTTAATATCTCTGTGAAATCTCTTAACACGTTAAGTCGTAACATTTTGCTTAACACTCTTGTATTTTAGTATTTTTTTTGTATTTTTAGGTCTCCTTTAAATCTTAAAATGAATCCAGATCTACAGAAGAAACCTTGGTTCTCAAACTGAGCTCAGAGTTGTCAAGTCTGCCATCAAATGTCAATATTAATAAAGATCCTAACGTAAACTCAAATATTTTGCATCAAATTTACCCAAAATATTTGATTTTGATTCATATAAAATCTACATTCATTTTACATGTATATACTCTTATGTTTCAACAATTGTCTAATTTGTTTCTATTTTAATTTCTGCTGAGCAAACTCTCATAAATGCCCTCTTTATGTGCTTATGTTTTAGTCTTTTCACACAAATTTCAACAGTTTTCATTATTTCAGAGATAAGAGGCCAAGCTTTTATTTCAGCTCAAGGGTCTGTGGCTTTTATCATTGGCAGCAAACACACAAAGCAGCTTAGACGAATTCACACAAAGCTGTTGTGTGTCATCTGTTGCTTGACAATAATACACAGTGCACAAAAATCCCATTCTGTTTTTGTGTCACTCTTTTAACCCATTCTATAAGAATATGTGCTCGAGTTCAACAGCCAATAGAGCTTTACAATGATGCAATTGTCAAGGACACACATAAACTCTCCTGTAAGATCTATGCCTATACATTATACTTACATTTGCATAAGATTTTAGATTTTTTTTATGCTGCGAGCAACTAATTTGCCAGAATCTTTCCTTTTTAATTCAGTTGCTTTACGAAATCAAATTGAAAAAATGTTTTTGGGGGGTCTTAAATTTGGTCTTTGCTGAACAGATCTTGAAGAGGTTAGCGTTCTTAAAAACTGAACATTCTAGACATCGTAATTGTTTTTGCATGTCAGATTTAGTGGAAGCGTGTCGACTCTATGTGTGTGTAGGGATGGTTGTGTGGTTGCCTGCAGGTGTCATTGTTATGTCTCTCCCACACATTGTGTTCTTTCATGCGTGATGAGCGACAGATGAACTGTGTGTGCGGTGACGGCTCGCTTATTGACAGGCTCTTCTGATGCGGACAGGTGGCAACTGGCAGTTTTACTTCCAAATACAATCCTCTCACAGCTGTATGACTACAAAATTGTCTGTTTTTACTTTGTTTGTATCTTGTCATTGGTTAACTATTTTCTCATTTTATTTGTTTCTCTATACTGTCTGTTTTATTGATGTACGCTATGTGTCATCTAGATTTTGTTTGTTTGGCTCTGTTTATTGATTTATGAAGAGCTCTATGTGCTTGCCAAGTTGCATGTCCCAGTCATAGTGTTTAGTCTTTCACTTTAGCTTTGACTCATTGGCTTTCATAACTTTTTCTCTGTTTCTTCAGGTAACATGTACGCATTTTGTCTTCATATACAATGCATTATAAAGTATAGGATGTGATACATTACTGGTCAAAAGTTTTTGGGGACACTTACTCACACATGCATTCATATTTCCTACGTTAAAGAGTGAAAATAATTGTATCCTCATTAAAAATTATTTTTTGATAATGTTCAGAGTTGTTACCTTTAGACTATAATGCAGAAATGTATTCATGTCATTATATCAAGAAGCTTCTTAAGGTCTGAGATGATTTTATAACATTTTTAGGGAGTCCCGAGTATGCTGCGCTATTATTGTCTGTTGCTTCTACAATAATCCGAAAAAGTTATCCATTACAAAAAATGTATTAAATGTTTTTTTATGACAAAACTTCCTTTTTCATTATGTTTGCTTAATTATATTTCCGCGTAGTAAATTAATAGAAGTTTAATAACATAATGTAAAAAACATTTTACTCAATTGTCCCTAAACTTTTGACCTGTAATTTACCTAATGTTGATGGTTGGTGGACATGTTGGTTATGAGAAAAGATCTAACATCTTTTTTGGGGTCATCCCCGAATAAAAATGAAACAATAATAAATAATAATTGTAGTTTTTGCTAATAAAAATGCAACCAAAATATTAAATGCGTTGAAAGTGCCACTAAAATAGCATTTAAAAACAATGCATTGAAGTAATAAAACTTAATTTCTATTAAAATGCAAAAATAAACATTGGGTTTAGTGCATTGTTATTTTTGATCAAAACATCTGCCAAATGCGTTCAAAGGTATAAATGACAGTACAAGTTTCTGCAGTTGTGCTCTAAATCTACAAAATGAACAACAGAAGGGATGCTGCCTTTGTTTTGCGTTGTTTCCATCCCTGACTGTGTGTTCTGGAGCAGTTTAACTGTGAAATCTTTTAGAAATGGGAGACAGCTGTCTTTGGCCTCAGTTGGGTTGGCTCAAACTCAGGGAGACTCTCTGCGGAGAACTTCTGTTCTCAAATCTTATTCATAATTCACTAAAAAAGCAAAAAACAAACCAACAGGATTAAGATGGAGCTTCGGAACAAACTGGTTACAAACAGAAATGGCCAAGGAAGAACCTCTCGTCACCTGTTGCGGGTACACCGAGAATTTGATCATAAACCATCTTTAAGATGCTGGCAGTGCGTGTGGAATCCCCCTCTCTGTTGCTGACTCATTTTAGCCACATGGGTCTTATTTTCAGCCCGATGAGGGGTTTCCCACATGCTGTTGAGGTACGATGCTTAATCGCTCCTTGTTTTATGAGTAATTCATTGGGAATGTTATGTTCTGTTTGGGTTAGAAGATTACTTTTGTGTTTACTCGGATCACTGGGAGCTCAATGTATGTACTGTATACATGCATCTGCTTTCTACTTTAAATCTTAATGCATTTTAATGAAGCTCCATATGCTTTCCATTTCATCTCACCGTTCTCCAGACCAAACATTTGAGATGCATTTGTGAGCTTGTCTTGCCTGCACTTCTATGATGTCTTGTCTTTAGCAATAGATGGACAGTATTGTGTGCTTCGACCGTCCTGTTTGTGGGTGTGGGTAGGGTTAGGGATGCAATGGGCTCATACCATGTGCAGTCTCCATTGTATGGGAACCAGTCTGTAGGCGAGAGATTATGTAAGTACTCTTGTGACCAAAGACAGTGACAGATGAACTCAGACGTTATCGCCCACTTTTACCTGTCATAACAAATCTGCTGAGTTGAGTCATCGTGAATGGGGAAGAAGCGATGTGTGCCAAAGAGAAGGTCAAAGCATCAAAATCATGGGGAACAACAGCCTTTTAGCCAAACCTGTATTTCCCAAAACAGCTTTGACTTATGATGACATGACTACGTGCAGAAAACTCAAACATAAAGAATGTACCAGTTTAAACAAAATGTGTTCAAGTGTCTGATGAATTATAAGAGAGAAAATTATTTAAAGTGATCAAACAAGAAAAATGTATTATTTATATGTTGTTTAAATACTGTCTATAAATAAATTGAGGTCCGTCAATGAGGGCACATGTTGTTTGGTCACCAGCATTCTTCAAACCATTTTCTTTTAGACATAAAGGTGGCCCTTTAAGAAGGTTTATCATATTTATACACTTTATATCTCTAACATTTCTTACATTTGCTTATACCAGATGAGAATAAAATAAATCCTTTGGAATGTGAAATTAAGTTAACTAATGGATTGTTTAAAATAAACTAAACAATAATATACACAATAACATAAAATAGAACATACAATAAGCAGAAAAAATAAAACAGAATAGAAAGTGAAAAATAAAACAAAATATTAATACATTGTAAGTTTAAATAACACTATTACTACCGTGCTAGATTCATATATGTATTTAATTATTTAATCTTGCTGTTCTTATCTCCAAAAAGTCCATGAACAGAAGTCGGACACAGCTTTACGATTGTTTCCGGAAAAAGCCGAGCTCCCGGGGGCGGGCCCTGAGCATGAGGGTTTCTTCTGTAATGGACACACTGATGCTCGTGCTCTTTCGAGCTCTGTGATTGGTGCGTGTGCGGGACTTAATGGCCAAATGGCCAGTAAATATCTAGAAATATTCTGACATGTCAAAAGTTCCTGATTTAAAAACAACTTTCGGAATTGAGGTGCTGAGCGCAGAATGTTATGCGTCCAACTCGTTATTTAGCAAATGGACCATGTTGAACATGAGAAGTTAACATGTTTAACAGTCCAAAGCACTTAAGGAGCGAAACATTGTGTTACTACCCCTTCACCAAATGTTTTTGTTTTTCCAGATGGGCAGCAAATTTGGGAATTGGAAGCCACAGTGGACAAAGATAAAAGTCAAGCAGTAAGTCCGACTGCTTCACGTAAAGCTCTGTATTAAGTCTACTTCCTTTCTGTCTCTAAAACACAAAGCAGACTATAAATGTCATCTTTTTCCACAGAGCATGCTGTTTATCGAGGTGCCTCCATACAGAGACCCGTCCATTTGCCATCCGGCTAAAGTGAACTTCTACGTAATAAATGGGAAGCGGAAGCGCAGTCAACCTCAGCATTTCACCTACACTCCTCTACCAGGTACCTTTAAGACTCCTTTGTCTCTGTAAACATGGCCAAATGTTAATTTTCTTCGCTCTAAGAGGGCATCTGCAAGTCCTTTATTTCAAAAGGACAAAAAGAATCCTGCTTTTCCATTATATATGCCTTCTTTAAAGTCCAAACAGATGTGCTATTTGAATTTCCCCTCACACTCATTTCCTCATTTCTCCTTCCACAGTTCCATCTATAAAGACCGAGCCGGTCGATGACTACGAGTCTAGGCAGGTGAGATACTCTATGTCACAGATGATGGGGGTGTCTCCCCAGTCGTACTATAGCCCACGCGGGGTCATCTCCCCCGAAAGTGGGATAGTGCCCGCTCTCGTCCCCTGCCAGCAGGCTCGCCTGGGCATCTCTCCTCCGGAGCACCGCTTTCAGCAGCAGAGCCCTGTGATCTACCCGCGTCCTACAAAGGGCTTGGTGGGAAGTCCCTCTGTTGTATACTCTCAGACGGGAGCCTCTATGATGCCCGACTCCCATCGTTCCGTACTGGTCCACACAGGCTCTCCAGCTCAGCCCTCCCACCTGGGCGGCCCGCATCCCACCAACCAGCATCCCTCCATCATCCAGTTCTCTCCCACCAATCATCACCTGCTCAGAGGAGGAGACCCTCCCGCACCACCTCCTCCGGAACATCAGCACATCATTTATTGTGAGGGCTATAACCAAGCTGTAGGAGCCAACCGATCCCCTGCGCCGGCCCAGGCTCCTCAGCACGCTCCGAATTACCCAACGGTCATCCAGCAGCAGCCGTTTGTGCAGCGGGCGCCCAAGGACAGATCACCTCCGGTCCCAGCTGAGTCTCAGAGATGTTCCTCTGCAGAAGAGCAGGAAAGCAGCACTCCTGGAAGAGTTGCAGTAAAGCAGGAGAACCTGGACCAGGCATATCTTGATGACGGTAAGAGAAAACTTCTTACGCGTCTTAAAATGCGTACATATCTTGTGTATCTTTTATGGATTGATTGCATTTAAGAACCATTTTTTTAAATGTGTGTTCCTTGTTAATTAAACCCACAACCTATATGCTGATGATGCAGTGTGCACCTTCAATATTTAATGTTACTTTTTTATGTTTTTAATTTCTAGTACAGTAGTACAAATACTTAAGTAAAGGAATACAAGTTAAAGTACCAGATTTTAGCTTCAAAATACATTTATTTATGAAATGTAGATGAGTAAAAAGTTTAAAATATGTTTTGTAATGTAGCAAAGCAAAATAATTTTCAGAAATAAAAACTGTTGTCATTTTTAAAAATGTACTTAGGAGTTAACATAGATGTATAGAAGTATTATACACCTCTGCTATTTGCTCAATTTTGTGACCCAAACAAAGAGGAAGTAAAAGCAAATCTTTAAGAACAGTAGGGTGAAAGCTTTCCAACATTTAGAAAAATGTAAAAAAAAAATGTGTGTACATCCGTCTACGTTAAGCCAAAGAAGTGCCTGTCAACACATATTAAAGCAAAAAAACTTGCCATCCATTAATCATTTCCCGTAGACAGTCTGTTTGTCAAAGTCATTTTCTTAAACACATTACTACCGTTCTAACAAAAGCAAAAAGAGTTTCAATTGTCATATCTTTCTGAGTGTCTCTTGTCCCTGTCACTCACGCTCACATTCTGACTCCTTTTGATAAAAACAAGATTTACTATACACTGCTTTTGAAAAAAAATCTAAATTTTAATTAAATTAAAATGAAATAAACATACTGTTAAAAATAACTAAATCTGATTAACTAAAATATCTTTATAATAATTCACAAAAAAAATTATTGGGAAAATTCAATAATTTAATAAACTTAAACAACTATTTGTACTTTTCACAGAAACTAACTGTTGGATGTGTTATCAATTATTTTAATATGTCCCACTGATTTAATGAAGTTAATTTAACTAACACATGAATGACCTTCACTAAACTATGGTGAAACAAAATGAACGTCATATTTATCATTGTGAGTACTTTTAAAGGTTTTAAACCATTTTAAATTTAACAGAAACTAAAGTTATAAGCATAGTAACCAGTCTTAACCGATGTCTTTGTAGTAAAATATTTCGTGCACACAAGAGAGAATGTATTGTGTAAAGCTGAGTCGAAGGTTAAATCTGTATTCTTGGCTTTAGAATGACAAACACCTTCACTTGTCTCTTCATTACTCCACATACAAAGGGGTTCTCTCGCTCTTTTATCTGACAAGGAAACTAGTGCTTTTTTAACCTTGTGCGTGAAAAAGAAAAGAAAAACGAAGCGGTTCCAATATTTCTTGGACATTTTGACGCTGTTATGATTCGAAAAACAAGTGCCATGGCAACCCATTGTCAGAAAGAGCCTGGGAGAGCTGGGGAAAGCCGTTTTGTTTGTTATACTTGGCCAGGGCTTTCCCCTAGGCCCCAAGCCCCCCAATACTGTGGGGGGAACTCGCTTTTTTCCACGGGTCGTGCTCTTGCCAATCTGGAGCACAGAAGTCCTATTTGCAGCTGGTGCAGAAAGGCGGCGTGATCCGAACAAGAGACCGATGGGTGAGAGACTGCAGGAAAGGGAAAGAGCCATGTTGGATGGAAAAACTGAAGCGGATGGGACGGGGAGCCAGAGATGGAATTTCTTTTGGATACTCTAATAGGATTTCCCTCAGTAAACAGCAACACCATAACCCTGGCTATTTAATAGTGTGTTTCTAAGAGTCCTGCAACCTTTGATGTTTTTTATAACAAGATGCTCTAATGAATCTCAGTTTCCCCCATTTTCATATACAGCCATTAGAGTTTAACACCAGCTGGTAAGCTCATAAAAATGATATTCCCTCATTAGAGCCCCTAAAGTGAGAAAAAGGCCAATGTGTCAAACACTACCTTTTATTTTCAAAAACGCTCGGTTAGAAGAAGATATTTGAAAGAATTTAGCAAAGCTGACATTTCCGGGGCAGCTTTGACTACCATTTTAATGTTTTTTTAATATGGTTGTCAACGGTGCTCCAGAAAGTGCCACGTTTTTCTAAATATCTTCTTTTGGGGTTAACAGAAAGAAAGAAATGTATATGGGCTTGGGACATCTTGAGAACGTGTACAGTTTTCCGAAAAGTGTCAAGGTAGGGTTTCCAAGAGTTTCCAAACTATCAACGGATGCACATTCTTTTCTGTCACATTGAGAACATTGATGCTCTATTCTGAAGTTTTTTTTTGCAGTCTGTTGTTTCCTTACCATTTTTTGTACAATTGAGATCAATACCTGTGGTTAGAGATTTTATAAGAGAATTGTTTCTTCACCACTCAATAGCAGTTGGGTCCAGGTCACTGAGAACAGGAAAGATGACGACCGAAAAAAGTCCCGTTGAAGAGGTGTCAAGGTGTGCTGATCCACCCACCATCCTCTCATCATTTGATGATCTTGAGTCCTTCACACTCTGCGAGTTGTAAGATGAGTCACACACACCTTTATCTTGCTCAGAATTTTGATGGTGGTTTTGGAAGGGGTTTCAGGGTTTCTTTGGTAGACGTTCTGTTAAGAAACTGTACCTCCATCTATTGTGTTATGAACATGCAGTTTTGCTGAAGTTTTTCCAAAAGTGAAAGCAGACATGCTAAACAATGGCTGTTAATGAACTTTAGTGCCTGAAAGTTTTCATAACATGCTCAGCAGGTTTTGGTACAACATCTTAAGGAAAAAACTTAAGTTCAGGTCTCACTGGAAGCCTGGTGGTCATTTTCACTTCAACCTAAATGTTGTTTTTGGAATAAACAGCCAATCTGGTGTTGTGTTGGTTTAATTTGGCTGATCTTCCTCTGCTGGATCGGCTTGGCTTGACTTCCCAGACTAGAACTGAAGCCCGAGGCAAAGGGAGTTGAGGTTCTTCCAGTTGGAGAGAGGAACAAGAATAATTTAGATAGAGCACGTAAGCCTGCACATTAGTTTCAGATCACTTGCATCCAGCTTTGGATTTTGTGTGCGCCAAACCATTGGATTGTTGGCTGTAAAAAGGGCGTTCTGATAAGATTTACCTTTGTCCTTCGAAAGTTGTTTTTGAAATACACAACATATGTGAAGATATCAAAATACATTGAATTCATTGAAGTCAATGGGGGGCATTTATTTTGTTATGGACATTATATAAAATATCACCTTTTGTTTTCTGCCAAAAGAAGAAATTACATACAGTGAAATCTGTGCAATATAGTTATATTGCAACATGCATATGGCAATGGTTTGCAATAAAAGAGCTAATTAATATTTCGAAAAGTTACGTATAAAATAAAGTATGAATAAAGTTGTATTGTATGCATACAAGTTTAGAGATGTCACTGCATGTACAACCGACCTAGAGTTCAGCAATCTGTAACAATTGTACATGAATTCAGAAATCTGATTTGAGCAAGCAAGCCATGTTATGAAAGCAAAAACGTTCAAAACGTTCTATTGCCTAAAATAGCGTAAAACATATTGGGTTGTATAAATTTTAAAAGATATTAAAAAATATATTGTGTCGCCCACCGAATATCGCCTTGTTTAGCATGCAATTGCACATTGCATTTTTTCTCAAGACCGCACAGCCCTATGTGTGGGTGAATAATATGAATTTTCTTAAGCATGGTACTGAGAAGGTGCAAGTCAAGACGATCTAGTTTGACTTTTGGTTTTACTCTTTCAAAGCTAATGTTTGTTCTGGTACAGAAGGCAAGCAGTCAGACCTGCGGCATAGACACTTCCTGTCTGTTTCTATACTGTAGCTTTATTATCCTTACGAGTCCAGCCAGTGGCCACCAAACACCTGTAGACCACATAATATATGTCTGTTCACTTTCAACATGAGTAGAAATAATAAATACAGATAAACCCTAAATGAATGTTCCCAACCTGTTTGTAATTATAAAATAAAAGGTTTAGTTTTTTATTATTTTAAAGTTTTAAAGATGAAATAAGCATCCCCTTCAAACACACTCATAGTGAATAGACACAGAGTGGAATACTGTGCTGTCTTGGTGTCTGCCATTGGTTTGTAAACAAGGTCTCTCATTGGTCAGTTCTGTCTCGGCCAGACACACACCTTTTATACAGGCCGATCTGTGCACTTCCTTTAAAACCGCCAACGTGTGCCAACCCTTCATGCATTTTCCTACGGACACACTGTACCTGTATACACGGCTATCTATGTATAGTTGTCACTTATTTTGAAAGGAATAGTTCCCCTTAAACGGAACATTTTGTCATTTACTCAATATCATCCATCACAAACCTGTATCATTTTGTTTCTTCTGCGGACTACATAGGAAGATATTTTGAAGAATACTGGTAACCAAGTCGTCATTGTCTTTTATTAACTCAAAAACAAAGAGATTTCCCCCAAATATCTTCTTTTGTTTTCGATAGTTATAATGATGTTTTGCATTTTTATTGTTGGGTGAACTATTCCTTTAATTTTTATTATAAGTTCTCCTTTCGAGAATCACATTTTTATAGTTCTGCAGAGAGATTTACGAATGATTATCTCAGCAATCCGATTCAAAATAACACTTTTACCACTATTAAAGCTTAGACCCATACTATATATATCATAATAGTATAGAATCTTGCATAAAGCAACCACTTAGAAACGCCCAAAACCACTTAGCAGCATGCTTAAAAACATTCAGAACACCTATGCAACCAGCTTGGCACTCTACCACAAAACCAATATAATCATGGCAGCGTCTTTTGCATGGACTTGCACCACCCATGTTTCCCTTAAAATGCAAACTTGCTTTTCTTACTCTGTTTACATGTAGTAAAATCCAGCGTCCCTGCTATTCAGATGTAACATGGTATGAGGTAAAAGAGGAGAGTCGTATTCAGTGTCTCACTCGTTTGAAAAAGCGCCTCTGTATCCTGCTGCTACCAGTTGATCTCTCTTCATTAGACAGAAGATGGTTCTAATCTATATAGAGCTCTTAAACTCACTGTTGTGTGTTTCAGACCCGTAGAGACTTTCTCATTGAGATGATGTAGAGGCTGAAATGAAAAAAATTCATTTAGCTGATAACAGACTTATTGGTTTAAAGTGAATTTACTCGCCATCTTGACCCTTTAAACCATTTTGACCGACTTACTGCTTCAGAATACAGAAAAGCACATTTTGTAGATTGTGCCCATAAGCTTCAATTGTATGGACAAACAAACAGGGAGTACTCAAATACATTATCATTCTGCAAACTATCTTATTTTGTGTTTAGCAGAAGAAGGTTTAGTAAAAGATTTTTGTTTCAAAGTATATACTCATAATCTATAAACACATGCGCACACGCACGCACGCACGCACACACACACACACACAAACACATTTTTTTACTGTCCTTTATTTGTTGCACAATCCATCTTCTAAAAAAGGAAATAGGTTAAACATGAAGTTCCTCCTTTTAACGCAAGCTCTTACCACAACAAACACTGTTGGTCAAAACGGATCCGTTTAGTTCATTTTATTCCTTGTTGCATTATTTGTATCCGTCTTAAATTATTCATGCACTTTATTTTGCACAACCTGTGAATTCATACCGTTTGATACGTCATTGTTTTGCACTTCAAATGAAGCGTTTAGGGTATTGCCGTCATGTACTTTACCGTTTTATCTTTGCATTATTTATGATTAACAGTCTGATGCAGGTTGTTTGGTTTTCAACCCATTGAGGCACTTCAAAGATGAATATATTTTATTGAAAATATTCTGAGTAACTATTAATAATTCAGTACAAAACATTGCGAGGCGACTATGGCAAATAGGTCATTAATTTAAGTTCTCCGAAAATCCACATCCAGTGTGGTAAACGTTGTATTGTGCTGTCTGGTTGGTCTGGTCTTGCAGTTTTCAGGCCGAAGTGTCTTGCTCTGATAAACGTGTGACGTTGATATGTTAAGGATGTGGCCTGTCAGGTCTGACCGCATTATATTGAGTTACTCACAGTAAGTACAGCATGCGGAAGGTTCGAGTGCAGTTCATCTGCTGTATAAATCAATATGACAGTTCAATCTATCAATGTTGTAAGTTTAATATACATTATAATTGTTCATACTATTGAATGATAGAATTAAAAAATGTGTTTGTAGTAGTTTCATTAACATGGACAAGCAAGTAGTAAAGTATAGAAATTTAGTTTTTTTCGTGTGCAAAGAGCTTGACTCAACATCATTGCTTGGTTGAGGATACTTTATAACTAAGAATTAAAAGATACCACATTTGTGCATATAGATCACACATCAGATATGATGGATCTGCTTGACTCAAAGCAATATTTAAAACACTGTCACCGGTGTCCTCCCACATTCAAGTGATTTGAATGACCTGTGACTTTTGTTAATGTCTGACTTGTGGCTGGATAGATAGTTTGATGTTGTGATTTTGTTAAGGGCCCCACACATCCTGCATCTATTCTTAGAGCGAAGAGGCAGTAAAAGTTTCCATTTGTGCCCCCTTGTATATGTGAAGAAACAACAGGAAGTTCTGTCTAATACAAGAGCATCTGTTCTGTATCTTTAAGGATGCTTCTCTTCCCTCTACTGGAAGCTCGGTGCCACGACATCTTAAATGTTAGAATATTAACTCAGCAGCCCATTTATCCGATACAAATAGGAAAAGTTCGAGTTATGGTACTTTATTACAATTATAGTATTTTAAATGTTTTAGATATCAGTCACAATGTTTGTAGACAATTTTAGACTTTAATATATGAAGCAAAGGTATTATACTTCATTAAAATAAGTTTTACTATTTGAAAATGTACCTATCTATTAAAATAAACATTACATATTGGCATTGCTATTATTGCAAAAAAAATCAACTAAACCAAAAACTTGAAACAGAAGCAAATAACAAAAGAAATAACAAAAATAAGATAAATAAATCTTATATAGCTACAAACAACCTAACAAATAAATAAAAAATAAAAAGACATGTATTGAACTTGATTTATTTAATGAACATTTTACTACATTTACTTAAATTCATCATATTAGCTCTATTTCATCATGAAGAACTGTTACAGTCTTCAAATGTGCATATTTATGTTTAACTCTAATCACATTAAGTTCTCTTTGTGAACCAATCTTCTGCTTTTCTAATGATCTTATCTTCTTTCTTGTTCTTTTCTTTAGTGAATGAGATCATAAGAAAGGATCTGACAGGAGTGCATGGCAGGGGTCAAACATAAAGGAAAACCCACATCAGGAAGAGAGCGGGACCTCTTAAGCGTTTGTGTATTGTGACTGGCCTCGGCTCTTATCGGAGCACACTCCAGCTTAATGGCCTCTCTGGATTCCTGACTAAACTGGATCACGGACCACATTTCACCAGACATCTCAGTCAATCGCAGAAACAGCCGTGTGGTTATGTGCAAATTGCTATCGAATTTCCCAGCCATTTTTTGAATGTTGAAACTCCTCCAGAGTTGATCTCATATGTCAGAGTTGTCAAAGACTCGTGCTTTTGAGCCTTCATAAACAATTGGAATTGGACAGGTGAAGTAAATTTGTTCCCCTCTTGTGGATTTTTCCATAGCCCAGATTGGCATAGAAATCACAGAAATCACATAAATCGATGTATTCGGAGCAATAACCTCATCATCCGGAAGACTAAATCTGAACTATTGTTGTCTGTCAAAAGTCCAGAAACATGCAGTTTGCAGATTCTGCTATAGTGAAGACAAATAGATCATTGTACAACTGCTAACATTAGAGAAGAATGGAATCTTTTAATAGCAATCAATGAGGCAAAAAAGGTCAATTTTTTTATTTTTAAGTAAACCTTATAATTTGTATTTTAAATTATCAAATGCACCATTATTGACAACATATGCACTTCTTGTCAGTCACGTAAAGTGATGAGATTTTCTTTTATTATCTTTGCAATTGTATCATGAAGTTGTAGAGCAAATACTGTACAGCTAAGAAAAGTAAGAAAAACCAAAGAAGTTTCTTTTTTTATTTGTTTTAAATATATAATGCTGAACTGTCCACTTTTGTGCCTTTTCCAACAATACTGTACTAGCAAAAATATAAAGATCTTACCAAAAATTATATTAAACGTGTCAGAGCCCATAATGCCTTGCACTACATTTAGGTTCTGATGTGTTTTTGCCACACTGTGGTCTTTATCTTTCAATATTGCATATCTGAAGTCTTGTCCTTATCTGTTCCATCCATTTTCCTTATAAGAAGAAATACAGATTTTTCCA
This sequence comes from Triplophysa yarkandensis, assembly GCA_033220385.1. NCBI lineage: Eukaryota > Metazoa > Chordata > Actinopteri > Cypriniformes > Nemacheilidae > Triplophysa > Triplophysa yarkandensis. The sequence goes on along the minus strand of CM065671.1, from coordinate 1,939,210 downwards.
TCCAATGTATTATAGTTTTGTGTCATCTCATTGATGTTTTAATAACCACAGCAGCTTTTCTTTTATGATATGCACATATATACAAAGTTAAAATATGAAGATCTGTTTCTGCCTTTATTGTAGATATCCTCTTTATGTCTATGGATTTTGCATATGCACACATTGGATTTGTTTTGTTTGGTGGCTGACAACATTTAGTTTGACGAAAAATGCCTGAGGGTATATTGTTGATAGGACCCTTGCCCACTTAAAAAGACTAAATATATTTTTATATGTCTTTACGAGATTGGCTAAATAATTCAGAGTGGCATATGTACGTATTATTTAAAAATGTCTCTTTATACATTCATAGAACATTGTAATAATTATGCTTATGTTTCCATCGAGCCATTCTTTCAATTAACAATGGGCGTTACCATACATCTGCAGATTGTAAAGCTTTTTTGTAAATAGATTGCCTTCAAAGTGTAAAAATTATGTATTGTTCGTATTTGCCATTTAATCTTATTTGGGGGAGAATATTTATATGAACTGAATCAGTTGTTCTCTTGCCATTTAATATCTTAATCAAAGCTCTGGGAATATATGAACTGCCAAAGCATCTGACTGTAGACAAAATGCTTTTTATATTAATTTAAGAGGATGTCAATACCAAAAGAGAGACCAATTATATTTTTAATTCCTTCTTATTCACGATTCGCGTGTCTAACCTGATTTGTTTGGACATGTTTATATTGTTTGTCAAAAAAGTTATAAAGCAATCTGAAGACATGAGCAATAAAGCTGAAAGACTTAAAGACGTCGTTTTTGTTCGTTGTTGACTATAAATCTAATATAATACTTTATGTGGTTTGCTTTGTTTTTCCACGATGATGGCTGCATCATGAAAGTTGAACACATCTAAAACACCACAAAGATTTGGAAAGTTGACATGAATGTAGAATATCACATTGGGATGCTTCTTTTTGCAGTAATATCCACAGAGCTATAGGTTTCAGCTATTCTATAAGGCCATGTACGTGTAACTGTTACTGTAGTGACTATAGCTCGTCAACGGCCCAGCCGTATTGGACCAGACATCTCTGCACTGCAAACATATAGAAGCTAATGGGACCATGTTTCTTTGAAATAAGAATATCACTTTTATATTAAATAACGAACAAAGCTGTCAAAGTTAAATGATACAGTAAAAAAGATTGAAGTGCATAAATGCCTTTTTTATAATTCACAGATGTGCAAATGTTCAGGTCTTTAAAAAGCTTTAGTATGTAGCATTATATCCTTATGTCTGTGATAATAAAACATCTCACACAGGACCACCTGCTCTCTCTAAATTGAATTTAAATAGCATTCATTCAGAACATCATTGATAGGCTTAGCTTAAAACCCTTTCACCCGAGCTGAAACGTGAAAATGAGCAGAACTTTGGTTTTTTAATGTTGTCAGCCCTTGAGGCCCTTTGTAACTCTGTGCCCTCAGACAAATGAGCAGCTTGTAGTTTTCCTCGGTTGCCAGGCAACGGCTTGTTTGGGCCTTAACTGATGGTGAATGGCTTCAATGAACCCTGTGTTCAGGAAGTCTCTTGGTATGACATCACACTTGCTTTGAGCAAAATAAATAAATAAAACGGCACGTGGGGCGTGACACAAAACAGGCGCCTTTTCCAGTTTTCTTGCTTCTGCAGATTTTGCTGTGAGTCATATGCCCTTTATCTCTGATCATAATCCCGTTTCATACACATGGGCCATTATGGACCGAGGAACAAATAACATGGATGTTTTCACTGGATGGGAATTTCATTCAACATTGTTATACTGTAGAATGACCCGGCGATTCTTTCAAACTTTCTGTGAAGGAAAGTAGCCTAAGGAAGGACTTAACCGGACGGACTGTTTGATCTTACAGCACATCATGTAGTTTTGTGACAGTCACATCACAGCATGAAGAAGGTCAATTTTAATAAGTGCCATTGAAGGACATTAATGGCTAATTGTGATGACATCAGATTGGGCTTTATGTTGTGACATATGACATTCATTCGTCCCCATACTTTACATGAATGCATGGCCATGTAAGTTAACTGTAGTTGTGGAAAAGGCCACCGCCGATGCTTCCTGTAACATAGCAACAAGCTTCTGTGGCAACAGTCTGAGGACCTGCAGCCCGTGTAAAGAAAGTTCTGTTCGGATAGAAAAACCACGCCACACCCCCGACCAACAGTAAATAGTTGCTTTGATTGAATGCTGCGATTGTACGGTAGCTGGGAATACTGCATCATACTGCAGGAGATGTTAGTCACCATCCCAGGATTCACTTATTACCCCATCAAAGGGGTAAACACATTTATTAACATGGTCAAGCAAAACTTTTGAATGGCATTTTCCTGAAGATTAAACCAGTAAGCCGTATACATGAGATAGTTCTTATAGAGTTAATCAGACTATTGGGCCTTAACTCAAGATTAACAGTTAACCGATTTTAAACAATTAAACACTCTCAAGAAAAAACTTTGTATGCTTTTAGATGGGGGTCTAAATTTCTTGAGAGCTGTTTTACCGTTTATTATCTGTTAACTGTTTACCTTGTAACTGATGTATTAATGTTATTATATACTCAAGAATACTCACTAAAATATACTAAAATATATAATGGATTTTTTTGTTTTAACTTCCCCTTTTGTAAATGATGGAAGAATATTTTATTGTGTTAGTTAGCTTTTTTTAATAAATTTGTATATGTTTTAATGTTCAAATGAACATTCAATATATGAACCATATAGCTGTACTTTCTGTGTTGCTTGTAATTTGTAGGGCTGCTCGATTAAAACAAAAATAATTACGATTATTTCATCTAACTTGGAGATCATGATTACACATTGGCATTTGTACTATGAGTTGGTAAATAAATAAATAATTAATTTCTACAGAATATTTACAACACATATAGTATAACTAGATTCTAATTAACAAATATAAAAATAATCAAAAGTAAAGCAAAACTTAATGCGCTTCAGTAATTTTATCAACTCTATTCTCAACTATTTTTTCTAAACTCTCGCAAGAACTGAAATTGAAAATTGATCGTGATTATAAATTGCACACCCCTAGTAATTTTCTGAATATCTTCAAAACACATTTAATAGCTGTTTTGATTTGTAATTAAAAAAATCCTGTTGGCACGTAGGACCCATGAACACTGAGTATCAAAACATGAACACCAAACATGTATAAAAAGTGTAAGGTGATGTCAGAAAGGTCATACATTAAGTGTTGGACACTGTGGGTTATGGTTTCAGAGACATGACTTTGTTTAAGCCAGGATTAGGTTTGATTTAATTATGATATCCAATGCCTAGAAAATACTGGTGTGCATCTTTGGACATAATGGCATTTTAAGAAATGGCATGGCAATCCATTTTTCAGGTCCAACATTCAATTTTAATCCAGGACTAGCCTTAAGCCTTCTACCAAACCAGGCAAATATCTAATAGAACAAATGTAGAAACCAAAGTGTTTAAGAAAGAAATCCTTTAAATATGCCTGGAGGTTGCAGTCAGCAATGATGTATGTGATTATTTTGTGCTTTCTCCCCCTGGTGGCACAAAAGTTGGGTTCATGTTTCTGGTGGATTGATTTTACCAGATATAAGCCTGCAGCCTTGTTTGTGTAGTTTCTTTTCTTCATTACATCTTATAGTTATCACTGCGGTATATTAATCGTATGCCGAGATTTGCCTGTTGATGCAATTAAAGTTATGAAATCTGTGATCTACTCAGCCTTATGTTATTCCAAGTCTGTGTGTTAAGGTATCAATGAAGCAGTGCTGCAAACATAGTTTTTTCTGGGCCTGTTATAATAAGAGTCTATGAGATTGGTATTCTATGTTGCTGTATATAGTTGCGATTGGCGTGGCTTGATTGCTTTAGAGCGATCCTGAATGAATTGACCCGACATTCCTCATTTTTGAGTCTAGGGAAAACTTACAGAACCTTTTAACCTCTTTAAGCTTGAGATTTTTTGCCTACCTACGAAACCCCATATTATCAATCATTTGTAAAAGTCTTAGACTTGTGCTCATTAAGCTGGAGGATTTGAGCATTCATTCATGGGTTTGTGTCAAACCACGCGAGATGAGTTATCGCAGAAGTTTTGGTAGAACAAAAAGAAGCAGAAGAATAAAATCCTGCAAAATATTATTGTATTCTGTAAGCTCCACTATTTAAAGGAAGTATTCACTTTATTTTTATTGAAACATTTAAATGGAACCTGTTCAACACATGTTAAGGCAGCTCAGCAAACTCTCCAGAAATTTGGCATCAGAAACAATTTAATATCAGTTTACAAATTACATAAAAATTTTCTATGCAAAATGAGTTTGTAATAGTTATCGGAGTTAATTATTATATATCATTATTCACTTATCAGCATGACTCATCTGAAAATCGAGGAAAGTTTACATCACCAGCAATAACCATAACTATGTTGGGCACTAACGACTGATTATCTATAAATTAACAGATAGTTATTAACGTTTTCTCAACACTTCTAACGACACATAACTCACATACTGTTGAACTTAATTAGAAAATCAGAACACATCTTAAGTAAAAATAACCTGTATTATTAATACCTGTAAATATTATTGACATATATGAACTATTAACAAACCTAAAGTAAGCACTCCCAAATGGCTCTTTAATTAGTATTACCTTCTATTTGATCCCAGTTTAGCAATTGTAAATTATTTAAAATTATTATTAATTTATATCAATTTGTTATTAATTTATGTTGGCCCATCCAAATAAAGTCCCACCCCTGCCTGCAGCTAAAGATAAAAAAAAGACTTTGGCTTTTAATAAGCTTAGACTGTTTTGTTGTACAAATGCACAAAAAGTATCAGTGTTCGGTTGTGTGATTTATCGTACTACCTTAAAATCACGTTAAGATAATATAAACTAAATATGCTAAACTAATTAACATTCTCGATTTGATCACTTTAAAGGTCCCCTTCAACGGAATTCCATATTTCAAACATTAATGAGTGTGTAATGTTGCTGTTAGAGTATTAATAATATCTGTAAAATTATAAAGCTCAAAGTTCAATGTCAAGCGAGATATTTTTATGAAACAGAAACGGCCTAAAAAACACAGCCAGCGTGGACTACACCCCTCCAGTTCCTGCTTAGGTGACATCTCACCCACGGCTGACATCCGCCCACAGGAACATACAAAAAAGGGGGCGTGGTCATGTTGTGCTTCACACAGAAGTAGAAGAGTTGTGTTTGTAGAGTTGTGTTTGAAGAGTTGTGTTTGTTTGTTTGTTTGTTTGTTTGTTTGTTTGTTTGTTTGTTTGTTTCATGTCATCGAAACTCTGTTATTTTCATCCTGGAGTCCAATCATCTTTGTTTGGCTCTACCGGGTATGCTGTATTTAGAGATCAATGATTATAATTTAACTCAGTTCCTGAATATTATAATCCACACATAAAACTATGTGCAGCACATTTTGCTGAGGACAGCTTCCTCAATCTCAATCATTATTTACACAATGATTATTCTTAAAAGCACTTCCCTCTCTGGTTTATAGACCACCACCGGTAAGTGTTTTTTTTTTATTTAAGTTGATGTGTTTAACAGTTTTTGTAACTTAAAGTACAAAAGTCAACACTGTTTAGCTTTATTAACTAGATGAGGATGAAACTAATCCGACAAATGTGTGGTAATTTAACCGGACACCATTGATTGTTTGTGTCTGTAATGATCAATTTAAAATTATTTGTTGATTATATCTATTGTATGTTTAAACACATGTTGTTTTAGATCGGGATAAAGTTTAACAGCAGTCACATGAATCATTGTTTTATGTTTAGGTGAATGCCAAAGTCACGCTTGCACAGGTTCAACATGATCCTCTTCATCTATGTTCGCGGATCTGATTAATAACATTAAAGACATATATTACGATAACACTGATTGCATGCATCTCCACAACTGTCGAATCACAAAACAGGAACCGCTGAACCAATCAGAACTCGTTACGTATTGAGAATGACAGAACCTTTAAATATGGAACTTAAGTTATTTGTTACAAAATTGACAAACTTGAGTGGTTAAATATATTATAAACCAAGACACTATACAGCAACAATCAGTATATGTATACGTATGCGCTTTTGTGTATTGTCATGTATTCCCTGAGCTTTAGGTATTAATGGTAGCATCACTTTAAACTTGTCAGCAAACATACCTCACCTGTTCTGGACTAATCCATCCAGTCAAAGTATTCTTATGTATTCAATTTGTCATAAATAATATGGCAACACTAACTGTAGAGTACTGTATGCATACAATATCCTCAGTTTAACATCCACGTGTTATGTATCTATTCAGATCCAACTTCTGTGTCCCAGAGATATAAGTAACCGATAAAGTTCCAAAACAAGCTTCATGTGTAGGATTGTAGGTCATTTTTATTTCACCACAATTATCATGTGGTAAATGGAAAGCAAGTCGAAGGATGGTGGTTTTCGAGGGCTCTGATGTATATAAAGCAAATAATCAAAAACCAATACCCTCCCAGAACTACCACTGGCTATGGAGTGGGAAGGGAACGTGGGATGTATGGAAAATGTATTGAGTAATTTCTGCGCATCTTAGAAGAGGAAAAACAGGATTATCAAGAGGACAAAAGTCTCAACAAGCAATGTATGACAAAACTCTTACACTAAGTGTATTCTAAATAATGTAAAAATACAAATGTGTGATCAGAAAGCAAACTTTTGTAGGAAATAAAATATTTTTGCATTACCACAGACAATGGGGCTGGGCTCTTATCATACCCTAAAAGACAAACGTGATATAAAACCCTTAAAATGGGACATCAAGGCAACTTCCCAGTACTGCTGGCACCGCTACCTATAGGCAGAGTACGCAGCCTCCAAGGGGGGTCGGGCGGCACCATACCAGCTGCTCAGAATACTGTGTTTGTTTACACTGAGTACAAATAGCCCACCTTGACTATATATACTAGCCCTGCCTACCCATATTTGATAGGAACAAAAAAAATGGCAATACATCTCTTTTTGCACAGTGAGTCCTGTGGTGTAAGCTGTAAAGTCTGTGTGGAGCTAAACAGGAGCTCAGACTTGTTTTCTTCAGCTCTTATTCCCTTCGAAGAAAATAGAATCTATTTTGGTTAATGTAAACATAATTTTTCTAAGAAATAATGCCCTTTTCACTTAGTTTAAAAAGCCTCTGCCTTGCGTTATCCCGTTCTCTGTTATGTATTTTGGAGAAGGTGGCACAGAAGGGCAATTCTGCTGAGATCACCTATTTTGCCAGCAGCCGACTTGCAATCTTCCATGGCAACTTCAAAAGTCCATAACCTTAATATGCTTCATTTTGCAAGGTTTTGTGCTTTTCACACATCCTTAAGGCAACTGATATATATCACCTTCAATGGCCTAATAATGCATTATTTCTGCTCATTCATATGTATAGTTCCATAAGCCAACTTCCTAGGCCCATAACTTGTTATGGTAAAGATGTCTTTAAATGTGCATTGAATTAGGCACACTGTGTAAAAATGTAATATGAAAATATAATTTTACTGTGTTTCCTCGCAGACTGCAATTCACAAGCTCCTTTATGCCCCCTAACCTGTCCAATGTGCCCTGAAGGCAGAAGAAAGAGATTGACCGCATTCTTAAACCTGCTGCTATTATTCCTGTCATTAATGTTTATCGAAGAACAATATAAAATTCAATATGTTCTGTAGTTTTAATAGGGGTTCATCTGTATTTAATGTATTTAGCAGAGTAAAGAATGACAGGACTATTAATAGTTATTAAACATTGGATTCGCATTTTGTTTCGTTGTGAGATAAAAATGACCTTTTCATTTTACATGAAATTGAGTTTATTGAGAAATAATTAAGGACACTATTTGTATGAGAAGTGTAAGAGAAAAGCTACTAAAGTTGCACAGACCCGGGCAGGTCATTAAAAGCAAACATTGCTAAATGCAGAAAATATGCATTTTTAAAATGATGCTGGTGTTTATTTTTCACTCTTCCATTAAAAAGAAATCTTTATTTTATTATGCACTTTGCAATATTTCATGATGCACGCTTTTTTTCCTTTTTGTTGGCACAGATCATTATATGTAAATAAAAGCCAAATGAAATCTGTTTATCATACACATATATTAACTAACATTAATGAAAAATTAATACACTTGAGCAAGTAATTAGTCATATTTTAGGGTTAATTGAATGTTTTAATCTCAGTTAAAATAATGCATTTACCTGTGTCAGATCTGGGTCGATCAATAAGAGATGCCTGTACTGTGATGGTAATGAGTCCTGTCAAACATAGGTGAGGGAGTGTTGAGGAACATCTGGGAACTGGAGTTAAATGCAACAAGTGGTTGATGTTGTGCATGTTCCATTCACAACCTGTAGAGGGAAATCCAATCATACAGATTTCTATCCATAACATAGATTCTATGAGAATTTGTTTTAATACAGCCCTATAAATCCTCATTTGTGACCTGCAGCCATCTGTAGATCTGCTCAAGTCTGCCTGATTGACTGTAAGAGCATCTTAAGAACATAATGATTTGATTTGCCGGAGTTTCTCTGCACTCTTTCTGCCCCAGTGGGTCATTATTTTCATCATTAAGCGTACATCCTTTACCTGCGAGGCTGCGGTTTCCATCATTTTTCATATAGCTTTTTAGGCACTCATTATTGACAGCCTGAACTCCAACCTCTCCTCCCACCCGCATGTCCTTTTTTCCAGCATGCTTATTTTACATAAGGTGCATTTTTCAGGCCGTGCATGTGAATATCACATAACTTGAAATGTGACATGCATTGGAAGTGATCGATTATCTTTATTATATAAGCACAGTAAATTTGCATAAGTGATAAACAAGTCACTTTGCTAATATGAAGTGATGCAAGCAATTCAACTCCAAATTACACACGTCGGGGAATTCAGGTTTGACACTTTTGAAATGTCTCCTGAGTTCATCCATCATATTTTTTTGTGATCTTTTTGCATCCATCGTTTACTGATGTTGCTTGTTGGTTAAGCTTGGTGGTTTGCTCGCCCATTCAGAAACATTGCCATTGGAATCACTGTAATATCTTAGCTATCCCTTCACCAAATTGGTATCTGATGTTGGTATTTGAAATTGGACTGCAATGATGATTGATGATTGGACTCTGCAGTGATTCTACATAATAGTATAAGTCGCTTTGGATATAAGCGTCTGCCAAATGAAGAAATGTAAAATGTAAATGTAAAATATCAACAAGTTTTTTATAAGACTAAGCAGAAATAGATACTTAGCAACTGTAATACAAAAACAAAATCACTCCTGGGACTCCTGAGCTGTGAAAGCGCAACACTTTCTTTATCACATATTGATTACGAGTGCTGATCAATGTAGTACAAGGAAAATGCAATTCTTCTGTTATTCTTCTGTAGACGATTCACTAAGAGCATTTAGATGCCATTTTGACATCTTGTATGTAAGCTTTAGTATGCAGACTCTCTGTGCTATAAACTACAGTGTAAACATTTGGAGAGGAAGATTGGATGATCTCTGCACACTTATACATTCTGATGTGCCAGAGCCATCTGTCCCGCTGTCATCACCAACCCTCTACACGCCTAACACAGCCCATATGATTGGCCTTTATTCCGGATCAAACTCTACTAGTATTCTTTCTAGGGTTATACGAAAATATCTGTTTTTCGATATTTTGGTCATTGATCATGTGGGAATATATTCAAATAAATGGGAACCCTACAAATGATCTCCTGGATTTTGAACAATTGAAACCATTACTGCCCATATCTGAAGTTGTCTGTTTAATGTCGGAATTGAAAATTGGACAGTTGAGCATATCATGAGACAATATCAATTTTGCCAGCCAGTGATACAGTATTTGCTGATACCTTAAGTCAATTATGATAAAAAATGATCTTGATTATTTTGGTCAATGTTATTTAACAGGATTACACATTGACGTTATTGAAATTGCAGATTGGTAAATATATAAATTATTAATACATTTAAAACATAATATTCAACTCAAAAACAAATAGATGTGAAAAATAAATGTACACATGGATCGAAACAACAATATATATAATATAAAAGAAATGCAAAACTTGTTTCGATAAGTTTGTTTTCATAACTGTTGGAAGTCAAAATTGAAATCGAATATGAATTACGGTTAATTGGACAGCCTAACGATTCCCCAAACCTGTGATGCAATTTTTTCCGATTATTTATCATTTTTGAAAACTCATGAAGGCAACCAAAATTAATTAAATAATGTTTAATTAAACTAATTGAACAAAAGTAGATAAAAGGGTGTTGACTGATTTAACATAAGAACTGAAGACCTGGAACGTGTGAAAACAAAATGCCACATCCATATTTTACCTGTGAAACATATTTTTAATGTTTGTCGGTTACTTTTCATTTAATATGCAAATATAGTTTGGATCATTAAGGTTAAATGAGATCTTGACTGTTTAGAATGTGCTGGTATTTCAATAAACAAGGTGAATAGATAAATGCGGGTTTTGCTTGTTAACTTAGATTTTTCTGTTAACTTTCTATGACCTTCTCCTGATAAAAGAAGAGGGATAAACACAGCTGAAGATGTTTACATGACCTTACACCTACAGGGGAACAAATAAAGCCTATGCTTTACTCTGTTTTTGTTCTGTTTTCCTTCATTTTATGTTCCACATTGTTGTCAGTTTCTAAAAGAATATTTTATTTTTTAACAGATTTTTTGTTGTGTCTTTACCAGATCACGTGGTTGTGTTGGAGAGATGTCTTCAGAAACATCCTCAGAGGTTGGCACACACACATTGGCAGATTACACAGCTGCACAATGACGGATCTGCCAAGACCAAATCACATGTGTTGTGACTCTTCAGATTGCCGTCATTCTTCAGGTCTCTTGACATACAAACAAGCAAACACACACACGCGCGCGCAAATTAAAGTGAAGTGAGTGGGATGTTTAATTATACCGCTTTTTCTAACATGGCCGTTAAATGTGTGTAATTAATGACGTCCCAAATCATTTAGAATGATAAGCTGTCCCTCCAACAGCACTATCAGATCTTAGGAAACTGAAGGAAGCTGTCAACAAGGGTTGCTTTGAGATCCCATGCAGTTCAAGTTTTAACCTAGATTGGAAACAAAACATTTAAAAAAAGAATCTCAATATTCTTTATGTCATGAGGAATTATTGACAGCTTTGTTGTTTGGGTGTGCTTGTTTCATTAAATACCACAAATTGGTCTTTTGGAATAGATGTTTATGGTCAGATATGCTTTTAGGAGCTTTTTGGGTAACTATACAGAATATACTGGTGATAAATGCTTTTATGTTTAATGTGTAAAGAAGGACTTTTTGTTCTCTAGTACAAATATTCTAAACCTCTAAAATCAAGATACAATTGCTTGAGAAGGAAAGTTAGAGAATATATTTAGTCTTGTGTTGTGAAAGTGGAGTAAAAGAAATTAACAAGAATTTAGTTTTACCTCTTACTTACCTAATTCAAGTAAAAAATGTTACCACATTGGAAGTTTTTCAGATTAACTTATTCCTTTGAAGTCTCTCTATTGCTTTGTGTTTTATTACCGTGACTTGTATCGTTGTATAGCATCAGTTCATGTGGATTTCTTTCTTGGGATGTCCATCAAAACTCAGCACTGCTGGGTAATGTTTCCTTTGCGACTCTGACCTTTTGCCATTCTCTTCGAGGCCTTATTGCTTGTGATCCCAACTTTATTAGAACAAAGGGAACATTTGCTGAAGTTAGCCGAGCTGTCAAGATCTCTTCAAGACATCTGTGTGTCATTGAAACTCTGTTCCAAAATCATGTGTGGCATTGGTTGTCTGATACCTGTATAGTCAGCATTCCTGTGAGGTGAGACCGCATAAGTAGTTTTGCTAAATCAACACAAATTTATGTAAATTCAATATAAAGAAATCCTACTTATAAAACCTTTTCACTTACAAAGATTTCAAAGTTACTTTTTTGCATTTACTAAACAAAATGAGCCCAAACAAAGATTATTTTGTTGACAGAACTCAAAAGATTCACAAGTGTTTGTCAAATATATAAAAACAATATTCTAAACCAAAATAATAGCAATAGTTTAAAGGTTCTCAATATGGATTGCAGCATGTTCAATTCTTTGTTTGACTTTTTCTTTTAAGGATCAAGATTGAAGTTTTTTTTACTTCTGGATGGCCTTATATATGCTTTAATATTGTTGTTTCTGTTACTTTTTGTTATTTTAGTTTATAAGGAATTATAGTTTTGTTCAATGTGTATGGCACAACAACACAACTCATATATGTGCACTCAGAAAAACTGTTAAACAGTTTATTCATTAAATTTTTGCTCTGTCTAAGGCAGGAAACATGTACAATTGTAGTTTTTTATAATAATTTAGCCAACAAAAATATTGTGTTATGTTGTTCATTAGGAAAACTTGACTATGTTGTGACAACCAATGACTTAAATGTGATTTTTTTTGTTGGCTTTAGTCTCTGCTTTTTTAAGTTCACTCAACATTTTTTTAAGTATAAGGAAGCTCATGCCTTACGGCTCATGCTTAATGTATGCAAAAAATATGTAATCTGATCAGATTTTACGTAAAAAGGAAAAGATGCAACGATCAGAAATCGTGTTTTTAAGAACGTTTTAATTGACCGTGAAGCTGTTTCTATTCCCTTTGGATCTGTCCATCATTACAATAAAACTGGCTGCAGTATCTTATTAGTTCTTCAGCAGGAATGACATGGATGTGCTTTGTCTTGAGACTCGTGTTATGCTTGATGTGATGGTGACAGGTCACGCTGGCTCTATATATGTGCTGTAGTGATTATATAGATATCATTATGATAACAGTCTTCCTAAACCATACTGTCACATACTGCATGGTCATGTGACATATCTCTGCAGAAAATGTAATGAATAGCTCTTACTTGTTTTTGTTTTTCTCTTTACCGTCATTGTGGGAAAAAAAATGTTGTAGGTAGTAGTTATTGGAGTAATGCAATATAGTTGTTTTTTTATTTTAGAATTACACAAACGATAAAATAGATTGATGAACACAGAGAAAAATGTTGGATTAATGCTTGTAAATAAAATTTGAGTCAAAAGAACCATAAAACCTTTTGTTGTCCTATTCTTTAAATGATCTTTTCTTTTTTTTTGTTTTCAGTAAAAAAATATAATTATAAAGTAATTTTTCATACTGTGGTAGAGAGTGGGGTTCAGAAATGGTTCTAAATATCTGTCTCTGTGTTCATCAGAACAAAGAATTGTATACAGATTTTAAACAACCCAAAGGTGAGTGAACATTTTTAGGGAAAACTAACCCTTTCATTTTTAAAGTGCTCTGTCGTCCTTTCCCAAATCGGTTATATTCCACTTTCTTTAATGTCCTCCAGTTCTTCATGATTGAAAAGCATTCACAAAAAAACCTACGTGAATCATTATTTCAATCTGAGAATGTTAAACTGTATTAAAAAAAGAATGCATACAAATTTAACTAATACTTCCTAATATTACCTGTTTATTATGTTAATTATGGTTTTGGATAAGAGACGTCTTTGTGTAAACTTGTGCATAGAATGTCTAAACATTCAGTCCATGGACTCTAAAAGAGCCGAATGACACATCAAACCGAACCACTAGTTAAGACAAGACCAGCACAATAAAAGACGGCTGTATTTCATATTTATTACATTCCCTGACACTAACATCATTACTGCTGTATAGCCTCTGAACTTGTGCTGATGTACAGTACATTCTGTTTTTCAGGGTAAACAAGGTTTCATTTTCTACTAAATTAGAAATCTAATGATATAACATCTACCGTAGCTCAGAATGTTTTTTATTGACTTTAAGGCATTGATTCATAAAGCAAAAACAGAATCTCAGCATGTTTCTTATTTTGTTTTATTTCTTTGTCCAGGGATCAGTGTGTGTGTGCGTTTAGAGTTCATTCTTGACACGTCTCACATATGACTGTATGTTTCTATACTAAACCATGATCACATAAAGTCACACCGTAAGGAATGAGTATATGCACTAGACTTCAATATCTTCCACATGTCACATGTGTTCATGCTGTCACATAGCAACAATACTGTATCCATAGAAACTTAAACAAAATGTATTTTTATCTCACGTTTTTCCTCTTTAGCCAAACAAGAAGTTTCTAATTAGAAATGGAAGATTTGTGTGTCTGAATTGTTTATATTTTAGCGTAACATCTAAACTTACAGTATGTTCTTAGCAGATAAACGTATTTAAGCATCAGTTGATAACATGCACATTTGCATGGATCGACCAATCATATACTTACATATTATTAAGGAGTAAGAAAATTAAATATTTTATCCAATTTTCAATTGACAGCAAAATAAAATCATGTGTTTATTTATACAATGCAACCCTTCATACGAGCCACCATCTTTCTGGTTGCATTAAACTTTTTCTATTGTTTATAAATAGAAATATTGGTAATTAGTTTAGAAGAGTTATTTTTCACAAAAGCCTCCTAACATGAACATAGGCATATATCTGAAACAACTGGGATTTACTTTAATAAAAAACCTTCTTTAAAGTAATTGTTATTAGGCTTGTCTTAATATGTGTAAAGCAGGTGCTTCTACTGAAATTACAAACCTTTATCATTGTAACTTCATTTCTGGTGGTGAAATTTCATTTGCAATGCAAATCCAGCATCTGTTTAGTTCCTTTCACGCTGCTATTTTGTTTGCATTGGATTTCTTGGGAATCAATACAAAGTCCAAACCAATAAAATGTACTCATTACTTCATGATCATCAGCGGAATTACAATTCCAGTTCATTGTGTTTGTTGATGAAGATATTCTCCCAACACGTCATAGGGGCTTCCATTGTGTTATTGTCTTAAAATGCCTGCACTTTAATAAATATACAATAATGTTGAACGCAAGGTCTTTTTTATTACTCTGTTTGCTAATGACTCTTTGTTTTCAAGATACATGAATCACCTTTTACTCCGCTGTGTTCATTCACGCAGTAAGAATTTAGGTTAATAAAAAGTACACTGTATAAATATTTCATGTGGCTTTGTAAATATTTTTTTTATTAAACCTTTTAAAAACATTTAATATTTTTTTCTGTTAAGATTTGAGTTTATGTAATAAAGAAATACATTTATTAAACAATAAAAAATTTTTACTGACATATACTTAAAATTTAAACAGAAAATTTACTTACCTTCAAATGCGTTTAAATGTACTCATTTTATTGTGTAAATCGTTTTATATATGTCACATAAAAAAGATATTTTCTTTTTGCAGCATTTTACATCGATTACCTACAACATATCGGACTGAAGTCATTTTATAGATCGAACGGGATGTAGAGACTTCTAAAGTTGTGCATCAAAAGCAACTGTAAGTTATATATATGTTTACTTTTTTCATTATGATTACATAATGGGTCAAACCAATGACCTTATGGTTTTTAGCAGCATGCTTGAACAGTTTCACTACATAAAAGCTATATTTTCATATAGAAACTGGAAGTTGTAACTCGGGGCGTAATTATACAGAACAATACATAAAAAAGGTGTTCATAATCGCTTTTGTCGCTCTTTGAAGATTTTAAATCCATCTTTTCCGTTCTCTTGAGTGATTGAGTACACTTAGACATTTCCTTCTTGACTTGAAAATGTAGCTGTGGTTTACAATAAATTCTCTTCATCACAGCATGTCCCCCGCTGCGCAATCAGCCTCCCTGATGAGTCCTTCACACCAGGTACAGCTGACAATCACAAATGCATTTTATCACATTGTCTTCCTCACCTTCAAAGCCTGTGTCAGTCCAGCCTCCTCAGGGTGTGTGCTTTTACCGCAGCAGGACCTTTCCCTCAATGAGAGCCTTCATCATCAACATCCTGCTCCGCCGGCTAAATTTCCCAGTGTCCTCGTTTGGAAGGAGAAGAGCTGCTGGAAGAGATCATGGCCTCGGTTCAGAATCACCTGGTTGAAAACGGTTCAAACGGCCCTATGGGGAAAAGCAAGTATGTGAATGTTTTTTTAAAGCGCAAGGCCTTCACAGCCAAAGAAACACACATTGTGTATACACCTGAGCCTCCGGGTGTATGTGCCCTCAGCACAACAGACCTTGCAAGTTATGTACTATCCAGCAGGAGTTTTTTTTATTGATCTTAAAACAGGATATTCAAGTGATATCTAATGGAGATACAGATGCAATGTGTGGGTTAAAGTCTGCTATGATGCAAATAGAAAAAACATCCCTTCAAAGATCACCGATTCAATTTGCATGTCAACCTCAATGATGCTTGTGTTTTTTCACCTCCGTGTCCATTCCACATGGCATTGTCAATTTTGTACATTTGTGTATTTGGAAGATGCTTTTATCTAATGGAACGTACAGTGCTTTTAGTCATTAATTCCGATACAATCTCAGGACAATATAAAACTATTTTAAAATGTGGATAATGTAGCATTTTACGTATGATCTCATTCACAGAGTTAAGTATGATTGACTTGCATGTCATAACTGCTTTTTCTGGTTATCATATGTTTTTTGATGATTTATATCATATGAATTAGCCACCAAGAATTTGAGAGAGGACTGTAAAATAGTTGAAACTGTTAGCCTATGCCAAGAACTGCAAAACACATGGGCATAGACATACACATGTTGGTACACATACTTTTCCCAAAATGTAAATTTGCATTAATAATATCCAAGTAACATTGTTGACAGTTAATCATCACATGTTTGCTATTTGTACCGAAATTTGGGAAAGAGATTAGAAATACCTCTTAGTCATTTTTTTTACACACTTTTATGACATCACAAAATCAAAAGAATGTAAGATTGAATGTGAGATTAAATAGTGTGTAACAGAGTTTACAGACATGTCTCGAACATGCATAAAATAAGAAATATAACAATGAAAACTCTACTTTTGATAAAGACACCCAAATATCTTGTTAAACGTATCTAAATATATTTTATACGTCAATGCAGAGTAGAATGAGTTTGTTTACAAAATCAGTAAATATTTTGTAATATAAATCCACTTTTTTAATTAATATTTTTTGTGTGTCTTACAGAAAAGGTTTTTTTTCTTGATCGATGATTCATATGCATGACTTTTAGAAAAACACTCCTTAGACATGATACATACACACATTTACAAATTGGTCCATGTGTGTTCCCCTGGGATGCAACCCTATGGCCTAACAGAAAATAATGATTTTTTATTATGATGAATCCCGTGTATTGTACCGTTCCCCCTGTACATTCTGCCACTGTAAAAGAACAAGATCTAGTCATGCCATCATGGGTATTTGATAGCTTTTAGTGAGCTTGAGCAAAGGCTGTTGTGTGGGGGCAGGGTGCTATCAGCATAACAGTTTGCTAATATTAGTATACTAGCTGTGAGGAACAGAGTAGCGGGGTCAATCTGCAGTTCTGTCTCAAGAGATGAAGAGGAAGACAGCGTCCGCCCTTCCATGGTAAAAAACACAATTAAAAAGACCATTAACCCATCCCACATTCTTCTGCTGGCTTAAACAACAACACACATAAAATGAAAAAGAACACGCTTTTGGGTTGTGTAATGTTAGGATGTTCAACATTAATGCATTTGTTGTGTGTCCATACAATACAAATGAATGGGCGCCACTGCTGTTTCCTCACCACCTATCTTCAAAATATCTTCTTTTGTGGTCTGCGATTGAAAGAAAGTCATACATGACATAACATGAGGCCTAGTACATGATGACAATTTTCATTTGTGGTTGAACTGTCACTTTAAGCTTATTCTGTTTGACTCAGGAAAAAGATCCAGATTCCAGCTGTTTCTCATGACTATGGGGTTGATCATCAAACCCACCCGACTGAAAATCCTCTAGGAGCCTTTTGTTTGTCTTCTGAGATTCGGCGAAAAACATCCTGCGAGACTGAATGTCTTCTGACTTGTATCTGCAATTAAACGGCTCCATCTTCCTGAAAGGAAAACTGCCAGCCAAGAGCAAGTTATAATTATGACCCTCCAATCTGTGATCTCTCCATCCTCAAAGTGCTAATTGATTTTGACACAGCATTTTGTTCTGTTAAAATCAACTCTGAATATCAAACACGCTTCTCGGTTCTGGAATTCAAAAGATTTTGCCTAGATTTCAATTACAAGATTTTATAGAAAGAGAAACCCCCAAAAATCTCTCGTTTACTCCCTCTCATGGTGTTTTATAATCATATCAGTTTGAGGTTTAGAGATGTGTGAGCTTAACCATCTTCAATGTATCTAAAATAAAATATCTGTTATTATTTACTTGTATTTCATGTCATTCGTAACCTGTATGTGACTTAAAAAAGAGGATATTTTGTTTATACAGTTTGTGTCACTGTGGGGCATAGTTGTTTGGTTACCAACTTTTCTCAAAATATGTTCTTTTGTGTCCTGAAAGAAAAAAGTTTTGGAATGGCAGGAGGGTAAATAAAGGATGAAGATAAGTTTCCGGCCAAAGCAAATGTACTACACATGGTTTACAGATTATAGAGAAAGTAGACAAGGAATATTGACAGTCCTGATGTCTCCAGCAGAACAGATTGAGGAACAAAAAAGGTGAAGTTTCTTTAAAGCCAATTTGTAAAATTTTGTTCTTTATTTACACTTTAAAGTTGCTCTGCAACATAAATAATGTTTGGCATCAGACAGCATCTTCATGCATTCATAGGCCATCGCTGTATCAAACTATCATCCTGACATGTAAGCATGGATTTTGCCTTTGACCCTTTGCTGTAAGATCATTTGCTTTTCATGGAATCTCAACAAGCTGAAGGTGAAAATGTGTCTGCTGACCGGTCTGCATGTTCACCAGGGGTCGGAGTGAAAAGACGCTCTTGATCTGGATGTGATTGTATCTACTAGGGTTGCACGGTTTACCAATGCTGCGGTAGCCTCACAATGATAATGTTTTAATATATTTCTTAACTTCTTAAAAAAAAAGAATTCTTTATTTCTTGAGCGAAAGTATCGTAGGACCCAAATTATATTACAAATGTATTTGTCAACGTTAAAGGTTTGTTCGTCAACACATGTGTGCCTTTGTGATGTATTTCTCTCCTTAATGAATCCATATGAACAAATGTATGATTCAGTGAGACTTTATCTGTTCTTAAATGAATCAGTAGTTCTGAACAAACAAGTTACAGACTTTTCTAAATTGCCGTGACCAACTAGCGTTTAAATTTTTACATTAAAGTTGAGCCTTTATTATTGCTGTGAAATGAAATAGTATATTGAATATATATTTGAAATAGTTCCCACACGAATATTCTAGTGTACTAGTATTTATTACAGTTAACATTGTCTACTTACAATTTCTAAAGATGCTTTGAGACTAAGTAATTATTTAAGGATGCTATTTTACAGTACTTGCTGCAATTTAATCTTTTGTTGTAATTAACATTAAACAAACAATTTTGAATATAATTACAGTATAATTCAGTTTACTATAGTAAATAATAAATATTTAATGTAGATTTGAGGATCATTGAAATCAGGTTTATTTTGGAGATTTAAATTGTAAATATGGCACAGAACTGTGATACTGCTTGGTACCGGGATACTTTAGTTGGTAAAGTATCGTAAGATATCTTGAGGGTATCCCGAAAACCTACTGGCAACTGTTGAGGTGAGCCGCTCTGCTGTGAGTGCTGTCTAGGGGAATGAGGTGTTTATTGGTAGCGTTCTGGATAAATTGCCTCTTGCTTGGGAAGCAAAGAGCAATATGTGCTTATCTGCACTGACATTCTGATGTTATTCTAAAAGAAAGGCCAGGGAGATGAATCTGATTCTGGTAATGACCGCATTACTGTTTCTGTCAGAGGAATAGCCCTCATTAGGGTGTCATGGGGTTTGAGTCTGTCAATTCTTAAATTGAGGATGGGCATTAGGGCAAGAACCTTTTATGTTGAAGTCATTGTATAGAGGGGATAGTTGATCTGTCATCATTTATTCACACCCATGTGGTTCATAATCTGTATAGGACTTTTTCTTCTGTAGAAGCCAAAATAAGATATTTTGTGAAATGTCTCTATTGTGAACGCACAGCGGAAGACAATATTAGCCAGTGGTATTTGTTTATTTACCTCCCTTTATTTTAATATCTTCTTTTGTGTTCTGTAGAAAAAAGTAAAACAGGTTTTGAATGACATTAGGGTGAATAAATGCCAAACATGTTTTCATATTTAGGTGAACGATCCCTTTAACCTTGCTCACGTTTAAAGGCATGGATTTTTTACATGCAGTAGTATAAAAAAGCCCTCTGGTTGATTTGTTCTTGCATAATGATGTACCGTGACCTCTGACCTCTCCTGTTTAAAGCAAATACACCAGGTGCACCCTAATGTGCATTGTTTAACGTGTGAGATTAAGATAATCCTTGATTTGAAACAAGATGCTTTTTGTGTTTAAATTGACACAATTGACCAACAGAAGATCAATGAATGTCTCTCTGGGGTTAATGTGGGGACACTCATGAGTCCTCAACTAAATTGTGCAGTATGTTGGGAATATTATGAGAATTGTATGGTCCCATAGAAAGGGAATTGGTGACATGCTGGGTTTGCTGTACAGTATGGCTTTTTGCAACCACACATCAGCATCGCTGAGAAATGACCCTGAAGCGACCCACAGCTTGTTTTTCTGAAAGGATGTATGACAAACCTATTGTTTGTTGTTTGATGATCTGCTTTCAAATTATAAGTGCACATAGAGCAAATAGTGGAGATAATCTTTAATATTTAAAAATATATATCTTTCCTTTAATTTTAATCTTTGCACGACAGGAAAACCAGCTGTTTTGTCTGGCGGGCACAAATAGAAATGCTAATTCTCCATAGCAGGAGATGTTGTTTTCGCTCCATACGGAATTGCCGGTCATATTGCAAATGACAATTTCATGTCTGCAAACAGATTTTGAGTCAGTGCGGATTACGTGAAGCCTTGTGGCGCTGGATATCTGTTAATCGTGTCATTATGACCGCGGTTATGAGTGGACAGGTGCAGACCACAGAATGAACATTGACACTATGTGCTGTGTTTCGGTGCATCGGTAATGAGTTTGCCATTTTCAATCTCATTTCACCAGTGGAGCATATGGTTCAAGGCAGCATGGGGATTTGCCAAGTCTTCCCAATGCAAAACGCTCGTGATGTTATGGTGTTATCATCATTAGTTAACCTTTCCTGCATTCATTGTGCTGTTTGCCTTTAAATCTAACACAAATGCATCCAGCTGTGTACCTGTTCTTGAAATCAGCTCTAAAATCTGAATATAGATGTAGAATGGATGCAAGTGCTTAAGAAATGCTTTGGAGAAGTTCCCTTCTGGGTTCTTCATTAAAGTTGTGAATATCAGGAGCTCTGCTTTCAAACTCGTCTGTTTTAAGGAGAACAACAGATGAGATGAATACAAATTTTTTGGGATACCTTAGAGAGAAAGAAAACATTATGCCATCTCTGATAAATATTCAGACTGGCAGACTGTAAAGCAAGAACAGTTTACATTTGCTATGAACTTTCAGTTCCGTGTCAGCCAATTATAATGTCTCAGATGAATATATTCAATATGCCCATACAAGCTGTCATGAAAAAAATATTATGTATTTGTCAACAGTGAGCGTATAAAAAGGTGCCAGAGACACGCTCTGTAAACTAATTTACTGTGCCGAAATCTATTACTGTGTGTGTCACAGTACATAAACCCATTTGTGTTAAATCATATCCTTTAGTGCACACAGATCGAAAGTAAACAAGTACAAGTCATCACTTTTGAGCCCATGAACTCAAAATTGTAGTGTTGTGGTTTAGTCTATGTTTCTTTTTTAATGTTTTTTAAACAAGTACGCTTTTATTATTTTAGTTTCACAAGAATTGTTAATACTTAATGTAATTTTGAATAAACATTTATTGAATAATAATCACTTGATATATTTAAAATATGAAATGTAAGCAAAATATGGAAACTCAGAGCATTTGTTATTCAAAATGTTATAAGGTAGTTTGTTGTCTACATAGCTGTTAGATCTCACTGTGGTGCTCACCAATGTTCCCTAAATTGCCAGACATCCTGTCTGCATGCATATCGATCAGAATGTCGCCATAATGGCAATAAACCACAAGCCTGAGTGTGGCCGGAGATATGCCATATTCTCTCGTTAGAAATGTAAAACCAGCGTTAATGTAGTAAGCTTGGCTAAAAGAGACAATAATGACAAAGATCAGTTTTACTGGGTTGAGTTTCTGAACAGTCAATTAGATCATGTGTAGATCTGAACAGCTACGTAATCCAGAAAAAAACAACCCAAGAATGTTGCTGCTATTCAGAACAGTGTGTCAGACATCGGTTTATTTAGTAAGGTTAAAATATGATGTTAGATATTATGTTTGAGGAATTGATTTATTGTCCCAAGCTGGAGACCTGTGAAAAAATGTTTTGCTATGTTAAATTATACCTGTGAAGGGTGCATTCATATTTTTTTTAATTGGGAGAATTATGTTCCTCGAATATTACAGAATTTGTAGAAATGTTGTCTTTTCATTTTATCAGACAGGTTCTTACAGTCTTACCCTGGGATGCCTTTAACGTTTTTTACATTTTGTATATATATATATGTATATATATATATACATACACACACACACACACACACACACACACACACACACACACACACACACACACACACACACACACATATATATATATATATATATATATATATATACACATATATACATACATATATATATATATATATATATATATATATATATATATATATATATATATATATATATATATATATATATATATATATATATATTTATAGAATACAATACAATACAATACAATAGAATGGAAGAGAATAACATATACAGAAGACAGTAATAACAGATATTAAAAGAAATGACACACACAAAAAGTTACAGAATAATTATAAATAGAAATTAAAATGAACATATATAAAATATTATTTACAATAATGTACACATAAAGTTTGCAATATCAGATCTGAGGTTTGATTCGTATCTCTGTTTTATAAAATCTGTTTTTCCATTTTTATTTAGTAACATTAACGATTTAGTAACAATCATCATGTTTTTATCTGTTATTGTGAATATTAACACAATGATTTCAACATTTATTAATGATTAGTTGATATAACACAGTGATATATATTTCTAAATGCATTATATCATTTCTTATGATTATGGGACAGGGTAACTTGACAGACGCTGCACAACCGATATCTCCTGTTGTTGTGGTAAGAAATGCCTTTGAGGTCAACTTTTTTAAGCGCTTATCTTTTTTAAGTACTTTCGGTCAGGTCTGCCCACATGACCTTCAATGGTTAAGATGAGTCTTAGACTCCAGTGATGCCCATCTGTAGCCCGTGGTCATGCTGGATGTGGGAGACAATCTGGCTTTGCTTGTAGTCTTCAGTAAAAAGAGTGACTGTGGACTTGAGTTGCATTTCTGAAGCAGTCGTGTTGACCTGTGGAGGTTGTATCCCTGGTAGCTGTATGTTTTTAATTTGGCTGCTTTGCACATCATGTTTGGTTTATAGGGATAGTTTACCCAAAAACCTGTATGACTTTCTTCTGCAGAACACAAAAGAAGATATTTTGAAGACTGTTGTGGCATGTGTTGCAATTATTGTTTTCATGTAAGCATCACTGTCCTGTTGTCTTAGTGACATATTTGTTCTCCATTGAGTTATTAGTGAAATACAATGCATTTTCTTGGGCCCTTTGTTAGAATTGACTCTCATTGTAAACATTCTCTGACGGAGTTATTTCTCAAACTTTAATCTTCTTATGAACTCTTAACATTGTTGTAAGGCTCAGGTGACGCATTAGTCACCCCGGGCTATTCATCTCAATGATGACTCGCAATGACTTGACCTGTCACCTCTTTTATTGCCTTTGTCTCAGCAATTTCTCTCGCTTTGCTTGCAGGCAGCCAAACACATCTGGGATTATTTGCAACATGGGTAATTCATCCTGCGCTATTGATTCAATAATCTCACATGCTGTCACAAGGAATAAGAATAGTCCATGAGATGATATTATTTCGTATTGGTGCTGATTAGGGAAACAACCGGGCTTATCCCATGGGATTTTGAAGCTGTTTTACAATGTGGTTCATAATTCATACACTTTGTAAATAGCTAAGAATTGAAAACACTTTTATCTTGCTCATACTTCGGGTTCATTACTAATTAGATTAAAATCTAATTTATTCATTTATTTTGAATGCAATTGCATCTAAAAAAAATCAAAGAGAAACAGAGTTAAGTGCTGTTTAGATTCTGGCTGCACTTGGGCTTCTTGAACCGTCACCAAAGACTTATTGCCGGTGATCTGAGAGTAATTGCCAGCCGTGATTTTCAAAGTCCACCGTTGGTTGTCGTGTAGATACTGTTCATGACAGGTGGATCAATAGGAAATGAGGGCCGCCAACACAGGCAGTGTTTCAGAGATAATGCCCTGCGGCAAAACACTGGACGTGCTGAGCATACCCAACAGCGTTTAGCTCCAAGTATTCATGCAGTTTTGACATTCCCTTCCCTGATGTCTTACTGCACCTGTCGGATACTTCTTCAGACGGATGTCAATTGCTGAATAACGCATCATCTTATGAATGTGACATATGTGCTTTGTAAGAAATTGTTTGATGGTTTCTTTTAGAGATGAATACATAAGGTTGCAATTATGATACCAAAAAGGCTGCCACAATATTTTTTCAGTATAAAACTTTTGTGATAAAGAATTCATGATATTTTAGTGATGTATTTTCGAATGTTTCGAATTTTGTAAATATTATGGCAATCTATGTAATATTAACATTATATTTATAATCATGAATATTGTCAGTATCTGTAGATTATGTCAACCGTACTACAAAATCTGTACAGTAGGGAGAAAAATTAATCTTAATATAGTTTGTGAAAATTTATTTTAACTTTTTTTTTATGAAGGCAGTACTTAATATTTATTTGTAAGTAAGTTTTTGGAAAGGTGTACGACAAAAGAAGAGAATAAAATTTATTCAGCCATCAATATATTCTGGCATAATATGCGTTAAATAATCTTCACAATAAAACCCAATGAAAATCTGCCGAAATCTATTTTAATTTCTGTTTCTTATTACAGTACAAATATTAGTCAAATGATAAAAAAATGTGTATAGTATTTTTGTCTAATCCATTTATGCCATAATTTATGTTGTTCTAACATGATATTTAGAAAAAAGGATATCATTAGTAAGATAACATTGAGACCTCCATAATACTAAATCTTTAGGCAGAAAAATTGAATTATTGTTTTTGTTTTAGAGGAAAAACATGAAGGCTAGGTTTTGGGATAGGTGTGTGATGGAAAGTTACATCAAAATTTAAGTATACTTGCTTCTTACTTAATATAATGTTATATTTTGAATTAAGATGCATTTAAGAATCATTCACAATAAAGCTAATCAGGGTCCATTTTAGATCAACGTGTTTCTTGTTAGGAAAAAAACACTAAATATGTGTGCATTATGCAATAATTCAAAAATTAACTCAAAAGGCTTCACCAATATACATTGATACAGTTTTGTATATTTCTAAATAGCCGGCTATTTCCACTGACTGAACCCAAAATATCTAGATGTTGTACACAATGTAATGTAATGTAATTCTTTTCCTCGTCTCAAGAAAGAAGAGCCGAGCAGAAGATCAGCCACAACAAAAGCTCTTAAACTCCCAGCACTAACAAGATACATATGTGTCCGTCAGTTCAAAGACACTTGCGTGTTCCTGCTTGAAAGAAAGAATCCTTCCTCCCGTGGTTGGTTGCTATGGATATCTCTCAAAAGCTCTTAGAAAAACGGCACGTCCCATCTCTGATGTCAGAGCCGTTGATGTGTGTGGAAAGAAGGAGGGGGACTGTAGCCTGTTGCTCATGATCATCAAATGTACCGCCAGAAACCCAGAGCCTGGTCATGGATCAGTTGAAGCGTTGAGCAACAGCTCACGTATCTCCATTTCTGCTTTCAGGGTCTGAGAAGCTTCACTTTGAACATCATGACTGTTCTCAACTGCAGATGAACTGAGCACAACTACAGTAAGCATCACTTTACATGATGTTTGTGACTTGTGTGGGGTTTTTTTGTGCAAGCTGAGGATGTAGTGCTTGAATTTATTAAATGGTTATTTTCTAGACAGAAGAAAAGATTGTTTCTAAAACCCATCCTATGAGTCAGAAGTATTTGCACTGGTATGGGATGCACAAATCACATTCGCTCATATTGCAGCACCTGTAGACTTCTGAGCTGGTGAGAGTTTGTGAGGGTTTTTTAAAATGTCAATACTCAAAATTGATCATGCACATTTTTTAGCATATAACTTATGTTCTGTGTGTGTACAGCCAAGTATTTATATTTTACAGAACATAATTCTTTATAAAACTGAAATTGAATTGTTTTCTGTGTTGGTTTGGTGACGGTTCAGTTTGTACAGTAGCTATGAAAATTATCATGACACATAGAAGTCCCCACTATGTATAAAACAACAAATGTGTTTGTGTTGTAGTGTGCAGTTCACACTTGGAGTTCAGCATTTAGATAAACATAACTGCGGTGCTTGCTGTTCTCTGTTGTTCTTCTAAAGTCCCAAATGCTTGATATGATTTGTCGATAAAAATCTGTTGTTTAAAGTGTAAAGTGTGTTTAGATTATATCAGTGTTGGCGGCTGTCGTAGATGCGAATGTATTCTTGTCTAATTACTCTGACTCATGTTCATTCTTCTGCTTGTTTTATCTAAAGACCGGCTGACAGATTGTCAGCAGTGTCTTTCAATCTCAATGTCAAATTCAGTGTTCTGGGATATTATAGGTACGCGGGCTATGGACAAAATCAGGTTTTGTGGAAAAAAACAAAGAAGATGCCATAAAAAGTGCAGTAAGAAAATGTTTCCCAGTAAAATCCAAGAATACATTTAGCAATCCCATAATCTTCTTTTCTTTTTGGCAAAGAAAGATAATTCAAAACTGAGATTTTTTAAATATAACATGATTGAGATTAAAGTTTTACTTATGTATCATCTGTGTTTCAAATATTACACCAATATAAAGAGTCATAGCTTTCACAAATGTCTCTATTTGAGTTTCAAACGAGATCTCGATAATGTCTCAAACTGAGCTCACTGATGAAGTTAAATGGAGAGCAAACAAAAACTTTTGCTTGAGTCTCTCCTGTGTCTCAGATACTTCTCCTGTGGGTAAAAAGCCAGACATTTCCCAAATGTCTCCATTAGTTTTCAGAAGAGATCTCGACAATATCTCAAACTGAGCTCATCAATTAGATTAAATAGAGCACATTAAATTTTTGCTTCTCATCTGTATCTCAAATATTTATTCCGAAAAGGTCGGAAATCTCACAAATGTTTTTATTTGAGTTTCAGAAGAGATCTCAACAATGTCTCAAACTGACCTTATCAATGAGATTAAATGGAGAGCAAACAAAAACTTTTGCTTATCATCTGCAACTTAATTTTTTTCCTAAAAAGATCTGAAATCTCACAAATGTTTTTATTTGAGTTTAAGAAGAGATCTCAATAATGTCTCAAACTGAGCTCAGATTTGTCAAATCTCCAATTAAAAGTCAATGTTATTGAAAATCACAAAATTAACTTGCACATTTCTCATCAATGGTACACAAATACATGTGATTTGGCCTCTACAATCTACATTTATTTAACACCTTTCTGCTTTTTATGGTGTTGACTGTGTTTTTGGAGAAATAACTGAGACTTAGTTCATACTGTAATGTAGCAACTAAGAACTCCATATGATCTCCTGAGTGACGAAAGAGCAACACTTGAGCCATTGTTGTTGTTGTTAATTGTTGTTAATTGCTTTATTATGTTGTAAGGAACTGGCATACACTATATAACAATACATAAACACTCTTGTTTTTTTGTTGTTGCTGAAAATAAATTCAAATGAGGTAAACAGATGTACAGACGAGTCCATAAGTGCACATTGAAAATCCTTGTTTTGGGCATTAGAAAACCTTGTTGTGTCCGTGCCAGCCCGAGCTCTGCTGTCATTACTTTTGGACCCCACTGCTGTTTAATTAGAATATATCAACATATCAAGGGTCAGAAGGCTGGTTGTGGGTGGCTTGGGAAGAGTTGGTGATATGACACTTAGTCATAAGCACTATAAAGTACACTTCTTCTAATGTGAAATGAGTTTCTTGGTAGTTGAGTTGCAACCATCTATATCTGAGTGGGTACGGTCTATAGATGGGAATATGGTCATATTTTCAGTAGTGGTGACTCTGCTGGGTAACTCAAGGTTAAGAAGGAGCTACATTTCCATATTATGAATTTCAAATTGGAAAATGACAGACATAAAAATGAGTATATCCATTAAGGAGAGAGGTTGATTTATTGTGTGTGGAGTCTCAAAAACTTTCTCTATGAGGACCTCTTTACAATGAGGAATAAAGTCAGAGCACATCAAGTTTATTGGGAAGAGATTAGATACCCAGAACATGTTTATGCAAAAAACCTTTGGCGGAGAAAGACCGGAGAGTGATTTATAGCTATGTCAGCCGGAAGTAGCCTCAGGATTATAACTTTGACCGGGGAGCTGGATCATTTGTTGTGTTGTTGTGAAATGCACAATGTTATGCCCTATGTGATGTCCAGAAATACACACTCAGGATTAATTGTACACATTTGATTGAACCCATGACCTACATGTTGCAAGCGATTCAACGCTCTGCCAATAGAGCTAAAGAAATATGATTCTTGAGGTGGTAGAAAATTATCAATTAATGTGACAAAATAAAACTGTTTTATTTAAAATTTTATAGCTGAGATCCGCACAGGGTCAGGCTCTTTCACTGAGGTTAAAGGTCGAAAGGATAATTTCCTTAGAGGATTTGTGAATTAAAATGACTAAAGAGTTCAACTTCCGAGAATTTGTAAATGAGCTGGTTTTAATGAGCAAAGTTAATATCTTTTTCATAAGTTTGTGTGCATATTATTCATAATTATAAATGATCCCAGTTTATGATCAAAGGCCTTAATTCAATATTAAACAGAAGTTGACATGCTCTGAGTTTTATTTTCTTCTTGTCAAAGTAAAACATTTAAAACCTATATGATTTCCTTTCATCTGCAGAAAACAAAGAATGTTACAAGTGTATGTTTTTCACAATCTTTTAGGAATCTTTCACTTTGGATAAATGAATCTGCCAAATGCACAAATATTACATGTTAGATTTTGTGATGTGAGTGGTTTTGGTTGAACTGATCCTCTGGTTTAGATTACATCAGATCTGTCATGTCTCTGTTTAAGTCATTCTATTCCCCATCAACAGTACCTGAGTGATGGCCAAGTAAATGTGTTGTGAAGCCCACTCTGCAGGACATTTAGGAGTTTATCACAGACAGTATCTGAATATATGACTGAAGTATTTAGAAGGCCTCTACAGACACCAGACAGCTGAAATCCATCACATTTCCCACAGTCCCTGTTTTATGCTCTAACACCATCTAATAACATTTGATGCTGTCATCATTGTTTTTCTTACCCCTCCAAACACATTTTCTGTTGATCTTCTTTATAGCACTTCAGTATATTTCATTCAGCTGTGCTTTGACGAATTCTGTGGTCCAGCTAATGGAGATATCCACTCAAACACTGTGACACTCAGCTCACACTGACACGGATCTTCCGGTCTTCTCCACTGTGGTCTCGGTTCTTGAAAGTGCTTAGGCATAATGGATGTTACACATTGAGGTTTGACCTGCTTGTGTCATGAAGGAGATAGAAAGACATTGCTAGAGAATCTCCAGTAATGCACTGGAGCGCTGGACAAATGCAAATGTTCATTTGTAAATTACAGTACAGCTGTATAGAAAGAGTATGTGAAATTCACAGATGATGATCAAAAATAGTATTATTTGCTCCTTTAAACCGTTGCTTAGATTGATATTGTCCTCTTCTTAAATATTTGACATATTTAAAGATCTTTATAAAAAGTTGTAATGAAATTTGTAACTTTCAAATCTTTAAGATGACAAATATTTAAAGCAAAACAATGATTAAGTCATCATTTAATCACTTTATCATTTACTCTTTTAAATTTTAAACTTGCATGACTTTCTTTCTTCTGCAAAACACAGAAGAAGGAATTTTGAAGAAAGTTGGTAACCAAACACCCTTCGATGGCTTAGACACAAAAACCGATGCGTTGAATGTTGCTAGTTAAAGACATTCTTCAAAATATGTTCTTTTGTTTTCTTTAAAAAGAAGAAAGTCACACAGGTTTTAAAGCAAAAGAGGGTAAATCAATGATGACAAAAATTTATTTAAATAAATATAAAATAAACTGCTTTATGCTTGATTCTCCATATTTAGATAAATATACACACATTCATAAAAGTAATTAAATTTCTAAATGAATCATTCTCACAAAAACACAGTCATTTCGCTTCACAGTCTTAAATCCAGTAACTTTTATACGTTTACAATTATGTGCACAAAATACTGAATTAAAATATTTAATTAGCTTTTAAAAAGCAGCAAGTCCTAAAGCAACTTACATTTCTTTATACAAAACATTGTTTCCTTTTTCTCTTGACGAAAAAGGATGCTCTGGATATGTTCCAGACAGGTTTTGTGAGATTGGCCTGATGATAATCCTCTCCGAGAGGTCCTCAACGTGACCGTAATTTAAATGCTTCCGTGCAACAATGGATCTCTAAACAAAGCCATTAGTGCTCGCATGGAAATCAGAATGACCTCGCTGCTAGAATTTAAATGAAAACACAAACTCTTGAACCGCGAACAACGATTTTTACAACATCAGAATGCTGTGCATACATCACCGGCCTTTCTCTGCCTGTGAAAATCTGCCAGGAATAGAATCAGCGCTGTGCCAAAGGTTAAGTACAGTGAGAAGATAGAGAGCTTTACTGAACCACCGCAACACTGTTTTATCTACAGCCGACCATGAGAGGAAGGCAAGGCAATTACATCCCCGAAGGTGTTTCTTGTTTCAATATTCAGCCATTTATTAAATCCTCCCACCGATATCTAAAAAAGCCTCCCTCTCTGTGATGCCTGTTTGGAGTCGATGTTAGCAGATGTCTTGTGATACGAGCGTAGCTCCAGGCTCTGTTGAACCTGTATATCCTGATGTTTCATACTCGTGTTGAACATGTGTTGTTTATACGTACAGTGGATTCCGTGCACAAAGATGTTACTTACGGCATCCGTCCCGATCCGATGCAGGAAATATTCCTCGCTGCCGGCTACAGGTGTCAGGGTTATAAATAAGGAGTACAGTATTGTTTAGTGATGTTTTCTGTCGAGCTTCATGTGTTTCATACTGTGTTTCTTCAGTAAATTATGAGCGTTCACGCTGAGAGGAAGGGTTTCCAGATGGCGCACGTATAAGAATAACTCCACAGATTATTTGTTTGGTTTTCTGTGGTTTAGTCTGAGTCACGGAGCGTACGAAAATAATGAGTGATTTTAAGGAGAATACAAATTATATTTAAATGTAAAACGATTCATGAGACCATTTGGAAAGGGGAGGTTGTTAATGTTTGAGCATATGAACGCTTTTAATAATGATAATTGGAATATCAGTGTTGTGAAAGAGTAAATAAGATGTGATTATTTTAATATCAAAGTTTTAATACCTTCTATTGGCATCTATGAGAATGAATGGAGAGCTTTAATCTTCTGCGTCTCATATATTTCTTCTTAGAAGAAACAGAAATCTCACAAAATGTCTTCGTTAGAGTTGAAGAAGAGATCTCAACGATGTCTCAAACAAAGCTCAGATTTTTCCAGTCTTCCATCAAAACTTATTTTGTGACCCTGCCGATAAAACAAGTCGTAAATCAAATTCTTTGAAAAATAGCGTTGAAGTTGGATTTTACCCATTAATTTGACTATGATCTCAATCTTTGACATGGTCTTACTCAGTTTATTTTAAAGATATCAATGTTGCATTCTCACGGAATGTTCCTTACATTGTGTCAAATGATTTTATGTATAAAAATTAAATCATAAAGAAGGACTTTAGCCAGGTTTTCACATTTAATTAAAGATCTCAGTATAAACTCCACATTTCTTCTGTTTTACCTGTAGGATCAACATTTATTTGTTTGTTTCTTTTTGCATTTCCATTAGGAGATATATCTGAGTCTTAAGTTGATACAAAAATGAAATACCCAACTCAGAACTCTGAGCAGACGTCTTCTTGTGGTGTGTAAAAGTGATGAATCACACCAGATGCGACACTGGCATTGGTCAAACTCAAAAGATGAATTTGCTAAAACATCCTCGAGTCAAAATAACTCCCACCGCTACTCTAAGCCATGAGGGGAAGACTGAGTCCTCCACAGGTCAAAGGTTTTGCTTTGAGGTGATGAGAGATGGTGTGGGTAAGATAGCAGGAGTCAGTAAACACTGTCCAAGGAAGCAGACCCCATCCAAGGACGGACTGACGGATGGGTGGGTGGCACCAGAAGAGAGCATGAGATGAGTAGGAGGGGGTAGGGTGCCATTTGCCAAGTGGTCTCACCAGGCAACAGTGGAGGATGGCATAAAACCCATGACAAACAAACAGGGAGAATTTCAAGTGGACGTTATAGAAAGTGACGGACAGATATGAGTAACCAAATGTTTTATCAGCTGTTTTATTATTTTGATATGTGTGTGTTAGACATTATGTTTTATTCCGGTGAAAGAGAAAAGGATTTGGCCTCTGATATGTTTGGTATGCAGATGAGTCTGAGAGGATATGATAAACCTCATACCGTGTGTCATCCATCACTACGACAGGTTTTATGAAATAACACGAACATTCTGGTTATTGTTGCGTTAAGATTTCATGCCTTAACACATATGCAAATGCAAACAAGTCATTGCATTACATTTGTTGAAAGGTAGAATTAAAAAAATATGTTTTGATGGCGAACACACTTGTAGATTTGGTTTCTTTTAACAAGTCTTGTTCTTTTTCAAATAAAAGATATAAAACTTGTTGGGTCTTGCCTGATATTACAAACCCCTTAGGGGATTAAATAACCAAAAGTGGGGTGAAGCAGTTTTACATTACTATAAGAGTACAAGCAAACCTTTTCTTTCTAAATCTGACAGTCATCGTTTCAATATTTCCAGCGATGTAAAGAAATGGTGCCTTTGATCTTTTTGTGCTTTGAATACTAAATAACGAATCACTTCTTCATATAATCCCTCTTATTCTAGCCAAATTGCTCACATCATTCAACCGAGGAAAAGTGGATGGTATTATTCGAGCAGCTCTTTTCGTAATGCGTTGTTGTGCGTGTTGCAACAACTTGATGTGTTTTCTGTAGGATGAAAGCTCAGGGTTTGAAAACTTCACGGCTGTTTTGTTTTGCAGGGCGATGAAGGTTAGAGATGTTAGCTTTGGAAAGTATGCTCAGCATGTTACTGCCACAATCACAGTCCTGTGACTCAGAGGCAATCTGGAGAAAGAGCCCCGGAGCTAAAGCTGTGAGCTCACTGTGTCAGAGAAAGATGGAAGGAGAAATGTATGATAAGTTCTCCATCTTTCTCTATATTCTCATGTTGGTTAAATTCTACCATTCGCAGTTAAATAAATGTTCAAACCTGTATGAGATGAAGCCAAGAGGAGGATTTTTAACCCCAGTACGAGGAATAATTAAGACTTTTTTCTACTATTCTTTGTTATTCATTGGTAAAATGTTTATGTCTTTTCTTCTGACACGGGATGTGGCGGTGGGACATGCATTATTGAGTAGCTCCTCCCCATAAAAAGATCTGAAGTGCACTATGAAGTCATAACCAAAAGTCATCGTTGTTGATCGGTTTCTGCGTGTGAAAGCCAACCAGAAGTTTTTGTTTTTTACTTGTTTATACATAAAATCATCCTACACAATGTAAAGAAGTAGATATATTGAATACTGAAGGAGTAAGACTAGGTCAAAGATTGAAATCATAGTGAAATTAATGGGTCAAATCAAACGTTAATACACACACTTCAACTCGAAAAATTCTCAACGTTAAACTCATATTCTCTGGCAGGTTCACACATACATAATCTTTTCAATGCAATGTTTTTAAAGGGGTGGGTTTTTATAGTTAAATACTAGTTTGCAGACTTATATACTTACTATAATAAAAAATCAAAAACTTATTACAATTGAATTTCAATTAAAAGTACAGTTCAATCACTTGCTTTTTGTTCCATAGAATGGCATTAAGGTAAATTAAAAAATTTGAATATTTTTTTTCATATATTATTTTTATGACATTATTCAGGTATGTTATTTTATGCACATGAATACATTAAAAAGGCTTGACTGACACTAAGAGCCGTTAACCAAGCAAATAATTCTCATCCTTTTATGACATTTTGGTAATTTTCTTGACCTTCCACTCATTCACTTGCTCCCATCACTCTTTCTTTGACACTTAACTCTCCTTTAGATGGTGGTCCGCACGAGCTGGAGATAAAAGCAGCATAAGTTCTTCAGCAGCCCAGCGGTTGGCACGTGCTTAATTTGACAGGTCGGAAACAAAAGGCCAAGCGTAATGATTATCTTGCGGCGAATGACAGCGCAGGTGCCTAATAAGCATGCAGTGACGCAGGCGCTTCCTGATTTTAGCATCCCGAAGGCCCCCATCACGGCCTCTGAACACACACGGCCACAGACACTAATTTGTGACTTGTGAACCCATTACAGCTTAATCATTGTATTTGATTTAATTAGTTTGGACACCGGCCATGTGCGCTGAGAAACAGCTGAGGAGGGAATGTTTCTCACTGTTGGTGTGATGTTGAACACTCACATCTGTCTTTTGTTTTGGATGGTGGCTGGCATAGGGTTAGTAAAGTGTTTGGGTTTTTACAGTAGGCCTCTTCAATTGTGTAGATGGCCGTTTGAGAAGAGTTTTAAAAAGTGTTATTGGAAGTACTTGTGTTTCTTATTTTAACACTCTTGAGTTGGATGGCTGTCACAGGCTATCACATGGTGGGCTGTTTCATGCCAATATATGTTCACTGGAGCTGCGAGAGTTCATTCATTCGGCAAAGCCCACGCAACAAGTCAACGCAGCAGTAACTTAGCTGACATCCCAGATGCTCATAAATCTGAAGATGAAATTGAGTGATGCACAAAGTCTTGATGACAACTTTGAGAGAACAAATATTTTATAACTCCTTTTAAATAATATGAAGCATTAAAGCGTGGCCGTAACTCTGCAGAATGACCGAGCTAACTTGATCACAGGCAGGTGTGATTTTAGCAACCAGGCACCTCAGCTCCATGCCTGTCCCGTCTGTTTGCCCATTTTTAATTATGCAAGAACGATGCCAAAATGAACGATGCCTTCTGTTTTTTGGAAGTCATGCCACTCGCTTGAACAACTTTGATGGAACATTAATGAAAGAACAGACAATAAGAGGCAGAATAGACTGGACTTCTTAAGACCTAATTCTGAAAAGAGTATCTCATTGAGAAGCTGCTAGAAAAATGACAAGAAAGCATTTCTGCAAATTCTAGAATCAGCTTTATACACACCATTCGGGACAAAATTAACTATGGCTCTCCACTGAGCCAAAAACACAATCTCTTTCCGAAACAGCAAGATTATTGATTATCAAAGCCATTAGAAAGTCATTTTTAATGCATGTGACGTCATGAGTCGGATCATCTATTTGCATTATCCCAAGGGCTTCAAAGCTTGTACTTGTCTCTTTAAAAGTGTTTTGATGATCAAACAAAACAAGCAGAAAGTGACTGACCAGGATCAAATTTCTTCAGTATTTCTGATGGTTTATAAAAGTTTATATAGTATTTATAGTGACCTTATTGCTCAAGCATCATCAATATGTCAATGTGTTGAGAACTAATATAATATCATCCTCTTTCAAACAGGGAGGGAGTGGACGACGACAGGCATGTGACAGCCGCTGATGTGAAAGATGACTTTACTGGCAGGGGATGGTTCTGATTATGACTACAGCGCCCTGAGTTGCAACTCCGACACCTCTTTGAATCCTCCCCCCCTCCAGGAGCAAGAGGCCTTAAAGGGCGTTTATTACAAACGGGCCCAGCGCCTCCCTCCCATTGAGCCCAACGATGCCTCCGACACCGACCGTTCCCCGGACGATGCCGACCTACCGTCCTGTGCCCAGCACCTGCACGTCATCATCAACGTGGGCGGCCTCAGGTACCAGTTCCCCTGGACGAGCCTCGAGGACTTCCCCCTGTCCCGGCTGGGTCAGCTGCGCCTGTGCAACAGCTTCGACGAGGTCATGCGGGTGTGCGACGACTACGACGTGGTCCACAACGAGTTCTTCTTCGACCGTAGTCCCTGTGCCTTCCGGACCATCCTCACCTTCCTGCGTGCAGGGAAGCTGCGCTCACTGCGGGAAATGTGTGCCCTGTCCTTTCAGGAAGAGTTACTCTACTGGGGCATTCCGGAAGAAAGCTTGGAGTGGTGTTGCCGTAGGCGCCTCCTGCAGCGTGTGGAGGAGTGTGAAGAGCTGGAGCGCGTGGCGGAAGAGGACGAGGAAGACGAAGACGACAGTGAAAGTGCTTTGGCCGGGGAGTCTCGGATCGGACGCTGTATGGGAAAACTTCGGGATATGGTGGAGAAACCTCACTCGGGCCTGCCGGGGAAGATCTTTGCATGCCTGTCGGTCCTGTTTGTCACCATCACAGCTATCAACTTGTCCATAAGCACCATGCCTGCGATGAGGGAGGAGGAGGAGACGGTAGGAGATCCACATTATAGAAATTCCCTGTTTTAGGCATGGAATAGGTCACCTAAAAATAAGAATTGGGTCATCATTAATTTAGCCTCATCTCATTTAAACCTGTATAACTCTTTCTAAAGTGAAACACAAGAGAAGATACTCTGAGAAATGTCTCAGTAGTACTCTGTTCATAGAATGGAGGTGCATTCTTTGTTACCAACATTCTTACAAATATCTTCTCTTGTGTTCTGCATAATTAGAGAAGGTTTTGCTTGAAGATTCTTAAGTAGATGTTACAGAACAGATCCTTGTACACAATACTCCTTCTTAACACTGGAATCTTTATGGACACTGCTACACGAGAGGTCACGTTTTACAATAAATAATTTATCATGATTAGACCAAGTCACAGGTTGGACAAGCCCTTACACTAACTAAATTAAGACACCAATGTCTCAGCTGGCATCAGTCTTTGGAATCATTCTAGTGATTGAGAAACAACAGAGCATTGGAAATTCAATTATGCCGAGAAGCAACATAGTGCTGGCATGACAGAGACTCCTTCCACTTTATAAATGAGCTTCTCTGTGTATGTCACAGGCTATTCATAGTCCTCTGTTATGAGGAAAAAAACACCCAGGATTGCAGGATTGTTACCTTATATGAGTTTTTAGATGTGTCAAACAAAAGGATACTGTACAACCTTGTTTTAAGTGCAGTATTTATTTACAAATTATTTTATTATTATTATTATATGATTATTATTATTATTATTATTATTATTATTATTATTATTATTATTATTATTATTATTATTATTATTATTGTTATTATTATTATTATTATTATTATTATATTGTTATTGTTGTTGTTATTGTTATATGTTCTGCTTACAATTGGACTTGAGATTAGATTGCTCTTCATATATAAAAGTAGTATTCACATATTTTCATAATTGCATTAGTTATATTCCTAAAATGCTCATTTTGAATGAAGTCAGGGAGTTGAGACAGGTATCCTAAATTTCAATCTGTATTTTATTTTAATGTTTTTAAGTCAGTCTGGAAATAAATAATAACCTGAAGATCTGTTAGGTGTAGATTTACACATTATGTGTTGTGAGAGGATGGTCATAAAAAACATTCTGAGCGTTTCTGTGCAATGGGTTTTAATTTGTCGTCCTCTGGTGTTCTTAAAACAATATGGCAGCTGGGATAAAAATACTCTGGATCTAAGAATAGATTTTATTGAGTAACCAGTGGTGTGTAAAAGTCATTTAATATCATTAATATCAGATTAATAACAATTTTACCGTACACTACCTGTCAGGAGTTTTGGGACGCTTTAGTAAAAGGTTTCTCATTATTTATTTTGATATGCTGGTGTATGCCTAAATGTTCATTCAGAAAAAGTGAGAACATAAGAAGCTGCTTGATAAATGACAAAAAACATTTCTGTTGATAATAGGTATAAGATAAATAAACTGAAGATGATCAAAATAAATATGTTTAACATTTAACCTATTTATAGGCTTAAAATAACTTTTCCCACCGCACACAACCAGAAGGATTTAAAATTTGAACCTTTACAAATTTGGTAGAGTGATTTTCATGAATTTTATAAAAAATGTTGCTATATTATAATGTTGCTTTATGTTGCTAAATTAGAAATAGTTATGTTTCAGATTTTATTTATTTCCACTTAAAATATTTTACTTACACTAAAGCGATTAGTGCCAAATTTAAATAAAAAACTAGTTTGACATGACATTTGGTTGTGTACTGAACCTGTTCTCTCCTCCATCAATGTTTTATGCCAAATAACTATATTTTCTTGGTTAACTGTACTGCAAGATCCACTTTTTCCAAATTTTTTTAAATCCTGAACCTGTTGTTATCCTAAATGTGACCTGTCCTTTTGACCAATCATAATACCATTTGTTCAATGCAATCCAATATGGCAATGCTTTGAAGTGTTTCACTGTGTTCAATCTTTCAAATCGAGTGCTTTAAACTCTACGAACACTTTTTATGGCCTGGATGAGTCAGTGAGATCTACATCTGGGGGTAAAAATTGATAGGCTGGACATTTGCATTTATTTGATTTATATTAATTTATCCCTGTGTTCCTGATGTCATACATTTCATGTTATTTTGTTTTTGTTTTTGTTAGACACAAACCAACATCTTTAAAACACAAAAGGACGGATTTGTAGCATTTTGGGAAAAAATAAACTTTTAATTCATAACTTTAATAAATATTGTTGTCTCATTCAACAATGATTGTTAAACATGTTCAGACTGAGCCAACAGACAACTTTAACAGGATAAATTTCCTAATAACAAAATGTAAAGGTCTAGCTAAAAAAAAATGTTATGAAAACTATTAAAATGGATTCATCTCATTTTGGAAAACCTCTTCATACACAGGCAGACAGCTTTATTTGCTCTATGTAAAGCTTGGGTTAAAAATAACACTCTGTCCTGACCTGATTAGAACCTGTAACCTTGCATTCATCTTTAAAATAAATCTCCCCTCTAGAACATGTTACTTTGCTTAAAGAGTAAACACAAAACCAAGTCTTTTGTTTCTCTATTTCAGGGCAAGTGCTCTCAGATGTGCTACAACATCTTCATCGTGGAGACGGTCTGCGTGGCGTGGTTCTCCCTGGAGTTCACATTGCGCTTCATCCAGGACCGCAGCAAGCTGGCCTTCCTCCGACGACCCCTTAACCTCATCGACGTCATAGCCATCCTGCCCTACTACATCACGCTGGTGGTGGACAGCACCTCCACAGGCGAGAAGCGACTGGGCTCGGGCAGCAGTTATCTGGACAAAGTGGGCCTTGTGTTGCGGGTGCTGCGGGCGTTGCGCATCCTGTACGTCATGCGCCTTGCAAGGCACTCACTGGGTCTTCAGACGCTCGGGTTGACAGCCCGCAGGTGCACCCGTGAGTTCGGCCTGCTCCTCCTCTTCCTCTGCGTTGCCATAGCACTCTTCTCTCCTCTCCTCTACCTGATCGAGAACGAAGCCGCAGCCACACGGGAGTTCAGTAGCATCCCCGCCACATACTGGTGGGCCGTGATCACCATGACAACGGTGGGATACGGAGACATGGTACCGCGCAGCATCCCAGGACAGGTGGTCGCGCTCAGCAGCATCCTGAGCGGAATCCTGCTCATGGCTTTCCCAGTCACATCCATCTTCCACACGTTCTCTCGCTCCTACGTGGAGCTCAAGCAGGAGCAGCAGAGGCTGCTGCAGAGGAGGACTCACTTTCTCCTGCGCAGCCGCATTGCAGGTCTGGGTAGCGACCTTTCCATGGAGAGTGATGTGCTCTTCCCTGGTGTCTCTTCTGACCACAGAAACCGAGAGGAATAGATGAACGTGGGATAATAAACACATGTTGTTCATGCATTTATCAACAGTGCTTAAAGCCATACGTGTTATCAGAATGTGTGTACACTGGGATTCAAACGTGTGACCTTTGGGTTTGCAATTGAGCAGCTGTTTCGATATATTGAATATTTCATTGTTGTCTATGAATGTCAAAGCAACTATAATTTAAATCATTTAAGTGTGCCCACTTTAGTACTGAATTAGTATAGTTTCTTTGTATATTTATTTGATACACTTTATTTTTCAACACTTGGTTTGTGTTTTGTATTTTTTTTTTGTGATGTTGGTCTGTGCTGACCTGTAACAAATTCTGGTCTTGTTTGTATGATAAATTATCTGTAATTGTCAACCATCATCAGCTGGTAATGTCCTACACAAATGTGTGTTCCTCTTGAAATTCACCAGTGTGTTGCCACATACTTTTTTAACTTATAATAAAAACAAATAAACACTCAAAATAAATTTCTGAACCGCTGGGAAGTAACGAATGCTCTGTTATTTGGATGGTTTTGTTTAGGCAACATGTTTTGAGTTAAAGGGATAGTTTGACAAAAAATGACAAATCTGGTATGTAGGCCTACAGGAACACTCTAGTTGTTCCTGTATAAA
Organism: Triplophysa yarkandensis; assembly: GCA_033220385.1. Classification (NCBI taxonomy): domain Eukaryota; kingdom Metazoa; phylum Chordata; class Actinopteri; order Cypriniformes; family Nemacheilidae; genus Triplophysa; species Triplophysa yarkandensis. The sequence goes on along the minus strand of CM065671.1, from coordinate 1,898,258 downwards.
TGTCGATTTGGTCCTAGTATATAATTTTGTCAAAAAAAGTAATTTTTCAAACAATGGTTGCCCAAAACTGGGTCCAAAACCAATTGGTTACAAGCATTTTTCCAAATATCTGTTCATCAGATCAAAAGATGTATACAGACTCAAACTGCCCACAGGTGAGTAAATGACACATTTCTTATTTGGTGATCTAACCTTTAAAGTCTCATTTTGAGTCCACTAGAGAGCAGCAGTGACACATGGATGAACAGAATTTAGTGTGAAACTAGCTCATATTGTAGAGTAAGGTTTGCAGACAGATATAAGGGCAGCAGGAATTTGCCTCAGGCATTAGTCAATGGTGTATGTTTTTCTGTTACCCTTGAACCTGATGGGACTTGTCATAGATGATGGCAAAGGTAAAGCAGCAGTGTAATCTTAGAGGAATCTTTGAAACTATGAGGTTACATACATTATTTCAAAAGAATGAGTCTACTCTTAAGACCTGAAGTACAGTATATTTGTAATACTGTACATTTCTTGGTTCTGTGACAGGTGGAATTTTAATAAATCACAACTCACTTTGATTAAAATCAAAGCGTATTGTTCTACTGTTGGTAGTTTGAAGATCACACTTTCAACACATTTGAAGTAATTGTGAATCTAAATGAGAAGCTATTGAATGCTTATGATGTTAATTTGTTAACTTGAATATTTTAATTTGCTATGTTTATCCACATCACCAGATCCTTTACAAGAAAGAGTTGGGACAGAAAATATGAAAACAAAGCAGTAGAAAAAATTACACATGAATTACATTAATAAAAGTTGAAGTTTATCACTCGCAAGACAGGCCTAAAGTTATCATAAAAACAGAGATTACAGGTATATTTTGATCTACTGTATATGTATCTACTGTTGATTGTTTAAGATTTATTTTATATCAGGAAAGAAAAATCAGCTGTTATAAGAAATAAATAAAGAACAATATAAGAAGAATATAAGAAGAAATCACACAATAATATCTAATGGACGATACAACCTGAAGGGGATACATTTATTATTTAATTTCCCAATGACGTTCAACGTGGGTGCCCCAGATCCAGCAATAGGTGGCCCAGTTTACACCCCCCCCCCCCTCTCTATCTCTCTCTCTCTCTATCTCTCTCTCTCCCAACCACCCAACCCCCCCCCCCCCCCCCCCCGCCCCTCTCTCTCTCCCAACCACACCCCCCCCCCTCTCTCTCTCTCTCTCTCACTATCTATCTCACTCTCTCTCTTTCTATCTCACCCTGACTCTCTCTCTCTCTCTTTCTATCTCACCTGACTCTCTCTTTCTCTCCCTGACTCTCTCTCTCTCTTTCTCTCCCTGACTCTCTCTCTCTCTCTCTCTCTCTCTCTCTCTCTCTCTCCTGCTGTGAGAGCTTGTCACTGCTTGTCAAGTGTGTAGTGTGTGACTTGCTCTCTCTCTCTCTCTCTCTCTCTCTCTCTCTCTCTCTCTCTTTCTCTCTCTCTCTCTTTCTATCTATCTCACCCTGACTCTCTCTTTCTCTCCCTGACTCTCTCTCTCTCTATCTCTCTCTTTCTCTCTATCTCTCTCTCTATTTCTATCTCACCCTGACTCTCTCTCTCTTTCTCACCCTGACTCTCTCTCTCTCTCTCTCTCTCTCTCTCTCTCTCTCTCTCTCCTGCTGTGAGAGCTTGTCACTGCTTGTCAAGTGTGTAGTGTGTGACTTGCTCTCTCTCTCTCTCTCTCTCTCTCTCTCTCTCTTTCTCTCTCTCTCTCTTTCTATCTATCTCACCCTGACTCTCTCTTTCTCTCCCTGACTCTCTCTCTCTCTATCTCTCTCTCTATTTCTATCTCACCCTGACTCTCTCTCTCTTTCTCACCCTGACTCTCTCTCTCACTCTCTCTCTCTCTCTCTTTCTCTCTCTCTCTCTCTCTCTCTCTCTTTCTATCTCACCCTGACTCTCTCTCTTTCTCTCTCTCTCTCTCTCTCTCTCTCTCTCTCTTTCTCTCTCACCCTGTCTCTCTCTCTCACTCTCTCTCTCTCTCTCTCTCTCTCTCTCTCTCTCTCTCTCTTTCTCTATTTCTATCTCACCCTGACTCTCTCTCTCTTTCTCACCCTGACTCTCTCTCTCTCTCTCTCTCTCTCTCTCTCTCTCTCTCTCTCCTGCTGTGAGAGCTTGTCACTGCTTGTCAAATGTGTAGTGTGTGACTTGCTCTCTCTCTCTCTCTCTCTTTCTATCTCACCCTGACTCTCTCTTTCTCTCCCTGACTCTCTCTCTCTCTCTCTCTCTCTTTCTATCTCACCCTGACTCTCTCTCTCTCTCTCTCTCTCTCTCTCTCTCTATTTCTATCTCACCCTGACTCTCTCTCTCTTTCTCACCCTGACTCTCTCTCTCTTTCACACCCTGACTCTCTCTCTCTCTCTCTCTCTCTCTCTCTCTCTCTCTCTCTATTTCTATCTCACCCTGACTCTCTCTCTCTTTCTCACCCTGACTCTCTCTCTCTCTCTCTCTCTCTCTCTCTTGCTGTGAGAGCTTGTCACTGCTTGTCAAGTGTGTAGTGTGTGACTTGCTCTCTCTCTCTCTCTCTCTCTCTCTCTCTCTCTCTCTCTCTCTCTCTCTCTCTCCCTCTCTTGCCTTGCCCTTCCCAGGTTTGCCATACTCGTATTGGATTGATGGTTCACGTGTCCCCCCCCCCCCCAGTGTATTCGGACACCCTGATCGTGACTGTTACCCCGCGTCAGATCTTAACGTTATTACAATTAAAGCGATGACCAGCGCAGCTGTGCGCGTTCCCAGCACGGACGCGTCATGAACGCGCACTGAACGCTCTCTCTCTCTCTCTCTCTCTCTCTCTCTCTCTCTCTCTCTCTCTCTCTCTCTCTCTCTCTCTCTCTCTCTCTCTCTCTCTCTCTCTCTCTCTCTCTCTCATATCGTCAGCATGAGCCGCTGCACATTATTGACTATGGAAAACTGAGTCCGCGTCACTCATAAAACAAAGCACTAAATCTGACATCATCCACAGGATTTATTCACATCTCATCAGTGACTCGACAGGGTGAGTTTGGCTTTACCGTTGGGCGTTCAGATTGAATGGTCGCTTTATTAAAATAGGTCTCTGTGCGTTTTAAAGGATTTAGGGTTGATAACAGAGATTCGTGGTTTGGTTTGTTGTGAAATTCTGCTGTTTTCTTTCATATTTGTCAGCGCTGTTTACAGATCCGGGTATTTTCCACAGATCCGCCGGTTACAATGGTTTGTATCAGTGACTGTTTCTAATGTCATCGACGAGTCATTGTTTTATTGTTTCTTTATGTTTGTCAATACTGATGGATATTAAAGTCACCACATTGGCACACAAATATCCAAAAATGTTGCCTCAAAAACCTGTTTCTCAGTTTGTCTCAACAGAATCTCACTTCTCATGTGGAGTTTCAGAAGAGATCTCAAAAACTCTCTCTCTTTCTCTCTCACCCTGTCTCTCTCATTCTCTCACACCCTGTCTCTCTCTCTTTCTCTCTCACCCTGTCTCTCTCTCTTTCTCTCTCACTCTCTCTCTCTCTCTCTCTCTCTCTCTCTCTCTCTCTCTCTCTCTCTCTCTCTCTCTCTCACCATGTCTCTCTCTCTCTCTCTCTCTCTCTCTCTCTCTCTCTCACCATGTCTCTCTCTCTCTCTCTCTCTCTCTCTGTCTCTCTCTCTATAAAGAATATATAGTTATCTCAATCTAAATCCTTCATGCACATACAGTCTGTGAACTTCTCAGCATCATTGTTGGCAGTGTCATATGCTTGAGATTATGATTCTCCCACTCAGAATGACTCAAATCTCTAAATATTGAGTTTGCCATGTGGAGTGAGTCTGGGTGTTTAAGTCCTTTGAGCCTTGTGAATTTTTGATAAAAAGTACAAAATGTGTTTTCATGTAGACTGCCTCTTTTTCAGTGCAGGCCTGTTATCTTTCCCATGCTGCCATGTTTACGAATGACACCGTTTTGTCATCCAACATTTCGATCATCTATGACTTTCTGTTGTTGGGAAAGAATGTTGGGAACTGGCAATAAAACCAAATGAGTGCCACTGTGGTATGGTTATCAACCATCTTTACAATATCTTGTTTTATGTTCTGCAGGAGAAAGTCACACAGGTTTGACTACAGTATGGGAAAATAATGACACCTTTGAGCATTTATGGGTCGACTATCACTTAAGTGGCTTTTTATTAACAGATTTTTAAATAAAATAAACCATATAGATAAACAATATTGAGACATCCCAATGCTGTGCTTGTGAAACTGAACTATAATCTAAAGTATAGTTTACAACTTCTCATCTCAGTAGGTAGACTTCGCCCACACTTGCTATCCTCCGAGTGTTTCGTTTTGCCTGCCTCCTCAATCTTTGTGGAAAAATGCACTTACAGTAGGTAAGTGAAAGTGTGAGGGTGGTTTTACTAAGCAAATCAATTCTAGTTTGGGCAGGACTGGTTGCAAGTCAGTGTCATGGAAATAAGAAGCCGCGTGTTGTCTACTTTCTCATGCTTATGTCATTATAACGGCTGGTTAAGCAGTCATCTTCTCTGTTTATCTTTCTCTTATCCCTTCTTTTGTCTTCTCCGGGCTTGACCTTTGTTTAATACCACTACAGTTCCAGTTCTGTCATTGTACATCCTGGTTACACAGGCGTTTTGCCAATCAAGTGTTTGCCAGTGTCTCAATGTCAATTTTAATCCCTAGCTTTAGCTGAATACTGCGATTTATTAGTGTTTGTTGTGTTAGTGAAGAGGGTGTGTGGATATGCAGCCACAGGTTTGAGTATTTGTTCAAGCTTGTTCATGTGCCTAAGAAAACTCCAAGGGATGTGAAAAGTGTTAAATTAAAGTGAAATGCAACATTTGCTATTGGAAATGGAAGTGGTTGGTTAATATAGTTGTCTGTGATATTCTGAACTGTTTTCTTGTTTGTTGTGTTGTGTTGATTTGTTTTTTGGTTTGTGTTAGTTTAAATTACTGTTATACAAGTGCTGTTTCAAAACATTTAATTTGATTCAAATTATATTAGATTTTATACCTGTAGAGCTTTATTCAGCTTCACATGTCTTAACAGAAAAATAGAAATATATGTTTTCAATACAACGTATGTTAATGATACTTAAAATGATTGTTTTAAAATAAACACTTTGTCCATTCTTTCGCAGCAAAGAAGATATTTTAAAGAATGTTGGTAACTGGCAACCATTCACTGGTTTTATGTTCGTACACAAATAGTCTTCAAAATATCATCTTTTGTTTTCTGCAGAAAAAAAATCATATAGGTTAGAAATGACTTGCGGGTGAATGATTAGACAATATTTTTGTAGAATGTTCTGTTTATAATGCTAGTAAGTGTATGTGTCCATATAATAACTTTCTGTATTTGTATTTGGAGGGAAAGTAATTGTATAAGTTTCATGTAGAAAGATGAATGATTTCATAACAACTACTTCTAACTTATATTGTTTCGGATTTAACAGAGTTATGGAAAACCTTTTTATTTCATATGGCTTGTACTCACATGTGCGGTTTATGAATGGAAAACCAAAAATGATTTATTCATTCAGCATAATAGAATTTTATTCCAAAATTATTTTCTGGAACGAAATATAAAAAAACAATTTAAGAAATTGGTCTCAAATAGTGTCAAGCAACTGCAATAAAACTGCATCGAACAAAATTACAATCACACTTTGAAGTTGAAAACTTGTACTCTTGTACTTTTGCGTGTGATGTTTATTGTATTCCCTCTTTATCCCTAAAAATAGTGCCTTGTAACTTTTACATATTAGCTAATATGTCTATACAATGATGTTTGCGTGTCTTGTCTTCATTGCCTGTAGCGTTGATGCTTGGGGTGCTTTTATGAGGAGTTACTAACACTCTTAATTAGATGTGCTCATAAGTGCATTGAGGGCACTCCAAGAGAAAACACAGAGCCCATGAAGTGGCCCTAATGCCTTTCCCAATTCACTGAATGCCTCTCAGTGAAAGTGTAAGTCGGCTTGAAATGAGATCATTGGGAAAGAAGCTCTTAAAGGCGAAATTCCTGTTAATTGGTAACGTGCCGGCGCAGAGGGACCTTTGTCCTCCCGTCACTGAAGCCCTCTGTCTGCAGAGAGTGATACACTGAGCTTGGCTTTGAATGATGGCTCTGTTTCTGTGGACTGCCTTTGAGAATTGGCATGCAATAAAAAGTAGCTTCATCATTTCAAATGCTATTATGTGAACAAGCGATAGTGAGAGACAAGATTAACTGAGGAGAGGAAAATGAGAGAACAACAAAGAATCTATCTGACGGAAACATGGAAAAACAGATTTACTGAATGACATAAGAGCAGAGTTGATATTTTATTTTCAACTGGTCGATGAGGATTATCTTATGTTACAAACTATGTCCTTTTTGTAAAGACTATAAATTTTTGTTCATAATTTTGCAATCATCATGGTTTTTTTTGACACTTTAGTATTACCAATGTATATAAAATCAAATCTCCGAATGAATTTTCAAAACTCATTGGGTATTTTTTTTTTTTATAACTTCCACAGGTTTTGAACGACAGGTGTGTATATATGATGACATCATTGTATTTTCAAATGTGTTACTTCGAGCTTTCAAGTCAAAATAATATATATCATATATATATATATATGGGTGTATATTTAAATATATACTTAAATTCAACCTGTGGTTGATAAAATATAATTTTTATACTGATCTTTTAATCAATTTTTTACCTGTTCCTAAATATTTGTTATTTACTCATTAAACTTATATCCTTTATGTTTATAAAATATCAATATATAAATGTATAAGCACTAACACAATGAAAGTTTATTTCCTATGCAATCTAGTCCTGTTATTGTAAGATGCCCCCGAAATATCATGAAAATGCTTTGAATGATTGGGATCTGTAAACAGGAAACTCTATCACCTTGTCTTTTATGTGTGTGTAAACACTTGATAGGAGAATACAATAGAGCGTCATGACATTGAGGTCTACACATCGTTTACCAAGCATTGTCCAATCCAGTTTGGCCATGAAATTAGCATTTTAATCTGGCACGCTATCATAATCTGTTGGTTTGGACAGTGCAGGGGAGATTTGTTGTGACCACCCACAGCTCTTGTTCAATATTTAACACAGCAGACGGGTAAGTTCTGTGGCTGTGTGTTGATGCCCCCTATTTTCGGTCGTTCTCCCTATTATGATATCAGAGTCAATGGAGACCAATGTTGTTTGACTACCAACATTTTTTTTAATATTTCTTTTCAACAATTTTTTTTTGTGTTATACGAATAAAAGTCATACGAGTATGCAAATACTTTCTTAAGGAAGCCCAAAATAATTTATCTTTCTACTTGGGACTGTTGCTCTTTAAGTGAGGATTTTCAGAGGGAAGAACATTCACTTAAACTAATATCTATTGGCTTGAGGAAAGCTGCCAAGTCTTTTTCATAGTCGTCGCTTAATGTGTTAGAAAGCCCGGTTTCTGTCACCAAAAGTGTTTTAGGTGAGTGACCCCACAAAACACTCAACAGTAGATCCATCTGCTGTTTCATTTGAATGGAAGATGTGCTGGTGGTCCCATCAGAGGAACACAGCGCTACTGTGTCCACAAGGGGTTCAGGGCCACTTCCTGTCAACCCGGCGACACGGAGAGAAAGAGAGAGAGAGAGAGAGCGGCCACAGATGCTTCACATCTCATTTCAATCCTCCCTCTGTTTCTCTCTTTCCGGTATGTGATGGGAGAGGATGGATTAATATGACATGGGTTTTAATTTTGATTGTTGAATGGGTCTGCAGGATTAAAGAGAGATTCTCGGTTTCCGCTGATGTGGCTGCTGTGTCTTATTTGATCCAATATTGCTTACGTTAAATTACTTAAGTTGTCTGTTCAGTGTTCTTAACTGAACCTGAAATCCTTATTTTAGAACTGTTGAAATCCAAATGGAATCTGTCTGACATTTTTTCATTTCGTCTCAAATTTGGCTTATTTTAAATGCCACAATTTATTGTTATTTAGGGTCTGGTGTCTATACAAAATAAGCAAATAAGTGCAATTATTTGCTTATCAACCTTGTTTAAAATATATTCTTTTGTGTTTTTCAGAAGAATGAAACTCTGACATGACAAGTAAATGATGATAGAATTTTTATTAATTTCATTTAAAGAAAGAATATTTTTAAGAATGTATTCAATGCTTTACAAGGATGTACACAGCAGTACAAATGCATATTTGGCAGAGCATTCTTTGTTCTTTTAGCAAAGATAAATGTTAATTTAAACCATCTGATATAAAGCTAAGATCTGATTTGATTGCTTTTGAGAATTAAAATTTTAATGCATGTATAATTATATTGAATATTTTGCTCAAGATCTCTTATTTACTCTCTTTGTTGTTATTCAAAATCTTTATGACTTTCTTCAAAAGACGAAATATATTTGGAAGAACATTGATACCCAAGCAAAACAGGCCTTTACTAACTTCAATTGTATAGAATCAAACCCATTGATACATTCCTCAAAATATCTTTTTTTGTGGTCCACGTGAGGGTGAATAAATAATGACGGAATTTTATTTTTGGGTGAATAATCCCCTCAAGGCAGACTTCTCTATAATCTCCTAATACTTCTGGAAAATGTTGGACTGAAAAAACCCACATCTATAGTAGTCACATGCTCGTGCCGCAGATGTTAATTCACACGACCATAGTGGTATTGCCCTTATATATATTTATGGTGTCAGGGAATCTTTTTGAGGAGGTTCTCGCTTTGCTCTAATGTTTCTTAACACAGTTAAATTTATTCTATGGTGATTGTGATTGCTACAATGAAGTGGATATGTGGATGGTTTTAGGCTGTTGACTTACAACAGTCTTTCAGGATAATCTTTGTCAATTCTTTTAATTTAGTAACCTTTACATTAAGTTTTTATTTGAACCTTTTCAGTTTGGATTTGTGTGGGTGCATTATGAAGATCATAATTTTGGCATAAAATGAAGGAAGTTCTCTTTTTCTCTTTTTTTAAAGAGTTTTCTCTTAGTCATGTTTATTTCCTCTATTTATTTCCTGAGGGATTTCAGCGCTGACAGATTGTGGAACCCGCTCTATTTCTGACTGACCTGCGATCAGCTGATTTTGACTGTCAGCTGTAGCGTTGGACTGTGACTTGACGGGCTCGGGCTTGTTTTCAAAATGCAGTTCCAGCAGCTTCAAAGACATGAAGAGGCAGATATAGAGCACAGTTCTACACACTCCACCATGTCGATTTGTGTGCTGTTTTGGATTTATCCTAACAGACCTATTATAAGCTCCTGTGCTGGGCTATTGCAGAAAGCATATTTGTCCGATTTTAAATTGAAACACATGTTTAAGATGGTGTCTCATGTAATTCGTTGTTATAAAACACATCTTTAAGGCCAAGTTGAAAGTGTGCACTGCTGCATAGGTCTGCTTGATAACGTGTGAATTTTTGATTCAATAGGGGTTTTCACTGCTTGGTACAGAATGTATGGCCTGTGGGCTCATCTCTGTTTGTTGCTCAGAATGCTCCAGGCTGATTCTCTTCCCTGACCTGGGTGTGCTAGAGAGATGTCAGGACTCGTCTTAAAACACGCTCCCATTCCAGAAGTACAACAAGAATGCCTCTGACAGTAGAGTGACGTGTTTGGTTTTCACTTGTATACTCTTAATGTACTTTGATGCCACAGAAGAAACATTTTGTTCTGAATGGTTTCATAATGAACCTTTAACATTCAAAAAAGTTAACAAAAGGTTCTATGTGGTGAAAAAAGGTTCTTCAGATTATAAAAAGAGATTTAAGAACCTTAGACTGAATTTTTCTTTGGGGTTCTTCAATGACATCACTTCTAGCACCTTTGTTGTTATATTTTGTGCACAGAAAACTTCAAGTTCGAGGCCTGCTCACACTGAGAACTGTAGCAAAAACCACGTATAGACAATAAAGGTTTCACGTTTGACATTTTAATGAAGCTGTCACCAACTATTTTACATTATAACCTTATGTAAACTGTGTTTTCAAAAAGGTGCTTTCTTAAATTTAATCCGAAAGCGTCCTGTTCTGCAGCATAGATCGTCTTTTCAATTCAAAAGACGCCTTATGTCAAGTGGTTCTCAAAAAATTCTTTGCGTTTCAAGTTTGACGTCATTGCATGGCTGGTTTTCCGGCAAGGGTCTAGCATGATAAGTGACTAGTTAGACCTGATTTTTTCATAGCAACATCCAAGGAAGGTGATCGGTTGAGCAGAATCTAAAAAAAGGCCGGTTCTAGGACAGTTTTGTATGAATTAAAGTTTATTATCCAGTTTCAATCTTTTTTTTGTTGCATTTCTAAGAAGTTAGTGTTGTAGTTTTTAATATGTTTTTAGTCATAACACTCTCTTTTAATAATTCAAATAGCCTTTCCTTACACTGCCTATGAAGCCTTTCTGAGTCTGATTATCTGAGCTGCCTTCATGCAAGAATGCTGCCAGCTTTTCTTTTTACTAGAAAAAGGCTCTTGTCAAAAAAAGATGTCAATTTGAACATAGCCTAAGCCTGATAATTTTTTCGTTTGCTTGCCGTGTTTTTACAGTTTTAAATACTTAAGCTTTTTAATTTCACATACAACCAGTTTCTGTCTTAATCAGCTTTTAGGAATAGCAAGCTCAATGAGGATTCATCATGTCAGAAGCTATTGACCCGTGCTGAGCTCAAGTCATGCTGACCATTGCAAAAATACTCTCTTCATGACAAAATTACATGTACTAAAAGATGTGAAGACAGTCCTCCGAAAGTTAACCATTAAAAAACCTTTATCCTCAGAAGGGGATTTAGACTCAAACAGACTACAGCTTATCTTCTAATGTGCTGATTCTCCCTGTTTAGTCTACCTTTTTCCCATCCTCCATTGTGATAGTGTGTCTGAAAGCGTAAGATAGGACAATACAGTGAAGAAATTTATCATTTGCAAGTGTTGCTTTGGCAATTGAGCGCTTTCAGCACTATACGTCTGGCTGCGTTTTATCTTGCTTGCTTATTTCGCTTGGGAAGTCTTGAGGGGAAAGACAAACCCTGGAGGATCCGTATCTCTTCCTCCCCATGCCGTGTATATAGCGCAACATCCCCATCCACCCCTTTATTTCTCTACCGCTCGTGACCACAGGTCTCTGGTCTTTGAACACATGCACCATGACCATATTTAGATGTAAAAAGGAAGCGTGCTAGTATAAATGTTTACAGAACCGGCAGGAGGCCGTATAAGCGTGACTCACCAGCGGTGCTGTAACAGGCTCCGTATGCAAATTCAATATCCCGGCCTATTAATTATTAGAACTGGAATGTTATAATCCAGCCATATGGTGCAATTCATTGCCTTTTTATAATAAGCGTCTTTAGAGCTCGGGTAATTTTCATCAGCACAGCTTCATAGAGTAGTTTTATCTCAAGGTTTAAACTAACCTACAGTCTCCACAAGATAACCTGGAGTTTAAAGAATGGAATGTTTACACTACATGCATAGCGACACCTCTCTGTCTGTTCTCCTTCCACAGAATTGTGTTTTTCCTATGAAGAAAGTTTTATTTTTACTCTGGCATTTTTCAGATGTGGTTGAATTAGATGTTTTATATGCAAGAATCATAGCAGGTCAGTTTAAGGGAAACGTTGTGTCCTTGTATGGTGCCGTTTTACAGATCTTGCTTGTCTTAAACAGAAACCTTGACAGTGCATGACCTAGCTTTCCAAACCAATATAGTGCAAACACAGAGATGGAAATAAGCAAGGTATGGGAACATAACATAACCATATAATCAGCAAACGTGTTTCTATAGTTCAATGTTTATTATAAACGTATTATATTCATGTATCCCTTTGTATTCTATTTTAAGAACTCATAGTAGACAGTTTTTATAGTCTGAAATAATATGGTTTGGTGTTATGTTCCTTTTTTTAGCAGTTGTTTTTTAGCCTCGTGAGTAATAACCATGCAAAGCTGCATCATGGTGCAAGTCTCTGGTCATGCATCTACCTTTTTAGATTCAAAGTCATACCACATGTACTTCTCAAAGCAAACGAGCATTTATATGGCCTATATTTTTGTTTTAATTACAAGGATAGATAAGCTAATATCTGTGAATAATGTTATTTCCATGCTGGGTTAAAGTCTGCATAAAAACTGCAAAATCTGGAGGAAAAATAATAATGTAAACTAAATAATGTCAGTTCATTTAACTTTATTTCAATTTTTACTGTATTAGTCAAGTATTTTTCTTTGTAGAATAAACTGGATTGAATTATTATCTTGCTTTTGTTGTTCAGTGTATGTTAACATTGTATGGTTTGTGGGAGAGTGATTTGTATTTAATGACTTGTCCATTTTTTGAGAGATTATAATCGCTGGGTATTTTAGGAATTAAACCAAAGTATTTTTCAGAATTATTGGATTACCTCCATGCAGATGATTGAGCTCTTAATTTGATGTGTTTGTTTTGAGGCTTTTGGCACTGACAATTCAAGTTCAATCTGACCGTTTTTATTACATGTATGTAGAGGTGACATGCATAATACCTGTTTGAGAATCAGTTTGCTTTTAAATACTGTAGATGGGGTTAATATCATGTTTTTGGCATTGTATTTAGTATATGGATTCCTTTATTTACAAATATATCAATTCATGATGGAAGTGCAGTGAACCAGGGAACGCTGCATTCAGCAAGGTACATTTAAAGCGCAATTGATCCGATGCATGTATGGGTTGCAGAGGTGCTGAAGAGATCAGGAGCCATCTCTCGGCACAGATTCAGAATCCATAAAAATTGAGTGATATCATGTGCATTCTCATTTTTCTTCACTGTTCTAACATTGGGGTAGACTGTGAAGACTATGTACGGTAAATCGACCCAAAGAAACGGCAGGCTAATGATGCATCTATTATACTGTATATATCTGTATATACCTGCTGGCCATGTAGTCTAACTTCTTGGTCACTGCTGTGATCTCACAGGCGTGATATTATATCCCAATATCATCCCAAGCTTAAAAGCAAACCAACCGGTCTGAACTCTTATCTGATTATCTGACTGTTTGCCGTGATCAGACCCTCGCTCCATTCATCTGACTCAAACTCTCCTGGAATTCCAGTAATCACTTCTCTGGCAACCCTTGACCCAGTCCCCTCAGATGAAGTAAATATTGACTCGAGCGCCTCCCGTCTCCCTGTCTCTCTGACCGGGAGAGCGCTGGGACTGGGATCGGGATCTTGACAGCGTGTGGGGAATGTTTATCTTTACAACTTTTTAAATGAATTTTAAAATGTGTTTTTCTGACCTCCTGTAAATGTTAATTTATTGACATCTAAAGATGAAGCGTTGGATTCTCACTCTGCTTTTGTAAACTCTATTTTGGAGATTTATGGAATTATTGGTGATAGAAACGCATGTGTTTGAGTGGTATTAATACGAACAGCCAAGCCCACTTGGGTCGCTGGTTTTGTTATTGGATAAACACGTCTTTCCACATTTGTCCTATTAAAAATATCAGTGCTGTATGTTTGCCAGAGGCTTTTCAGCAGGTTGCTAAGATGTTTTGAGTGGCATTTATCACATTGCTGTGGTTCAGGAGGGTTTCTCTTGGACATTGTAAATGGTTGAAAGGTTGGTCCGTAGACCGCCACTTACAGGCCAAAGACGTGAAGCTGATGATACATGGCCTCAAACTGGTAGTCTTGGTATTTGTGTCCAAGTTGGATTTGGGCCCAGAGGGAATGTTATCACTGTGTAGTGATTAAATAACCAATGTTCATAATCTCTGTGAAGAACAAGTGTGAGGATTACAGCAGGATTGATGTGCTGTAACATACAAAACCTACAAACTCCAGTTATTATATTAAAACTTGGGATGGACCGTTACAGAGGTAATTTCTTTAAAATCTTATTTATAATTTATTGAATAATTTTAATACAGACAGTTTCAGCGGCAATTACATAAAAACTTACGGCATTTATTATCCAGTATGTTCCCTGTATGTATCGGTAGTGTGTCCTCCTGTTTTTCTGTCCTCATGATTTTTCATTACTCTGAGTTTGAGCTATGTACTCAATAAAAATAAAATTAAACCTTTGACAGTTTGTAACTAACCTTTTATTTCACCACAATGGACTTATGTTTAATACATGGTTTATACAATTATGTGGTCAAGCCCTAATATTAAGGATTACTAATACATGACTAAAATTATTGGAAGGTTAATTTTATATTTTAAACGATCTTCAAGTATTTCCATTTTTATTTAATTTCTTAAGCTCTGAAAAACAAGCATTTTAGGGCTGATCCTTTCATTGTTTCCTTATAGAAACTGCTTTTGCTTTTAGTTTTCAAAATAGTGTTGCATTAATATTAGACAAAGTCTTATAAACCTTTCTTATAGCATTTGGTCAACAAACCATATGTTTCTAAAAATGAAACTTCATCTTTCGTTTCTTTATATACAGTTTATTTGATAATTTATAATTTGCTTTCTCTCCTTTTCTGCTAACTTTACATGTAAAAATGTCAAGCATTCCTCTTAGCTGTGATTTATTTTATTAGCACAGCATAATGGGACTCAGCTTCAGAACAATAACGTTTTTTTCTAGTGCTGTGTTCTCAGCTCTAGTGAGATTTCAGGTGCTTTTCTATTTCAACTTTACTCTGCGAGCGCAGTAAACTTTCATCCACATGTTTCCTTTGGCTTAGATGCTGCTTTGCAAATCGTAGCAAAGGAGCTTATCTATGGCTAATGAAACATTTGATGTCGTCCATGCAAATGCGGGAATAACAAGATGGATATCTTAGTCCCCTGGCATCTGTTGGCCAGTGTATAATGTTAGGAACGTTAAACAGCAGTGCTGATTTCATTTATTTTTAAATGGCTTAATATTAGTATTTTTTTTATTGGGATTTTAATTTGGGATTTTAATATGTATGTATATATATTATATACATACATACATACATACATACATACATACATACATACATACATACATACATACATATATACACATACATACATACATACATATATACACATACATACATACATACATATATACACACACATACATACATACATATATACACACACATACATACATACATACATACACATACATACATACATATATACACACACATACATACATACATATATACACATACATACATACATATATACACATACATACATACATACATACATATATGCACATATATATACATATATGCACATATACATACATATATACACATACATACATACATACATATATACACACACATACATACATACATATATACATACACATACATACATACATATATACACACACATACATACATACATATATACACATACATACATACATATATACACATACATACATACATACATACATATATGCACATATATATACATATATGCACATATATATACATATATGCACATATATATACATATATACACATACATACATATATACACATACATATACATACATACATATACATACATACATACATACATTCATACATATATATTTCAGTAGCAACCTACTATATCTTTACTGTCATTTGCTTTGAAATGAATTGAGAAAAAGTTCAGGTCTTGAGATGTGTCTTGAGAGGTTTGCCGAAGTTAACCGTCATTCGCTTTCTAGAATTAGTCAAGTTGTTATTTTTCAGTTTTGTGTGAAATATGTTTGTGGTGCTAGATTTCCGTCCGTATATTTATAGAAACCTGAGGAATGATTTTATTCCCGACCAGACTCAAGAGTCTTAACCCGCTGTTTCCCGGTGTGCAGTTGAGATTCTTTGCAGATGACTTCACGGTGCAGGTGTTTTTGAAGAGTCAGACACTTTTGTAACACTTGCGTGTCATTTAAAGAGGGTTTTGCTTCTGATGGTTTGTGGTCCTGTCAAACAGAGCCTTAAAAAGAGGAATTATTACATTTTACATGGCAACCGAAGAGCAAATACAGATAGCATCAAACACTGTTCCGACTGTGTCTTCTGTTCAGAACAATGAACACTTTGGTTTTATCTAAGAAAGGCTTGCTTACCTCTGCATTTTTCTGTATGTCTGAAACAATGAGAAAAGTAAAATTAGCATCAAAATCCTGTAGGAAAATGTTATATTGTATTTTTATATTTTAATACTTGGCTAGAGATTTTGAATGCACCCCCAAGTATCATTGAATTAAAGTACAAAGTCTATAACAAACTTAAGAATGATGTTAAAATGTTTTTTATGGTAAAGGAATAGAACATTTCCTGTGAAATAATCTCTTGTTCGGGCTTGTTAACTCCTTTTCACTCAATTTGTCAACAGTCATGTAGATGTAAATGTGTGTGTGTATAACTGTACTGTATATGCGCACTGTGTATGTGTGAACCGGTGAGCCTCGGTAGATTCTGGGAGCCAACTGCTTTCCACACACAGACGAGTCCGGAGGGAGAATATCGACCCTATAGCCCCCCACTGCTCCTGCTACTCAACACACAGCTGTCTGTCTCTCTCACGGCTCCAGAATCAATCCTATGCTTCATGTGTTCTGTAGGAATCTCTTCAGCTGTTAGATAACAGCACATGTTGCCCCGCACCCTTTGTAAACATCTAACACAAAATCAGTTTTGTTATTGTTCCCACGTCAGTCATTAATACTTTTATTTAGGTCTTTTTGGTCATTTATATTATAATATTTGAGATGCTTGAACCACAGACCAGCAGCATTATTTTGGAAACAAAGTATTGCATTTCATTCTATCTGCATGTATGATCTGCATGTATGTAGTGACAGTTCACCCCAAATGAAAATATGTCATTGTTTAGTCTTCCTCTTGATATTGTAAACCTACAGTGTATGCAGAACACAAAATAAGAAATTTCGACAAATGTTGGTACAGAAATCCAATTGCCCCCATTTACTTGTATTATGGATTTTAGGGACAACCATTTTATTTCAATTTCTGCTAGAGAAAGAAAGTCATTAAAGTTTAAAATGCCAAGAGCACAAGTAAATGATCTCAGAATTGTAATTTTTGGGTCAACTTTAACTTTTATCGCCAACCAGAAGCTATATAAAATTCGATTTTGTTTTAATGGCATTTCTGCTTATTCCAGAAAAATCTGGAAATATGTACTATACATACAAGGGAATTTAGCTGGGTTATTCTTAACAAGCTTTTATTTTATATTTTAGTTTATCTTCATTTCTGTTAATTTTTTCACAGGTTTAAAACAAAACATTTTTTTATTCATTAACCTAACCATATCCTACATAGTTTACAATAGATTTTTTTGTCATTTTATTACTTTTTATATATTCATTTTTAAAAAGAGTTTAGATCTTTAGGCCTGTTTTCACAAATAATAATAATTATAACAAATAATATATCCGCCCAACAAATTTCATGATAAGATTGTTTATTCTTAAATCATGCGTTGCATTTTTACATTTTTTATTAAATGAGTTCTTTAAATTTTAATGGATTTGTTTTGGTCCCCTTGTTATTGTTCTACATTCTGTGTGGCACAGTGGGACTGTTTGGCCATCATGTGTGTTAAGATGAAGTTGAATGATTTTGTGCTTTAAATCCCAGATTTATCCAAAATTACCCACAAACTAATTTAGAGTGTGTGATGTATACTAGATTCTGGTAGATGATGAACCTGGACTAAATATATCCAAATCAAAACTGAATAGTCAACCTACAATGTACAAATACACATTTTCAGTTCTTTGTTTTGTTGTTGTGCTGTTAAATAAACCCAAGAAGAAATTGTCTAGTGATGATAAAAAAAGGCACAGATGGAGTAAATGAAACTTGTGTGCAATCACTGTTGCTTACCAGCAAGCTTAGTTTCTTAACATAATGTCAGAATTTCATTACTCTTTCTCCCAGCGATCGCTCATGGCATTTAGAGTGGCATCGATAAAGGGCATTTCTGTACACAACCACAGCCATCGGCATGGAGACGATTACAATTAGTGCCAAACATTCACACCTCGTGGGCAAATCGGATGTGCCTTTTATTTAATGACTGTGCCACTGACTTTAATGACAGTTTTGTGATGTCTGGACATTGGTAATACATCATCTCTTTTATTTCCCAAAATTCATCTTATTACCCAGAATGCAAACTGTTATGGGTTGGCATCTAACGTGAACGACAAGAACAGACTTTAATGTGAAAAAAGATTCAGATTCACTTAGTGTCATATTAAGGTCAATGTATCACATATCTGGGGTCTTTAATGGTACATTATAATAGAGCTATGTGACTGTAAAGTTCACGGCCTTATCGGAAGCTTATTTGAGGCTACGCTGCCTCCAAACCCTCTGACCCCCCTGGGTCCTCATCTGCGCTTTGACCCCACAATCACACTGTTCGGCTGAGATTAGTTCCACTCCACTGGGTCTCTAACAGCTCCTCTAAGATGTGGTTCTGTGTTAAAGAGCCTGAGCTGCCAGCCCCCCGGGATTTCTGGGAAATGTTTTGGAGAATTTACTGTCTCTTGGGCAAGCGGGGGCTTGTGCTGCAGGGATGGGGAACATGTACTCAGAATAGAAGCATTCAGATTTGTTTGTGCTGGATGAGATTTATGTATGTTGAAGGATAGATGGAATGGCAGTATAGGACTTTGTCTGTGTGTTGGAAAGACAGTACTATGACATGTGAAGAAATGTGTAGAGACAATATGACAATAAAAGAGTGTGAGTTTGTGTTGTCAGACATTGGAAGTGTGTGTGTCTGTGTAGAAAGACAGTATGTTACTGGAGTTGTCGCTGAAATTGTGTCTGTTTGTTTGTTGGCAGGATGACAGTATGTCACTGGACTTGTCACTTGAGTTGTGCGTTTGCTTGTTGGCAGAAAGAAGGATGCCACTGGAGTTGTGTGTGTGTGTGTGTGGGTTGGCAGACAGACAGGAAGTCACTGGAGTTTTGTGTGCGTGTGTGTTGGTAGAAAGACAGGTTCCCACTGGAGTTGTGTGTGCGTGTGTGTTGGTAGAAAGACAGGTTCCCACTGGAGTTGAGGATGTTGGTGGGCAGACAGATAGGATGTCACTGGAGTTGAGCATGTGTATGTTGGCAAACTGCTTGGATGTCACTGAAGTTAAGACAGTATGCCACTGGAGTAACGTGTGAGTGTGTGTGTGCATGTGTGTGTTGGCAGAAAGACAGTATGCAACAAGAGTTTTGCCTGTTGGCAGAAAGACAGTATGTCACTGGAGTTTTGTGTGACTGGGTGGACAGACAGATAGTATATCTCTGGAGTTGTGCGTGTGATTGTTGGTAGAAAGACAGGATGCCACTGGAGTTGTGCGTGTGATTGTTGGCAGAAAGATAGAATGCCACTGGAGTTGTGCGTTGGCACACATGTAGTATACCACTGGAGCAGTGTGTGTGTATGTGTGTGTGTGCGTGCGTGCGTGTTCGTGTGTATGTGTTGGCAGGAAGACAGGATGCCACTGGAGTAATGTGTGCGTGCGCGTGTTTGTGTGTGTGTTCATGTGTACGTTTTCATGTGCGTGTGTTCGTGCATGTGTTTTTGCGTGTGTGTGTTTGTGCGTGTGTGAATGCATGTGGGTATGTGCATGTGTGTGTTGGCAGCCAGACAGTAGGTCGCTGGAGGAGTGTGTGTGTCTGTGGTGGGGGTCTGCGGGAGGATCATATTGCGTCGGCTGTCACTGGTATGTGAGAGAAAACAGCTGAGAGGTCCTGCGCTCAGCTTAAGTTATGTCAAAGTCCACTAAATTCAACCTGAAGCTACTGTGGGTCACACAAACTGCTCTCTTGGTTTACCACAAAGGACTTCACTTTGTTGAAACTAGTCTGTGTAAATTCTTTTAACACTCCAAGAGTTCTTCAATTTTTCTGGATGTAGTGAATCCCGAACAATTTGGTTGAATTCCCTATGAGGTACTGGTATTTTATGTTTTAAAAGTTTAATTTGGTTTTTGGAGTCTCCGGGTCTATGAAAGGTTAAAAAAATTCAATGATTCATTCAGTGATTCATTTTTCTAATTACCTCTACTGTGTTGGTCAGATAGTCTAGTCAGCTGTGATTGATCCACAGTTGGTCTTTGTGTACAATGCATGTTACAAATGGTTTTCGTGGGCGGTCCAAGCAAAACTTGAGGCATCATATGTACAGTAACATTATATATGCAAACCACTCATTCATGTGATTCAAAGTGGACTTATTTTTTCCCAGCAAATAAATTTGTTAATCATGTATTTTCAGCTATACAACTTGACAAATTGTTGATGACAATAATATCTCCCTAAATCACCACAAATCTCATGCTTCATTGTTTGTGTTCCAGATGTAACTGATACCTCCAATTACATGACGTGATAAAGAGTGCTTTGTGATTTTCGTCTGGCGTGTGAATATATAAATCTAGAGAGAAGAAATAATGTTGTGTTTTTCTCAAAAGAAAGAATACAGTTTGCATGACTTTATCATTATAAATGTAAGTAGAAGCAGCCACTTTGATTTACAACACAAACATCACACTAGATTTATGTAGCAGTATCACTGTTACTGAAGAAATAACAGAATATTGCTTACATACACTAGTAGTTTGTGAATAATTCATGATATTCATGCATAAATCATGAAGAGAGCATTTCTGTAGTATGCGTCACTGAAAACAGAATGGGTCAAATATTCCTTGGAAGTGTCTTGATGTTACAAAAACAAAATTAAATTCCATATGAAGCAGTTAAAGAAATTTGAACGGGTCTTGATGGCGGGAACAACCTTTGCTGGATCAACTTTGACTTATGTTATTGTTTTGCTTATGCTCTGCAGGCCTAGGTCATGGGAGCCACGAAGAGCAAGCCCAAAGATATAGGCCAACGCTCCCGTAGTCTGGATGATGGCAATGGAGGACACCACCAAACTCCCAACCAATCATCCTTCACGCCCAGCCGGAGCCCGGCGACGGACGGTACCAGACGCGGCACCCAGCCCAACATCATCAGCGCGGAGCAGGCGCTGTTTGGAGGTGTCAACTCCACAACCAACAGCATCACCTCTCCTCACCGGGGAACCCTAGCAGGTAACTGACTCCAGTCCCATCAGACTATTTCAGAATCGAACCCATGACCCATATTACTATCAATAATGCGCTATGGTTTAATCCATAGGTGGAGTGACCACGTTTGTGGCTTTGTATGACTATGAGTCACGCACCGCTTCTGATTTGTCATTCAGGAAAGGGGAACGACTCCAGATTGTCAATAACACGTAAGAGAAAACAAACACCCCATAAAAAGGCTCTGAAGGGCAATAGACATGCCCCTCGGATACGCACAGACACGCAAAACCGTCTAGCATCTGTCTGGGCTCCGGCTGTGCCGGCTGCCGTCCCCCGAAACAAACTTAGCCCCCCTTCCTCTAAGGTAACCATGGTAACTGGCTCATTCCGAAGGCGTTCGAAATTATGGCTTTTTGTTCTAGGGATTCCTTTTTTGGTCTTCCTGCAAACGGAACGGCTCAGCTGCACGTCTGTACCTCCACTTCCTCTCAGACCAAAGGGAGCATTTTCCTTCCTTTCTACACCTGCGGTTCACTTCCGTATTCTAATGCACTGCTGTATCTGTTGTGCTTACATCCTTTTAGCACAAAAAAACTTGGAGGTTCGAGGTTTTTGTTGCTTGGCTGCATGCTAATATACATGAGAGTATCTCTCAGTACAAACACATACAAGTGCCGAAACTAAAAAATGAATGGATCCACATAACAGCCATTTTTTTCACATCTCACCACTGCGCTGTAAGATAAACAGCATGTCTTGAGAGGTGCTCATAACCCTAAATCTGTTTTTAAAGCCAGTTTGGGATGCTTGTAGCTTCTGCTGTCTGCGTTTAATCCAACATTTTTTCCTCTCTATTCTTCTTCATGCTCTTCATCTTTGTGTAGGAGAAAGTTCAACCCCAGGTTGGTACTACTGCTTTTGCCTTTAAATGCTCAATGTCCAGTTTAGGTACACTGTATATGTTCTCACTGGCATTTCACACTATCCACTTGAGACTTACCTGTCCTTATAGAGACTGAGCTAGTCCCACTCATAACTCCCTCAAACTCATTTTTTATCTGTCCATTATGTTGAATTTGTGTTTGGGTCTTTGTAAAATTATCAGTTTAAACAATCTGATGGTCTGAATCCTAGAATTCCTACTATTTTTACTACACACTATTCTAGCATGCCAAATATTTCGGAAATATTAAAGCTAGTCGAAGCTGGCATGTCTTTGAGCAATAGACGTATCATGATTAAGTGTGTAGTAAATGTGAGTAAGGATGCAGACTTAAGATGTCAAACATCAACATTTCCTACATTCAGTTCCATTTTTCTTTTGAAGTATTTGTATGTTTACCTTCATTTAAACCTTGCAAGAGAAACATCAATTTCCTTATCAAAAATTCATTGTCATCTAAATTTTGAATGATTTGGTGCATATAAATAATATCATTCTATTGTGAGAACAGTCATGTGTTTTGTGAATCTTGTAGTCAAGAATAAGATTGCTATTATGTTTTAAGGCTGTTTGATTTGTCTACCTGTTTTAGCCCTGAAACCAACAATTCTTATCACAAAATATGCATGTGATTTGCACATCATTTACCAAAGATCGTTTGTCTAGTTTTTTAATATCCTCAGACATTGTAAAGGATCATTTAATGCATTACATATAATGCAGGAGTAATTTTTGGATAGGTGACTGAGAAAATGCCTTTACGGGCGCATTGCAGGTGTTTTTCCACAGAAAGTGTGTTATGTCTGATTATATGTGTGTGTTCTCTTTCAGGGAGGGTGATTGGTGGCTGGCTCGCTCGCTGACGACGGGAGAGAGCGGCTACATTCCCAGCAATTACGTGGCACCATCAGACTCTATCCAGGCTGAAGAGTAAATACTCCTCTTGTCTTTGTTCTTCTATCTGTCTTCCCTCTTCTCTCCATTCTAATCCACAGAACACACCCCTCACATAACAATCATTTTAGTTTAATGCACTATCCCAAACTAAATCATTATTTCTAGTTAATCAGCTATAACAGTTAACCAATAACTATTATTTTATTTGAATACTTGACTCCCAAACAAAATAATGATTTTATTTCATTAATACAAATGAAATAATTTATTTTGGTGCTATTATTTTTTTATTTATTTATATAACTAACCATTTAATAAAGAGTTCACCCAAATATACATTAGTTGTAAAACCTGTAAAAAAAATATGAATTTGGTTGAATACAAAGATACAGAAAACATCAAATTAAACTCCAAATAAAATATACTTCACATCGAGATTTGATTGCTTTTACTGAGCATGTAAATCTGCTTGTTTCTATCACTTTGTCTACAGCAGTTGAAATGTGCATTTTCTTCGGATTGAAAGATTTCTAAATACAACCAAGATCTCCATCCACAGTCCTTGCGACATGACCAATTGAATCATTCACTCCTGTTACTTCATCCAGTTCCTCATTTTTTCCTTCATACTTCTTCTCTTTTTCCTCTCTCATAATTAAACATTTCTCTCTGTTATTCGAATAAACCCTCCCCATGCCCTAAAAGCCCTTCATCTCCGTGCTGAAGATTGTTTGCCCTAGGCCCCTGTCTACTTTTCTCTCTGTCCTATACTTTCATTCGCACTGTAATTCAACATGTAATGACTCATTTTTCCACACTTGCTTTGCCAGTCATCTCAGATTGATTCTGGAGAAAAGGTAAGATTGAGAGTCTCCAGAAGTGCTGAAGAACAGACAGCTCTATTTTATAAAGAATTAAAGGGTCAGGCACGTTGCCCACACGGCAATATTCGAATCCTGAAGGGGAATTTAACGTCTTATGTCATAAGAACCCATGACCTTCCTATTTCTGGTTGGTAAATATGATAATCTTTTAAAGCTTATGTTTTCTTCTGTCAATCTCTCCTCAGGTGGTACCTTGGAAAAATCACACGCAGGGACTCGGAGCGTCTCCTCTTGAGTTTGGACAACAGGAGGGGAACGTTCGTGGTCAGAGAGAGTGAGACCACCAAAGGTGAATAAATGCAAACATTTTGTAACATCTTGTTTAACAATCTTTTTTTGTGTTAATGTACGGGATGAAATAGAACAATAGTATGGCAGTTTCATAGAAACACAATACCAGGAACCAACCCAACCGTTATATATCCATATGGGGGAAGTTTGTCGGTACCCAGGTTTCAGGTTATGGAAATACAGGTCAGAACCAGGTGCACATTCAGTTCCCCTTTCAACTGTGTTTCAGATAGAGTACATTTACATTTACATTTAGGCATTTAGCAGACGCTTTTATCCAAATTGACTTACAAATAGTCAAGGAGACAATGAAGTGGTAAATAGCCGATACAGCAATAGGGGTACAAGTGCTACAGTAATGCTCATATTTCTCATATGCTTCGGTTTTTATTCATCCTTGGAAAGATCTTCGCTCTGTTTATGACTCGGGTTCATCGGAATTGATGTTGATGCTTGAGTAAACAAGGCTAGGCTCGTGAGTTTGTGTAATGTACATCTTCTGGTTGAGCTGGATGTATAAGGGCAGGCAGAGGTCAGAGAAGCGCTTGCAGGAATGAAGAGAGAAGTAGGTCAACCCTTCACTGTGCATATAACCATAGGGCATTTTTTAAGTTCATATAGCAAGTGTGCTGGTGGGTGAAGCCTCCAGGCATGTGAGGATAAATAACCCCTGTCATTAGTGATTATTATGTGTGCTGTGGATATAATGATGATGCCAGCGCCCTCTGCAGACTGACAGCTGAAGAATATCAATGCTCTCCTTTAAAGATTTTTAATCAGAAAAAATATGACATCATGGAAATTATTTAGTCATTTAAAATGGGCAATTTAAATTTATGTAATTGTTTTATTAGAAAAAGAGAATCAAACAGAATGTTTTGTTTAAAAAAGTTTTCAATGGGATGAGAAAAATAATCTTATACAATGTAAAACTATCTTACCCTGTTTCGAAAGTATAAACTTGACATATTTTTGTCAGATGTCTCATAGGCAATACAAAAATGAACAAATATATTTGTATTTGCAGTTTGGACTTTAATGGAATCTGATGGTGTTTTTTATTGTTTACATACATTTTTTATTGTAATTGATTGACTTTAATTACAATAAAATTGGCCAATAATTAACTGACTTTCAGAAAATAAACATATTGGAATCATTTATCAAAATATTACAATACATATTACACAAATACAATAAACCTGAACAAAATGTTTCATGTGACTTAATAAATATAAAAAAAATAAATGTTCATATTAACCAAATTATAAATTTTAAAAACATGAAATAGATGTTTTGTAGAAAATATTAAAATAATTGGCTAAAATCCAACAGTTAATTTCTCTATGAACAAGTAATTTTTAAATTTATGTAATATAAAGAGTATTTATTATAACAAATATATTTTGATAATAACTTTTACTTGCATATGAAAATTAACTAACCAGTACATTCATTTAGTTTTAGATCTCATATATTTTCTCATTTTCTGTTTAGATGTACAAACATAGATGTACAACCATAGTGAAACAGCAAAGAGTGTACTTGAGTTTCAGTTTGTGCATAATCAAATGACTGATTTTTCTGTCCTTTTTTTATAAATTACTCTAGCATGACAGATCGGAACTTTAAACATTAAGTCTGAGTTTGGTTCTTCCCATTTTAACAGCAACTCTTGTGTTTCAACAATCCTCAGTTCTGTTGTATTTGTCTCTTTAGGTGCCTACTGTCTATCAGTCCTTGACTATGACAACGTCAAAGGCTTAAATGTCAAACATTACAAGATCCGGAAGCTGGACAGCGGGGGATTTTACATCACATCACGCACACAGTTCACTACTTTACAGCAGCTGGTCAACCACTATAGACGTGAGTTCATCTCACTTACAGAACCAGCTCTCATCTCTAAGAGGAAGTGATATTAAGTGATGAGTAAAAATTAAGATATGACATGTTAAAATGTGAAATTAAGCAGAAGTGAGCATGAATAGTTGGTATTCTTGGACATAATTCCTAAATCTTACTTTATCTTTATCACTCTAATGATAAATGATAAAGTACCTCATGCATTATGCTTTTCTCTCTCTGTCTCTTTTAGAACATGCTGATGGCCTCTGTCACTGTCTGACCGATGTATGTCCATCACAAAAGCCTCAAACCACAGGTTTGGCTCGGGATGCCTGGGAGATTCCACGAGACTCTCTCAGACTGGATGTCAAACTGGGCCAAGGCTGTTTTGGAGAAGTCTGGATGGGTAAGACATTTTTTGGAAAGAATGTGAACTTATGCATACACACTCTTAAATGTTTTGCTTTCATCAGGTACGTGGAACGGAACGACGCGAGTTGCTATTAAAACCCTGAAGCCGGGCACCATGTCTCCAGAAGCTTTTCTGCAGGAGGCACAGGTCATGAAGAAACTCCGACATGAAAAACTTGTGCAGCTGTACGCCGTTGTGTCCGAGGAACCCATCTACATCGTCACTGAATACATGGGACAAGGTCAGTGATGCTAAACTCATTCTGAATTCATTTATATTCAAGCCTGAACATTAGGTAGAGTTATGTATTTAAAGGCAGGGTCTACAGTTTCTGGTTGTCCATGTTGACATTCGAAATCACCAAACCAAACACAACCTACTCCAAAAGCGTCTAGCCACTTTTTTGATTGCTCCCTCATATACATCATCTGTCGCGCATAGTTGAATAATCATTGACCCTGCCATTAATATAAAGGAACAGTTGTGCTCAGTGGTCTTTAATATAAATTTAGTGTTTAATATAAATTTAGTGTTTATTTTGATATATATATATATATATATATATATATATATATATATATATATATATATATATGTCATTATTTTATATTTATTTTTAAAGAGTGATATAGAAATAAAATATGCAATTACAGCATGCAAGTTAAATATTAATAAATTTTTTGAGGCCTGGAAATAAAAAGCGTCATTTAAGGTGCCATGCTGTGATCCTGTTTTCACAGGAAGTCTATTAGATTTCCTAAAGGGTGACATGGGAAAGATGCTGCGTTTGCCTCAACTGGTGGATATGGCCTCTCAGGTTCTACAACTCCTTCTTTTTCCTTTTATTAAAACTTGCATTATAAAACAACGCTTGCCCTAAACATAACCAGTACAATACGTTGTTACTGTACATGTCATTTGGCTATAGGGAGCAGCACTGAGCTCCTGTTACAATTTTGCTGTCCTCAGATTGCCTCAGGGATGGCGTACGTGGAAAGAATGAACTACGTGCACAGGGACCTCAGGGCTGCCAACATCCTGGTGGGTGATAACCTGGTGTGCAAAGTGGCCGACTTCGGTCTTGCCCGACTCATAGAGGACAACGAATACACGGCCAGACAGGGTAAGCTAGATTCTCGCATTTCATTCATTGTGACTTAAATAATTTACTTTCTTTATTATTAAAGGCAATTTATAAATATATCTCAACAGGAGCAAAATTCCCTATTAAATGGACAGCACCAGAGGCTGCTCTATACGGACGTTTCACTATTAAATCCGATGTGTGGTCATTCGGGGTTTTATTGACCGAGCTGACAACTAAAGGCAGGGTCCCATATCCAGGTACTGCTGCTGAAATCCATGTTTTTCATTCTAGAGATTTTAGGAGGCTAAATAAGCACATGTATTTACGAAAGAGAGTGTCTGAAACGTTAAATTGTTGTTGTTTTTTTCACTTTTGATGGTATATATTTACGTTTTAAGATTTTTAACTTTTAAAAAATATTTTTTACTATTTTCATGTTTTATTTTACATTTTAAATATAAAATTTCTATTTTTTATATACACTAGCTCATGTTTTCCAGTGTCTTTTGCTTCCTCACGATGCAAATCATCATTCTGCACAAATTATTATTCTGCAACACCATTTCTGTCTCTCTGCTCAGGTATGGTGAACAGGGAAGTTTTGGACCAGGTGGAGCGGGGGTACAGGATGCCCTGTCCCGCCGAGTGCCCCGAGTCCCTCCACGATCTCATGCTAACCTGCTGGCGCAAGGAGCCCGAGGAGAGACCAACCTTTGAGTATCTTCAAAGTTTCCTGGAGGACTACTTTACCTCTACTGAACCACAGTACCAACCGGGAGAAAACCTCTAGAAATGCCAAGGAGAGAAAGGTCTTGGAAAAAGATGACTCTATCCCAGTGGAAAAAGGATGCGTCTCTGAGCTTGGAAATGTAAACGTATTGACTTCAAATGCTCTTCTTCTGAAGCAGCTCTCCCTGTAATTACCATTGCATGTTTTTTTCCCATGGACCACACTTTCATTTCAAAATGAGACGGCGCTTTTCTGCATCAGTCGCAAGAAATGCAACCACAAATTGCTTCTTCAGCCATGCAACGATGCCGTTTTAGCGGATAATCATTTCGAGATGTTATTTTCGTGGCTCTGTGACAAGTCACTGATTGATCTTTAGCTGTTCGTCTTGACCTCGATATAATGTGGCGGATGCTCCGAAACTGTCAGTCATGCACTCTGCTCCTCCTCCACAAACCGTTTCTCCTCATCCCGCCCTTCGTGATGCTCTGGGGTCTCTGTGAACCCGCTGACCCTGTTTGCTAAACCGCATTTCTTAAGAGGAGACGCATGTGACAGACGAGACTTAATCACCATCATCAGATGACGGTACAGCCCAGTACATTTGGGAGACATTTGTGGTTGTGGTAAAACAAGTAAACATTTGTTTTACTTATTCGTCTGATGAACAGATGCTCTGATTAATGTCTTCCAATAGATATCCAGGGTGTGTATGTTAACAAATGTGGTATTTTATGCCTTTTACTGGTAGATCTGAAATTTCTCCTATTATGTTTTCATTGTATTATCCTGGAGAAACTGGAATAAAAATAATGTGATTGGCTAAACACTGGTCACATGATATCTTGACTTTTATAGATTGGACGTTTGGACTTGAATATTAAAAAGTAAACATTCTTCCATTTGGTATGGACTCATTAAAAACAATCATAAAGAATGCTGTTTTTATTTAATACATTTATTTTTCTCTTCTAGTACTCAGAAAACTACTGATATATAAGCAAGTTTTTTAAGCAGAAATGACTGTATAGTCCTTCTTTGTGTGCCAATACAAAAGGAAAAAAAAGATTTTTTTACCGTTTTAGTATGTATAAAATGTATTTTTATTAATGTCATTTTTGTATCAAAGAGGAAAAGCAGGCTTTGTTACTAGAACTAAAAGAAGTAGTTCACACAAAAAAAAACTGTCATAATTTGCTTAATAACATCTTTAGCTTATATGATTTTGGGTTTGACTTGAGAATTTTACAATTTCATGATCTAATTTTGTTGGACCAAAAATGAGAAAAACATAATAGTTTGTATGAAATCCGCTCTGTTCAAAGACTTAAGTTCTCATGTACAACCTTAAGTAACAGACAATAATGCTTCTTTTTTTGGGTGAACTATTTTTTGAAGTATCACTTTTGTTGAATATGTCCATCAAAAATGGCTGAACTGACTCAAAGCTTGTTAAATGCTTGAACTTCAACTATTTTGTCTTATTATAATATTTTGGCTTTATTTAGACGAACCATGACATGTGACTTTGCTAATATGTTACTGTATATGCAAAACAGCAATTCTTATACTTTATATCTCCATCTTTAACAATACGGTTACAAGTTTATTGCTACTTCCATCATGTATTAACACTGTAATATCACAAAAGCCATCAACCCCATTGGTGAAGTGTGTTTCACATTAGAATATAGTGTTAAAAGTGCATAGCTGATGTTATGACAGCCGCCACTAACCGGATACCAAGCAAATTCCCCAAAATTTATAGAATAACCGCTAAAACAATGTGCTATGATGGTTTACATTCAGAATGGTTCGGAACTGTGAACTGTGGGTAATGTCAGGTGCTGATAAGAATGGCATGCAGGTGTATTTGTGGTACTTTCACTGGTAGATTTGCTCTCCATTGATACCTGTCAATATACTGTAAATACTTTCTAGTATCTGTAAATATTCTTTTCATATTTATTCCTCTATGTCGCAAGCTATGATCAGCTGATCTTTGTTTCTTTCTAGACTCGACGTGTCGTTCTGACAGTACTCCAGTGTAAACTTGATGATGTGCCTGACAAAAATCCTGATGTTTCAGAATTGAAAATGCATTCTCAGTTAGATGTGCTTGCTTATGTAATACTGCAAAAAGTTAGTCCTGCTGAATGTGCCAATCACACCATCTAATCTGATCACATGATCTGTTTAAGTCTCGTTTGGACACCATGTATTTAACCTCTGTAATTGTCATTACATATTTAGCTACATTTATTTCATCTTAAGTATCCATTTAAGTATACCTAAGTATTGACAGCGACTTTCATTTGATGCTTTATGTTGCAACTCTTATTTGCATTGATTGTGACAGGTTGTTACTGCAATGTATGCGTCGAGACACTGAATTGAGCAGATTTGACAGGAGAAATTAGCTGACATGCTGTTTTGACATAGCAAAGCAATCTATCACAAATAATAATAAAAACAGAAAAATGTTGGGGTTAGATCCACAAGTAAACAACCCATTGTATTTGAGTCTTCAAGTGATGCAGTTACCTGTCTGTATTTCAACTGCATTTGCTCCGAATTGAACCTCAGGTTCACATTGTACAGTTCTGCGAAATCATGGCCTGTTTCAAAATAAAAATTAACACTGAAATGAAATTTGTACTTTAAAACAGTGTTTTTTCAAGTGCAATAAACTTTGTTTCTCAAGCTTGGATGTTCGAACCATACTTGTGGGCACATTGATGTTTTCCCTCAACAAAAACAGTGATGATTAGTAACTTGGCAGTCTACAGATCTTGTTAATGTTTTACAGCGAATGCAGCAAGGAAATGCTGTAAAATTGGGCCTGGAGCGTTTGCTTTCTTTAATGATGGCTTCATGCTATTATCCCAAATGAAGATGCCAGCAGGCGATCCAAGAAAGGAATCACCTGTTAAAAGAACCAAACTAGTAACATTTGTGCTGGCAGACCACAACATTTTAACATTGAGACACATACACATCATCAATCATGCATTATCTATAAACAATGTTAACCAATATTGCTTTAAAATATCCCCAAACTCTCTTGCTTTATTTAGGATCAAAGCATTGTAATGCATTTATGTTGTGCGAGCACTTCTTTAAGTCCACTTGATTTTATATTTGTGCATCTAATGCAATGTCATTATAGAATATTCCTTTTTTACTAAATAAACTGTATGAGAACTTAACTTAAAATGAGAAATACAAAATCACCAAAATGGAAATCCTAGTTTAGTGCAGTTCACAGTTTGTTGTCCTGTAGTGCCATCTACTGTTATAAACATAACACCAAGCATCACAATTGAATCACATGAAGAATATAACATTTTGCTTTAAAATAATATACATATTAATACCATTTTCATTTATATGGACTCAGTTTTAGTACAAACTGTAAAAATGGAATACTGTGCAGGTGTAAAGCACACACATGCTGTCAAAAATAACACAACCAAACTTAATCTTAATTTATTCATTTAGAAACTTGCACATGTTAGGTCTTATAAAGTGGTTAAATCTATCCAGGGGAACTGAGAATTTCTAACTATAGTAAAGGCTATAAAATCAAACTATTGCTTTAAAATCTTACATATCAAAACTATCACAATTATTTTTTATTAATTTAATTTTAACAATTAATGTCAATTTAATTTAATCTAAAAGCAAAAAACCAAAACAAAACAAACAAATAGGCTTACATAAACTATAGGTTTAATAAATTAGAAACGTAACAATGAAATATTCGGTATTCTCCTTTTTATAAATAATAATAAAATAAACCGCATTCTTATCAGCCACCGCACCTTAGCCAATCAGACTTGCGCACTAAGCAGACGTCACTGTTGCTAATGAATATTCATAAGCTGCGTACAGCGCAGACGTCACCTGATGAATATTCATGATGCGGGGCTTCAGTCTGCAGATGGAGCTTCCTCAGGTGAGTCGAAACCTCTGCTGTGAGGAAACAACAAAGCTGCACAAGAACTCTTTGTGTTTATTAACAGCTGTTCAAACCACTCAAAAGTGCTTTCTAAAGGTAATGTCATGTTTTCTTATTAGACTCTCGTTACCTTGTAACATAACATCTACTTCTGCGACCAATCCGCAGCTTTGTTTGGCAAGATGTGATTGTGAACTTCCGGTGTATTCTCAAGTTTAAAGGAAAGACTTTGTGAAAAATGTGAACATATTCACACATACAGGGAATAGAAAATGCTTTTAATTGCAAATAGAACAGTAAAAGTAAAGTATTTAGTTGCTAAGATACTTTAAATGACCACACAGATGCCAAAGCTGATATTTAAATACACTAATTTCTATTCTTCACAGTTTGTTTTGTCATGACAATTCTATTTAAGACAATAAATGTATTTCCTGTTTCATTTTCCTCCCAAAAGACTTTTTTGTGTCATATGATCCATATAAAAATGTTCTTATGTTCATAAGTTTCTAGGCTTTACTGGGTTGGCAAACACATGAATGCCACACAAGTGTGTTTCCTGAGATTAAAAGCCTCCGGATGTTGCAGAAGCCGGTCAAGTTGACTCTAAAGTGCACAGGGGTGTTGAGAAACTATGGACGCTACAATGACAAGTATACACTGTGACTGATATCCATGTGAGATCAGGGGGAAATGATCTGACGGATTTGAATAGAAATGTGCAGAGGATTTCTATTGTGAATGGACTTGACTGATGTGTTCTGACTGTCAGCGTGTGTTGATGTATGTAGGATTCACTGTTCTGAATCTACTCCTAATCATAGAACTTTAATCTTTGTTCTTCGATATTATGGTCTTCTTTTTTTTTTAGTTTACAGTCTGCGGTTGAGATCACAGACCGTAAATATGTTAATGATCATTGAGTTTGGGATGTTTATAACTTTATGTTCGTGCAGGACGTGCCCTGATACATGTGAATCCGAAACTACTGTAGGCTACACCTAACTCACTAACTCACTTCTTTTCTAACTACTCACTCTATCAATAAAAATAAAAAATAAGATCTTTTGTAACTTCGCTCTCTGTGGAACTCGATAGCATTGTTGTAGCACTTGTTGACCTATTGTTGTATCGGCTATTGACCGCTTCATTGTCTCCTCGACTATTGTAAGTCGCTTTGGATAAAAGCGTCTGCTAAATGACTAAATGTAAATGTAAATGAAACTGAAACAACATGTAGGTGTGCTACAGGCTGTAGATTGTCTTATTTGTTCAGTCAGTTCTTTTCAGAAGCACACAAGTGATTTATCAGCTCACAGGGACTGCATTAAACACGAACACAGAACAGCTTCACACATTCTTTATTGTATGTTATTATATAATACAGGTCATATAATACAATAATTGCAGGTCTTTATAGTGTTACAGTGTTTATTGTTGGTCACCTTTGTAGTAAACTCAGTTTTATGTGTATTTTGAATGGCATATGTGAATGGTGTATTTTGAATGGCTTAGTTGTTAGGACATGACTTCAGTTCCTGGGAAATTTTGCACATGTTGATTAAATTTATAACTTGGAAGTTGCTTAAGATAAAAACACCCTAATAAATCCTTCGGGTTTAGCAGTACACATCACAAATATACTAAACATTATGTGATGCATAAACGGTAAATATTCTGATTTTAAGTTTCAAATGTTTACAGCCTAGTTTTGAATTTTAAATGAAATATATTTTTGTTAAAATTCCAATTCATGATTTTCTTTATTGAAATAACAAATGTTATTAAAATCATCAGTTTTCCGGGGGAAAATGTATCTTTTAATTAAAACTTTTGCCATTTTAAAATATAAATAATTGTTATTCTCAAAGTCAACATTGTATATGTGGTGGCACAGTTATGTTTTACAAGGATTTTGCAAATTTGAATAATATTGACAATTATGTTAAACATTTTACACAAATTACAATTCCATATATTTTTTTCATGGTATTTAATTTGTATTTTTTTTTTAAATTCACGTGCCTTCATAATCTTCAATCAAAATCTTAAAAAGCACATTTTATGATGTCAGTTAGATAACTTGGCCAGGGCCTGTGTTAACTTCTTCACCCCCTGTCCGTCTGCTGCTAATTTAATTTCAAGATGCAACTCCTGTTTTTATTCATCCGATCAAACTACACTGGAAAATGCAAGCCATGTTAACTATTTTTCGCATTCCATTTTCCGTTACACAGAAATGCAACAGAATACAAAATAAGTGCAACTTCTGTTTCGTGGGGCCTTAAAAGGTGGGGTATCACATACAGTTTCTGTAATCTTATGTTAATCTTGACTGCCTGTAGTGAATAATCACGTTGTTCATATACCCGAAAAGTGACATTTACAGAAGACAGATACATCTTCTTGATTGTTTCCGGAAGAAGTTGTGCCCCTGCGGGTGGGCTGAGAGAACCTCGTGACCAATCTCCTCTCAAGGGCTTCTTCTGGAATGAACACACTGATGTTTGCGCTCTCTGGTTGGTGCATGGTTGGGATTGTATGGGAGATTGGCCAATAAATAACTAAGAACCTTGTGACGGTATAAAGTGTCAGATTTAGAAAAAACTTTTTGGGGGGTTTGTATTGAGCACAGAAATAATTTGTCAAATACTACGCCACGGTACACATGAGAAGCCTGCATGTTAAACAGTCTAGTCAGAATGCATAAAATAGCTTTTAACGACACCTTTAACCATTGAAAAAACACATGACAGCTAACACAATGTATAGTTGTGTGTTTGTTATCTGTTAGATATTGATATGACAGACAGAAAGTCCAGAATGTTTGATATCTGTCAGAATATATTTACCCTATGCTCAGATAAACGCCTGGCATCTGTTGCCAACATCAAAGGCCTTTATGTGCAAACAGGTGATTGGTTAAAAGTGTTTCAGCCAGGAGCCTACTGTTTGTTAATGTGAACAAGATTTTTTGGGTTTGTTTCCAGGAAGTGTTAAAGATTATTGTGTGTATTCCATGCTGTGAGATTACAAGACAGGAACCATTGCAGTGTTCATTTGAACCTTCTGTTGGCACACAGGAAGCTCATTACAGGTTTCAAACATAAAGGGAAACAGACGTCTTGAAGTCATGTGCTTTTGTGCTCATGCTCATGTGGTTTCACAGGAACATGTGTCACCTTTAAAGGATGCTGAATTTAGTTTGTTTTTATCACTGTAGGTGTAAAAGATTCAGCGTGTATCGTTATTTAGCCTTTCTAACTTATTACTAAAATGTAATTCTTGTAATTTAATGTCTAATTGTATGTTGCAAGCACCTCATGCTTTACCTACATGTTTTAAATATTAGTGTAACAAACTTTTGCTTACAAGTTATATGACGCAACTTGATACCACAGTGTATGTAGTTGGATGAGGAGATGCGAAAAAATTGCAAAAGCATAACTTCCTGTTTTTGACAGTTAGGGTTAACACATGATTTCACACCAATACATGACACACAGAAGAAGATATTTGAGAAATGTCTCTTCGGTTTTAGGGATATTTGGTTACCAGTGTTCTTTATAATATGTGTTGTGTGTTCTGCAGAAGTAAGCGGTCAAACAGGTTTGGAATGATATAGGGATCATTTATTATGAAGGATTTTCAGTTTTGGGTGAACTATCCCCTAATCCTCTATCATATGCTGCCAATTCTTAAGAGTGTCACATGACGTGTGATACTATTATGTATCACTTAACAAACTACTGCATCTAGTTTCCACAATGAAAATAAACTCCCTTGCTACAACGGTTTGTTGAGAATTTCCATTCGTCTATATTAATCTGTCTTATTTTAGACAAGTGGTTTAAAACCAGTCTGTGTTTCTCATGTAAATGTCAATATGATGACCCGGTTATGTAGTATTTTGTAAGTACTTTCGCTTTTTATATATGCTTCGTTGACATGATTTGAATGTGATTTTGCTTGTTTGTTAGCTTGTCCTGCAAGTTATTCTTGTTAAAAAGAATAGTCAAACATTATTTTTACTATTTGAAAACTGTGCTTGAGGGTTTTTGCAAGAACAAGTCACTTTCTTAGTTTGAACACGTATGTTTTTAATAGGGATAGCACATTCTGATGGTGAGGTTATTTTGTGCATCTTCAAATGTATCTTGCCGGTCTAAATGAGTCACTATACACAAAAGTGTTTTTTACCCGTTCTATATTTAGTCACACTGATGACACACATTTGTAAAATACATCTTATCTAATTTATAATGTTGAATAATAATATGTTTATAGGAGTTTGTGTTGTTTTGTGTTCTGGTCTGAACCCAAATCTTAAGTACTGGATGTCTGAATACATTGTCCACTATTCTGTTCTTACATCTTTATTTCATTTTGTTCCAAAGCCAGACCTTGTCATTTTCGTTTCAGTGCTAGTTGCTTCTCTCTGTAAACTCATTTGCCTGCATTTGTTTTTATGTCGTGGCTGTTTTTAGGTTCGTAAACAAGACTGGTTGAATAAAAGTTTGATGTTAAAAGCATTTATCCAAATATCTTTCTCTGTGTTAAGCCAAACAAAGAAATTCATGCAGGTGACATGACACAATTTAACTTTAAGATTTTAAACCAGTTTTTCAGGTTTATATACTCTGATCTGTTATAAATCAATTTAGTGTCTGTCTGTGAAAGTCAGTGAACTATTGTATTCTATTCAAAAAGCCTTTCTCTTTCTTTTTCTGTAGGATACCCAATAGGCTCTAGTCATTTCTTATCAAAATGGCAAACCAGTCAGACACTGTCAATAGCAGCCATGGTCTGTTTGATAGATTCGTCCAGGCCAAGACTTGCAAAGAGGCCCTGCAGAGCTTCAGCGAGCTCTGTTGCCACCTGGAGGTAGACCCCAAAGACTACAAGCACTTCTACAGCAAAATGAAGGACAGGCTTAACTATTGGAAAGCCAAAGATCTTTGGCAGAAGATAGACAAGAGAGCCAACCATCAAGACTATGGACAGGGCCAAGTCTGTCGCCTTGACAAGGTACAAATTATACTGTGGCAGATTTCAAATAATATCCTCAATAATTATGTTTATTATTATGGAAAGGCCTTATTTTATCTATTTTTGTCAGTGTTTAGTGTTGGGTGCTGGCCCTTGTGGTCTAAGGACCGCTATCGAGTTGGCTTTGCTGGGTGCTCAGGTAGTTGTCCTGGAAAAAAGAGGCTCTTTTACCAGGAATAATGTTCTCCATTTATGGCCCTTCACCATCCGTGATCTGCGTAGCCTGGGTGCAAAGAACTTCTACGGAAGATTCTGCACTGGCACCCTTGATCATATCAGTAAGTGTCTTCATCAACAAACTGCAATTTCTTATATAATAAAATCATTTTTTCTCCTTTTTTTGACAGAAAAAGTGTTTCACATTTCATTTATTAGTTTAATATGAAAAAATCTCTTTTATTATTCAGTGATCAGTTTTATCAATGTGATAAGAATCACGTGGAGACATGTGTTTTTTAAAGGTATCCGTCAGCTGCAGATCCTTCTCTTGAAGGTGGCCTTGCTTTTGGGCGTTGAAGTACACACAGGTGTATCTTTTCATGGTCTGCTCGAACCATCAGGAACCACAGGTACAAAACTAACCAAGATGTTGAATGTCATCTTTTGAATACTCTATATGTTGTAAGTGTTTGAATTGTTTAAATTCGTAGTACTTATTTGATTTTTTTTCCAAACAGGATGGAGAGCAGAAGTAATTCCAAAGTCCCATCCAGTTGCTGCGTTTCAGTTTGATGTTTTGATTTCAGCCGGAGGAGGTCGATATGTGCCTGATGGTAAAAAAAAAACACAGATGTGCTGCAAATTTGGAAGTTCTGCATTGCAGTGTCAGTTTATTTGCACTGACTGCCTCAAAATACATGGGGCCAGGTGTATAAAGCTCATTATGGATTGTGCCTGTACTTATATTGGGATTTTTTAAACATAAACTTTTTTGAACATTTTACAGACACTGTGATTTTGCACAATTTTGTATGAAATGTTTTTGTATTTTGTGTTTTTCAAAGTATGTAAAGAACATAGGTTAAAAGCCACTCAAATTCCTTTTAGAATACAAAGATGTGTCATTTGAGAGTTTTTTCTTTTGTGTCTTTAGGTTTTAAGATAAAAGAGCTCAGGGGAAAACTGGCTATCGGTATCACTGCAAACTTCATAAACCATCACTCTAAAGAGGAAGCTGAAGTGCCTGAGATCAGCGGAGTTGCCCGTATATACAACCAGAAATTCTTCCAAGAGCTGCAGGCTGAGACGGGTACAACATGAACACATGTCCTCTAATCTTTGTCCTTCCCCTTCAGAATTCCTCTGTTGTCTCATATCTCTTTATCCTCAGGCATTGATTTAGAAAACATTGTCTACTACAAAGATGAAACGCACTATTTTGTCATGACTGCAAAGAAGGCCAGCTTGTTAAAGAAAGGTGTTATAAAGCAGGTAAGACACACACACATGTGGATGGTTGAGTACAAATTAATCTTGTTTCAACTGATGTTCAGCATTCAGAACACATAAGTGTCTTCGCACTGTGTTTAGGCCTCTCTTGTGGATATTTAATAACTGTGAAGGAGCTGTCACAAAACACACAATGGAAAATTATGAATCTTTAAATCTTGCAAATGTTCTCCTCAGGACTTCAGTGATGCGAACCAGCTGCTGGCACCGGCAAACGTCAACCAGGAGGCTCTACTTCAGTATGCCTATGAGGCAGCAGACTTCTCCACAGAACACATGCTGCCGGACCCGGAGTTTGCAACAAACCACGCCGGCGAGCCTGACGTGGCCATGTTTGACTTTACCTCCATGCACAGAGCGGAGAACGCTTCTCTGGTCAAAGAGAGGAAGGGCAAGCGGCTGCTCATCGGATTAGTGGGTGACTGTCTGGTCGAGGTATGTTTGTCTGAATTTAGAACCCCCCTGAACTCCTATAGTAAACTAGTAGACATTTAATGTCTGTGACAGTGACTTCAGTGGTCAGACATCACTTTTGGCCACTGCTTTGTTTATAAATTTTACATTATTACTGCTATTTTTCAGATTTAAAGTCCTCTGGCAATTTCCTATTACTTTGTTGTCTGTATTTATCACATGTTGTGTATGTTATAAAAGATTTAATGTTTTCCAGCCGTTTTGGCCTCTGGGCACTGGGATCGCTCGTGGTTTTCTGGCTTCATTTGATGCTGCGTGGATGGTCAGAAACTGGGGCAAAGGTATGCCGCCCCTTCAAGTGCTGGCTGAGAGGTACATTATTAACAACCATTTTACCTTTCTTGGGTAATATTAGCGATGTTCAATTAATTGTAATTATTTTACTATTTTAATTTTTCGCTTCAAACAAAAGTGAAACAACCTAGTCACATTAAAACAATTATTTACATTCAGTTTAGCATTTTTAATATTATTTATATATTATTATTATTTGTTTGAATCCATTTATTCACAACTTATTTCATCTATTATTTTTGTTTATTAATCATTTATTTACTTAGACATTTTTCTAAGTCATTGTTTAATCAATTTAAATCTCAATATTTGGGAAAATTTATAATTTTTGTCATAATCAAGCAGCCCTATTTACTATCTAGATGACAACCAATTTTTTGATATTTTTAAATGCATAAAAATACAATTCAATGAAGAACATTATTTTATCAAAATATAACAATTGAGCAAAGTTTTTATCTCTGTGTTTACATTTTACAGGGAGAGCGTGTATCAGTTACTCTCACAGACAACCCCTGAAAACACAGGGAAAAAATACCAAATATACAGCATTGACCCATCCACACGTTACCCAAACCTCAAGCTGTCCATCAAACCCAGACAGGTGATCATACACACATTGTCTGATTTTAATTAAATATATTATTAACCATGGACATCTGTTTATGTACAGTAAATACAGATTTTTTTCCCATGCAAAGCTATTTGTGTGCTTAATTTATATGGCAGGTCCAGCATTTGTATAACTTGGAGGAACATCATGATGTTAAAAAACCCATTTTAAAACCAAAGCCCAAAGCAGGTAAAGATCACAGAGTACCATGGTAAATTAAAAAGACTCTTTCATAATCATTATTTTAAAATAAATACTTTTATACTAAATAGTTTATAAAGCATGAATATTTACACATATTGCACTTGTGATTCTGCTTGATTCAGAGTCCATCAGACGTTTAGGGGAGTTGCTGTCCTGGTGTCAAAGAACCACAGAAGGGTATGATCGCGTGAAGGTTAAAGATCTTAGCGAATCCTGGAGGTCTGGCCTAGCTCTCTGCGCTCTCATCCATCACTTCAGACCTGAACTTCTGTAAGAGGAGAAAAATATAACTCAAATATACTTGTGTGAAATAATAGCACAAGTAATAGCAAGCATAAAATCTTCTTTCAGTGAAATGTCTTCTCTGGATGAATCTGAATCCATTAAAAACAACCAGCTGGCCTTTGATCTGTTAGAGAAAGAGTACGGCGTTAATCCTGTCATGCATGCCAGCGATATGAGCTGCTGCAGTAAAATTGATCAGCTTTCAATGGTGGTGTACCTCACACAGGTCCGCAACGCCCTTACTGAAAAAGACACGCCAGCAGGTAATCTATGAATAACAATTATTTTCACGTTTTTAATACCATAAGATATTTTGTTTCCACGATCCTCGAAAGGACCATTTTTTGTTAATTTTATTCACAATTTCACACATATTGTAATTTTCAGCTTAGAAGTGCCTACTTCTGATTCAGTTTCACTAAATAAGTATCAAAATATTTTTAGCAGCATTGCCAGTCTCATGCCGAAGTCCGTGTAGCTGTCTCTTTAAGTACCGTTCCCAACATGCACTGCTGCGAATGGGCAGTAATCTGCTGTCTGACAGCAGAGGCTGCAGCATCAGACACTCTCCGCTGCTTAGAAGTCCGCTTCATATCTCTAATACAGTGGGAGTGGCTCTGATTCTAGCGGAGTCTTAGGATTCTGATGATCTAGACGAATCACATCGTATCTTGTGCAGGAGAGCTGTGTTTGCGTTCAGAAATAATTCATGGTGTCAGATGTTGTGTTTATGAGGGGGATCTCAGTCAGATGGGCTTCAGGTTGATATGTCACGAGAATAAGCTCTGGATGTATGTATTCTGGGGAAGGGGGTGGGGCTGAGACACTACATGGGTAACACGCAGATGTAAACCTTGTACACGGGACAACTCTTGTCTGTTCTGGTCTATTAGGTAGGAAATTATTTATTTTGATTTGCATTAATCATTTACATTAATCATTTACGATTTGTGTTGAGATTGGTTTGTTGCAGTAATATTTTTATATTTTTTCCTTAGATAATATTTGTCACATATACAGTTACATGAATACATTTTGATGTAAAATATAAAATGAAATGTAACAAAAATGATGTGCAGAGAATGTTGTTACAAAAAAAGGTTCAGATTAAAATATACAACATTTTAAAAGTGATCTATGTAGTTTTAATTAAACAGTATGAAAATTGAAACCTTTTTTAGGACTTAATAAAATTTAAAAACACATCTTTGTTAGATTCATTTTTGTGTTTCAGAACCTCACTCTTCTTTTTTAATCTTGTCTTCCTCAGCTCTCTCCAGCAGTCAATCAAGCCACAGCAAGAGCCTCTCTCTCTCTAGAGCCAGATCTGCTGTGTTCTTCCTCAACAAACTCAAGCACAACTCCCTCCAACGACGCAAGGTACGCAAATACCTGCAAGTTCTTACCCTCAGTCGTTCATATCACATCAGCAGAAGCAGCTTTATTGAAGGTCATGCCGGGCTGGGTGCAACGAAGTGTAAAGTCATGTACGATGTGATTTGTTGTGACTAACCACAAGATTAAAGAAAAAATCATACTCGGCTCTTGCTGAAGCCAGTTACTGCCTAGCTGTCGCCATGATGACCAACGCATTGTTAAAGAAAACAAGAGGCGTTAAGAGATGCTAGTGTTTGCTGTTCGTCTGCAGTGGAGGATAGAGATGAAATCAGTGTTTATTTCTGCCATGCTGTCGACACATTACGCAACCTGAGCTGTAAATTAAATCATGTGACCTGTGTCCCTCAGGAACGGCTGACAGAGAGACGAGGATCGAGAACGGTGAAGATGAAGGAGAAAGAGGAAAGCAGTGAGCTTGTGGTTGAAAGTGTAAGTGATGATATGTAGTTTCTTAATAAAATTTCGAAATAGCATTTTGTTGTAAAATAGTTTTTAATAATGTAATGGGTTTTAGATTTGAATTGAAACATTTGGGACTCAAGTTTTTGGCACTTGTTTAAAAAACTAATTTCTTATTAAGTTTTAAGGAAAAAAGTTACAAGTTGCAGATTTATTTATAAAATTGTTACATTCTTGTGAAGAATATTACTTCTGTCTTATAGTACAGAGTTTGCAGAATCTAACTCCTCTTTTGTCCAATAGCCTGTGATGCCACTATCTCCAGATATGTGTGGCAGTGAGCTGTGTTATTTCTGCCAGGAGCGTCTCTATGTGCTTGAGAGAGGGAGCGCTGAGGGCAAGTTCTTCCACAGGGGCTGTTTCAAGTGTTATCTGTGCGGTTCCACTCTGAGGCAGGGTGGATACACCTACCACTCCAACACAGGTGAGTAAAACCCAAACAGGCTGTAATTTGAAGTCCCTTGATGTGAAATGAGCCCATATTCGGAGGCAACATTGTCAAGAAACTGTGAATATTTATAAAATAGATATATAAAACATAGATATATATTGCTTGTTTAGTATATCTAAAAAAGTTAAAGACCAAGGGACCTCTTAAAAATCTTGCAAAACTCTGGCTCATTAGACTTCTTTTTATCATGTAAAATGAGCGGTGTGAAGTACTGTTTTTAAAGTTCACAATTGAAACACTTTATCACAATTTAAAAGACACATAAAATGTTCTATCTTCTGCAGAGTACAACAAAATATATTTTAAAGTATGATTATAGCCCAACAACATTGAACCGCATTGAACCATTTTATGGGTACAAAACCGTGACATTTCTCAAAATAGCTTCTTTTGTGCCACTTAAGAAATACATTATGAGCAATATGAATGAATGAAGGATGTCAGAATTTGGCAAACTATCCCTTTAATCCCTTTTCAAAACTGTTAGAACCTGTCATCATGTTTGTTATATATCACAAGTTTTTTCTTCAGGAAAAGTGAGGCATGTTCAATATTTAACCTGTTCTCTAAAAAAACTGTATCAGATAAACTATATTTATAAAGCAAAGATTACAAGCAACATCAGGTGAACCAAAGTGCTTCACGATTCAAAACCAATTGACAGAATAAAGTTTAAAATAAAGAATCATACATCATTCCTTTTACAGCGCAAACTGAAGGTGTGATATGACAGCTGTGTTGTTTATTTAGAGCTCCGTTTTAATGTTAGATCTGATATGTCCACAGGGAGATTTTATTGTGAGCTGCATTCAGAAGCTGAGGATGAGGAGGGTGAGGAAGCTCCCAGAGCCTCACAGGTATTGCATAAAGAACATTACAGCTAATGAGACTTGTATTTACTTCCTGATCTCTGGTGTGATGTTGCTGGGCAGGATGTTAATTTCTCTCTCCCTCTCTCTATATGGTATTGCAATGTTTGACAGTAATGTAACTGTATGATATGCACTTCTAAAAAACTACAGATATTAACGTCTGATAGCATCAACGTACATTTTTGTAAATTTACTGCATATGACGCTTAGTTTTTGGGTCAAGCGCATTATAATAATTTTCATGAGGGTCATTTTTAATAGTTAATCAAAAACATGAATATTTATGAGAGCATATAAATCAGTGTTTCTTCACATTTCTATTTTGGTTTAAGTAATGAACTGTTATTAACTTTTTATGTTATATAATAGATCTAGACTAATGTTATAAATCAGATTTGGTTTTCTGATAGCCCTGTATATATTCTTTTAGTTGATAGTTTTAAGCTAAAATATATTCATTTATTTTGTTAAAAATATATATGTGCCTGCAATCTCATAGTATAATGGAAACATCAAGGTTTCGGATTTGTGGGAAATCTTAGTTCGACACATTTGACAGAGAGAGTGAAAGAGAGGCAAACTTTTGTAGATGTAACACCATATGACATCTGCAAATGTATACATTCATGTCATTGTCAGTTTCTTGTTTTTTAGGGTAATGTTGAGAATGGCATTAAAATGAATGAAGAAACTACACAGAGTGATGAAAATGTGCGATCTGAATCCCCGCTGCCACATTTGTCGATCAAGCGAAAGGGCTCATATAAGATCTCCGTTGATCCTGAATTTGACGAATCAACAGAATGCTCAACTCAAACAGATCAGGACGACCCACCATCTTCCAAATCTGACATCTCTCACGATCCTCCGGAGAGCCAGCCAGAGTCTACAGACATCGAGAATCCTGAGGCTAACTGCAGCCCGTCTCTTCCAGTGCCAGCCCCTCGGAGTTCCAGAAATCCACTGTACCCTCCTCTCCCAAAACCACGCACAGTCCTTAACATAGTTTCTCAGGACCCAGAGAACCAGGACACAGAGGAAACCCCATCATCGCAGGAAAAGAACGGTCAAAGTGACCTCATGCCAGATCCTCTTAACCTGAGCTTCAGCCAG
The DNA here is from genome assembly GCA_033220385.1 of Triplophysa yarkandensis. Taxonomy (NCBI): domain Eukaryota; kingdom Metazoa; phylum Chordata; class Actinopteri; order Cypriniformes; family Nemacheilidae; genus Triplophysa; species Triplophysa yarkandensis. The sequence goes on along the minus strand of CM065671.1, from coordinate 1,853,442 downwards.
GACTCAGACCCCGAGACACCAGCATCTTCTTCTGCTGCCTCCACTTCCTCTTCCTCCAAGCAGCATGAAGGAGGTGAGGAAGAGGGGTACTGGAGCGGTGGGACCGTGGTGGGAAAGAGTCTGCGAGAGCAACGGAACCGCAAGTGCGTGAGGAGAAAGAGCGAACCGCCGATCCCTGTCCGATCTCAGCACGGCAAAATTCGTTCCAAGTTCTCACCTTGGAATCTGTCATCACCGAGGCTGCAACACCGCTTTAGTGTGCTCAGGGTTGGACCCACAGGTCTGATATCCACTGTTTACTAACAAACATTATTTACAAGTTTTATATTTTTTTACCAGAGTTTATTTGAATTCTTTCATCAGGACAAGCCCAACTTGACCATTACGTATCAGAAGATGATGTTGAAACTGTGGAAGATGATGAGGAAGAGGACGATGTGGATCTCCAAGCTGAAGATCATTTTCTGGATTGCATGGTGAATTTCTTGTCACATTATACGTTTTCATTTAATATCTGTAGACTTTGTTAATATAGCAAAATAAGCATGTGTAGATGTTGACTCTAGTTTTGTGAAGAAGAGTTCTGTGTGATGGATGGAGATGACTTTATATGCGTTTTATGTGTTAAGGGAGCTGGATTTGAGATTTCAGATGATGAAAAACAAGACCTGATGAGGATGAGAACCCTTGAGCGCAAAGCCAAGATGAGCGAAATGCAGCGTTTCCACCAAGCTCAGGTGAACAAAATTGATATCACATTTTTCATCAAACCTGTCTAAACAGTATAGACTTCAAAAAGTTGATTATTCAGGATTGGATTTAGAAAAGACTTGAAGGTGCGATGTGTAATCGTAAGGAGGGATCTATTGACAGAAATTCAATATTATATACACAACTATGTACATTATAAAGTATATAATTTTATTATTTTGTAATGAGTTATTTCTATCTACACACAACATAAGCTTTTTTTTTCATCATGTTTTTTCGGAAGCCTAAAATGGACAAACCTCTCTGCAGAACACGTTTCTTAAATATGACATCTGCATTGGCAAAGAAATGAAAAAGTAATAACTTTGACCTGTATCAACCATCATAGAGCTTACATTTTGTAACTCCACCACTAGATGCTGCTTGGTTTTACAAATTGGACCTTTAAATTTAAAGACAGTTTATTAAAAGTTTGCTCTTCTGGTTGCTTGAAATAGTTAAATAGCAAAAAACAAGTTTTGTCTTTTGGTTTCCAAATTCATTTGTCATTTTGTCCCTGCTCTGACGCACATGCAGACGATTCAGAGGAGGCTGGAGGAAATAGAAGTAACCTTTAAAGATCTGGAGGACAAAGGAGTAGAGCTGGAGAGAGCCTTGAGAGGAGAGGCTGGTAGGTTCTTATGCGTGTACAAACTACACCAAAGTTTCGAACACAAACAAGTTGCTTTGAAATGAAAATTAAATTAAAACAAAATTAAAATATACAACAAGATTAACCACAGTTTATCAATTATTTATAGTTATTATGGTATAATACTGTACATTACATGGATCCACCACTGTATACCACAAAGTACTATGGTTTACTGTAGTAAAGTATACTACAGTAATTTCTAATGTGAAAAGGGAACACTTCTTTTATTTGGCTAACAAAATGTCGACACTATTATTGTCTTAATAACTAAATGTCCACTTATTATTTTGTGCCGGCAGATGAGCAAAATGTCTATTCAAAGATTAAACAAAATAATTATTGCACGTTTAACTATGTGTTTTAGGCTCAGGTGACTCTGAAACAATTGAAAACTGGATGGAGCTGGTCCAGGAGAAGAATGATCTGCTCTCAGAAGAATCTGATCTCATGGTGGCGTAAGTCTGATATTAACAAAGCGTCACAGTTGCTTAAGCCCTCTAGCAGTGATGTATTTCACGTGTAAGAGGGGTTCTCAGGTGCATCATTTTATTTTTGCATCTGTAAAGAGAAAAACATGAACGTTTCTTTGAAAACCAGCTCGTCGTCTTGTTGCCCCTGGCAACCTCTCTTCTGCATGTCTTTGACAAGCATAAATGCTTCAGATGATGCTTGGAGTGGCCTCATTTATTTAACTCGACGCTTTGCATGTATTTAGCATACATTTGCTCAGCGCCCTATGGGCTCCACTGTGCTAAACTAAATTACAGGCTGTTCTAACAGCGGTATACTGTAATTCATTTGTGTGATTGTGGTTTTGTGTTGCAAAGGTCTCGACAGCTGGAGCTGGAAGACAAACAAAGCATGTTGGAGATGGAGCTACGGAGATATATGGAGATGGATGGTGCGAACATTAAAACAGACAAATATTATGAACACTTTACAATAAGGGGCTTGTTGTTAACATTAGTAAATGCATGTTAGTTTCTGGTGCATTTACTAATGTTTAACTTTTGAATTTAGTAATGTTTTAGTAAACGCGGAAATTAGTATTGATCATTGTTCGATAATGTAAGTTAATACATAAAGAAATTGTTAACTAATTCCATCTTTTTGTAAAGTGTTATCATGTTATTAAATAAAAGATATCAATCATATCATAATCTATGAACACATATTACATTAAATATGTGTGTGATTTACACATTTATTATTATAAATAATCATTTTATTATAAAATAATTGTAATTTATGTATTTTAAGTATTTTTGTATTTTATTGTAAATAAGTTTAATCTAGGTCAAAGATCTATGTATTATAACTTCCACGTTAATAACAAACTGTATTACAAGATTTCCTTTTGTTAATTCTAAAATTGTAGTAAACTGTAGTAGATTATAGAAATATTAAGGAAATCACTACTTTTTATTTGGTATGGCTATAGTTTTACCTTGATCTGTAGTATTCTCTTCAGTGAATTCCTCAACTGAAGTTAACACTGTAGTATTTATGATAATAGTATACTGCTGAGGATTGTTGGAATGTTTACTGTAGTATAAAAGAGTAATCACTACACATTGTTAATACATACTATGGCATTCTGTAGTGTTTGCTATAGTTAACTGTTTAAATATTTTAATATACTTTATTATTAACTATAGTATTGTAGAATTAACTATAGTTGTATTATTGTTTACCATAGTAAATACATAGTTAATAAGTATACTGCATGTATTGATTGGTATATCCATGCATTTTTCCCCAGCATTGGGATTATATTGATATAAAAAGACATGTTGGTTTGAATGTGTATTCTTGTTTTGTGTGCCTGCAGACTCTGAGAAGAGCCCTGAGCTGCGAGCTCATGAGGAACACATCCTGCAGGAGATGATTGAGGTGGTGGACATGAGAAATTCACTGGTGGCCTTCTTAGAGGAGAAGAGGCTGAAAGAGCTCAATGAAGAGCCTCTGACCAACTCCATAGTGGAATCCTAGAGACATTCTACTGCAGGATCGCAGGTGCACTGGGCCTGACTGACCCAAACACACAATCACATCAAACATCGGAGTCTAAATAAACTCAAAGACGTCATGAATTACAGCTATGACACCCCGTGATATGCCGGCACAGATGCACACGCTGCACAGTTTTGTGCTAAATTGGTTTCTGTAAAACCGAAGGCATTTCTGGAGGTGAAAGCGTCCTGCGTGCACAGGCGGGGTGCCAGACGCTGTGCACTGTCATCTGGATTATAAAAACTCTACATAATTTAGTTAAAATACACCCTCGGGTTGTCTTGTACTGCCCAGACACAGATTTGCATGAGACTTGCACAAACACAGGCTGACCCTCATTTCACTTTTAAAATTACATAAAATTTTTATAGTTGTCTATCAAATTCACAAATATATTCTAATTATAAATAGTATTATTAAAAGATAGTAAACATGTATAAACACATCTATGATGTCATATTTATCATAAATTGTGAAACTCAATGCTGCACAATATCACTACCTTCAAAAGCACTAGCATTGTAATATGAATGTATCGCAGCTTTGCAACATTACAATATTAAATACAATGAGCTCTTGTGCAATGTACTATGTATTTTTCATGGAATTATCAATATTCTTCATTGATTTGATATTTTCTGCATGATCACAGTTTTAACTCTCAGGGGTACAGTTTGTGTGCCTGGCTTGGTCTTCATATACATATTTAGGAATCTATATAATTGGATATTATTAAAAGTATTTATATATAATACTTCAATTTATCTCTTTGAGCTCAAAAGGTCTGAACTCAACATAACCTCCATATCTTTGCGACTCAGTAACAACTTACTGTCTGAAATACTCATGTGTGATTTATTTGATACTTTAGTACTTTTATGTGTTAGATAAAGTATGCACTTAGAGAGGTGTTTTGGGTACAGTGGTGTACTGTTTACTTTTAGTCCATTGTTCTTTATATTCTTTTTACTTCAGTTGTTTTTATGGCCGACATTGATTCCTTAAACATGCTAATAAAAAATATGAAGCACTTTTTGAATCTTCACTCTGATGATTTTACGACTCTATACAGTTTTACACGTGTGTTTGGAAAAATGTGGACTTTTAAACCATTTACATTTTTGGATGTATTAAGATTTTGTGTAGCAAGTGTTACACAATTTTAGTGGATAAATGAACACAGAATAACAGACATCGGACATACGGAAAAGTCCAGATACTTTCTGTCACCAACAGTATGTCTTATTTTTGTGAAATAATTATTTTAAATGTTTGCTTGTGCTATTTTATACTTGGTTTGGTGTTTTCTCATCAAATTTATTAACTTTCATATACAATGCATCTACGGCTCTCTGTACAGGTATGATTTTTATGGGGTTTTAAGAAACAGGTTGTTGTACTTCAAATCAGAATAATAATCTCATGCTGCATAGAAGAAGATGAAATGTGTGTATGTATTTGACTACATCCAGAAGGTGTTATGTTTTTACATCCCATCACTAGATGGCATCATTTGTTTTTAAAAAGCAGAGGGATGCTGGATTTTGGACATGTTTGATGCGATCCACCATTTACAGACTGACAAAAATGTGGATATATAGAAATATTATATTTAGTTTATAATGTGTACTTGTAGAAAATATTTTGGTTACTTTTATTATTTTTTTGGGTTATTATTCTTTGCAGGAATGAAGAATGAATACATTAATGCATTTTTTTAAGTTATAAATGTTATCAGTGTGTGTGCAGGCTTCCCAAGTTGACCAACAGACACACAACTCTGATATACTGAAACTGCCTTGAATGATGACTGTCCAAAAATGAAAAAGTGTCAAAATATACTCATGCTGTTGAATGACTTTAATAGTTTAAATATATAAATTGGTAACCAAACTGCAGTAGCACATATTCAGCCACTTCTTTTTTATGGAAACAAAACCAATTCAAAAAACATTCTACAAAATATCTTCTTTTGTATTCTGTAAAAGAAAAAAGTCCTGCATGTGTGAAAAAGACAAAAAATTGGTAAATTATGACAGAATTTAGATTTTTGGGTGAACTATCAATTTAAACAGTACAATCATATTTTATTGTTTTTTTATCATTTCTATCCAATACACTTTATAATACGGATTTTTAGCTGATGTGAGAATGTCATACAAGTTCAAAACAACGGGAGAATAAATGTGTATATAATACATATATATGAACATATACATATATACAGTATGTACTACCTTTAAGACATCTGATGCTGTCCCAGCGGATCTTGGATCCGCTGAATACCATAATTGAACTGTAACGGCATTAAATACTCTGATTTAAGAGTAGTACAGTTTAAGGACAACCAATATCAGCATTTGTTTTCATTGGGTTAAACATCCTGCAGAAATCTCTTATGAAATGAGATCATACAACAATCTGTGCTCTTCATCAAAGTGACACAATAGAGGCTCATGATAAAGATGAGAGTCTGCTTCCTTCCCTATGTAATGAGTTTAAGAATACACATTCATTTTGAATTACATTTCTTACTCTAGGTTATTCTAGCGAAAGAAGAGAGGCAGACTGTATTCACACTCAAAGTGTGATGTTAATGGATGTTGCGGGTACCCATCACAGTACTGTAATACAGCAAATTTGTCTATCAGGTTATTTCTGAAGATAGAGTTATACACACAGACATCTGACTATCAACACATCAACCCATAAATAATATTTAACCATTTGGAAATAGAAAATACCTAGAGCTTGTATATAATGCTCTTTAACATTACATTTTCATTTAAAACTTGTAATCTAAATGCACTTTACTTTGTTTATGTAAATACAGATGGATCAATATTTTCTTAATAAATATGTACTTCTGAAACATGATTGAACAGTTTAACATCTACACCCTCAGGGCATTTGGTTCTTGGTGTATGGAAGAAGCCAGCATGATCATTTTTATATTGTCTTAGGTAAGGTATGTCTTACATTCTCTATTTTATGTTTTCTATTTATAATATTTGTCTATTCATAATAGTATAACATATTATTAGAAAGGGAAGAAGATTCTAGTCTTACACAAGAATTAATGTTAACTCTCTGTTTTACCTCCCCTTTTATAAATGTTTTTAACTGAACCCTTTGGGTCACTTTTGACCTTCATGGTAGTCTTTTGTCCTATGGAACTCAATGGTGAGAAACGAATGACAAACTTGGATTAAATCTTCTTCGTTTGTGTTCAGCACACCAAAAAAATGTACATAAAACTTGAGGGGGACAAATACTGACAATATTTACATTTTTGGGTGAATTCTTACTTTAGGAGAGTAAATATTGTATCATTATTTATACTCAAAAAATTCAAATGCATCAAACAATGCACATTTTTCTTTGGGTTATGTCTTATCCTATCCGCTCCACATAATCTTTCTCTCCTTCATTATGTATTAGCAGAACCTCCACTTACTGTAGATCATACCATACAAAAATAATCTGAGAATCAGTGGATATTTCTAGAAAGACAGAAGCTGTTTAAGCTATAGGAATGCTTGGCCATATAAGGTCCTGTTGGTGGTGGCACAGTAATGCCCTGTCAGGTGACATGAGATTTGTAACAAATATGACGATACTATACTACCAAAGCAGGACAGGAAAAACATGGTATTGTGTTTTTTCCAAAACAGATTCCAGGCTTGTTGTAGATACACGCAGGTGACACCTGAATTATATCCTCTGATAAGAGACCAAGGGTTTCTAGAAGAAACACGTGAAGCACTTGAAGAATCTCAAGTATCAAGATGTGCTTCAGAAGTATATACGGAACTACTGAGCTTGATTCCAAAGGCAAATAAAATCAAAATAAAGGAACATTAGTGACTTTTGATTTTGGATTGTGTTGTATAGGGTAACAATGTATGTTAATATCAAAAATGTGACATAACCAAACAACAAACAATACTTGTTGCAGAAATAATGTGGTTAAAAAGTAGGATTTGTATTGTGCAAACAAGTGAAAGTGATTCACATCCTATGTGGCCCTCTAGCTTAGAAACAAATTCCTCATCTCCACATTTGTATTCCCATGTATGCAATCCCACTCTGAATTAGGACTATCCAGAGATCTTCATGTCCGGTTGTGTTCTGTGCATCTTTTCCCCACCATGGCAACACTGTACACAGACAGATAATGAGACAACAGTCACCCTCATTCAGCTTCATCTCTCTCTCAGTGCACAGAAGTCAACATCTCACTCAGAAGTCAGATTTCTTCAGCGCATCTTAACAGGCTCCTTTGACATGCCACCTTATTTTATGAAGCAAGTCAAACTGCTGATCAGCAAAAAACATCACAAAGGTAAGTCCTGATTAATCAACTTCTCATTTTTATAAGTCGTACGAGGCTTACCAGCAATGAAACATCTGAAGACTAAATGGATGCATTTAATGTATGTTAGAATTATAAATCCATATCAATTTCTGTATGAACCTTTAAAATGAGCAAATTGTGTATTAATGCAAAATGGCATTGTCTGTGTAAAATTGTGTGAAATAATACTTTTACTTTCGCATCCTGCAGCAAAATATTAACATTTTGTGTTGATTATTGTGTTTACAATATATGTTCACTAATGACTCTCAATGGAGATTTGCACAAGCCAATTAAAACAGGCCGTGTCACTCTGTTTTAAATACAAAAATCTTGCCTTTGACTGCAAACAAATGGAGCAGACAGATTGAACATGACCTGTTTCTGTATGGTTTATGATAAAAGCTTGATTTATTAATGTGATGTGCATTCACTAAAGCCTGAAGTTGTACCATTAGATCAGACTGCCAAATGAAGAGATAACTGGTTAAAGAGAAGGTTAACCAAACATAAAAATACTTTCATTAACAACAGAACATCAAATTGTTCCGAACCCTTTGTTCGGTTGAACACAATGAAAAATATTCCGAAAAAATGCACCAATGTAGAAAATGTAAGTTGTCAACATTTAAACAATTCTTCAAAATATCTTCTTTTGTGTTCAACAGAACAACAAGAGAATTTTCCCTACCGCAGTATTCAATAGTGACCCACAAATCTCACTTGCTAACATTCTTCTTAATATCTTCAGCAGAACAAAGAACTGCATACACTTTGGAACAACTTGATGGTGACTTGAAATCAGTCAACCACCCGTAACCCCCTTTATTGTCACCCCTAATTTTAGGCAAATCCCATTGACATCGACCACAGTTAGTGTAATAAACTGGTTATGTAAAAAGACCTTGAGAATCTCTCATCGCCCCTCCTTTCTCCAGCACATGTCACGTTAATCTCCAACCTGTTGGTTATTTCTGCACCTTCAGACTAGTTTAATCCGTCCAGACAGCAGCAGGATTTTGGCAGGAGAGTCTGAGCGCATCTCTGGGTAAGTCAATAGAAGGGATGCAGGGCTGCATGCCGTCCCATGTGAGGATGCGCTGGAGAAACTGATGCTGTGGAATAGGTTAAGCTTCACATTTGGGTTCATGTTACATTTTACAACTCAATGTCATATAACTCTATTTATTGTGGCATTATTTTTATGCACAGAACGCATAACATGAACATAATGTAAAGCTTTGTTCGTTTTTGCTGTCTTATCACGTTGCATTGAATGCACAGGGATGTGCATGATTGCATTCGGGACACGACACAGATGTCTGTATCATTAAGGTCCGCACAGCATCATGTCGTTATCTGTCACTGCTGCCCGTGCTTACGCTTCGATAGTTTCCGCGAGAGACACAAATCTTGTTGGAGTCGTTACAGAGCTGAAGGTAAGCCCAGAACTGGCTCTCTGTGAAACTGTTTACGCATCCCAATGAGTGGTTGTGAAAGGTAATGTATGCATTATGTTATGCACGTGCAAAATGATATCAATGCTTGTGTGATGCACAATAGTGGATTTATAGTATGGGACCGCTTGGCTAGGGACACACACTGTATGAATGCAAATGAGTCTGATTGCTGAATGTTCTTCTTATGGGCTTAAAATGGAATGCAAATCTGTGCATTGGTTATTTGGAAATATGAATGTAGAAAATCAGACTGGGATGCAGGTGGTTGTGTTTGTTTTGCATGTTTTGTACATATAATCATTTGAATTCAATGAAATGTACATTTCGGATGGTAAGAATTAGAATTGGTTATGTCAAAAAAGGATGTAATAAGCGTATCCAAGTTGCTTTCATCCAAACAATTTGCACTGAATTAATGTACTTTTTTAATCAGCATGCATTGATTCTCTAACCATTGCATTGCTCTGTCGTGTTAAGTCAAGAAGAAGAATATTTAAGAATAAAAATATAGTTGGGAAGATAAGATGTTTTGGTAACCGTTCACAAAAATGGACAAAAAATCTGAGCGAATCGGTGTGTGTTGCCGACATTCTTCAAAATCTCTTCTTTTGCTTTCTGCGTAAGAAAGACGCACAGGTCTAAAAAGAAAACGGTAATAATGACAGAATTTTTTGTTTTTTCTATTTCTTTAATAATAATATTCCAGTATATGAGACATTACATTACATTTACATTTACATACCATGCATCAGTTTGGTATTTAAGAATCAAAATGGATTTATTGTCACATCCATAGAATGCTCTAATGTCTAACATTCATGTATCTCAAATTTTTCTATTAATTTGTAATTAATATCGGCCCAATTTTATGATTGTTTATAATGACAGTGCTGATGATCTTAAAACTACCCTAAAGTCCTGATGTTCTTTGGCAGTATGCCTGTTGTCCTTTCATGTCTCTTAATTGGATGTTCCTTTCCTCGCTAGGTTACCTAATTTGTCTCTTAAGGTGTCTGTCAGCACTTAAATATTGCATTTGTTCCAGAAGAATTTTTTCTACACAATGCATTGGGGATATTTGTTTTTTGTGCTTTATTTTAATCATTTTAATGCAAGGTAAAGTACCACAATTTGACTTCTTATATGATTGTTTGAAGAGCAAGTCTTGTGAATAGATTTGAAAGTGTTTCCAGGAACTTGAGTACTTTCAATTTTGAGCTGCTTAAGAGAAGTTTAAATCCTTTTATGGAGCAACCTTGGAACAAACAGAAATAGTTCAGGTGCATAATAGCTGTTCCTTCAAGGCATCCCAGCAATTTCTGATATGGCATGTGTGCTGTTGATGTTGCTTGGAATACTGATTTTATTTCATTCAGGATTATTTATCTTTTTAGACACATCTTTGTGTTAAGATTGGAGAGGTCAAGGCACTAAAGACAAGACACATTTTTTCATATCAGTGCATATGGATGTACGTGATTTAGTAGCTCATCATCATTTAACATTCGACTGTGTCAGTAAGAAGCACAGATGACACTTCAGATCCAAATGTATTAAGATGATGTCTTTGTCTGTACATTGACCTGCCAACATACGATTAGCTCTTCATGATGGGTCTTAAAGACATGGAGCCAATAAGCATCTCAGGAATTATTAAACAGGAGGGCCCAAGGCAAAGACACACAAACACAGAGACTGTTAGATGGAGTTTCTGAAGCTTGGATTCAGAAAGACAATATGGAATATGACTGTCATACTTGAGCTTGATCTCTGAGTTTACACACGGATTCCTCTCATTGTCAGGGGAGATAAAGGATTTTTGATGTTTCATCTTTATTTGGATTTTAAATCGGGTTTATATTATTAAACAGACCTCATGGCTCCGGGAATCTATGGGGTTGTATTGAATACCACTAAAGGTATTGCTTGTATTGGATTGTTAATAGTTTCTTCATTTTGCAGGAGTTATATAAAGAGATTTGTTTCTTATTTTGTTCCAGAAATCTCTGTAGAAGCTCGCACTGAAATGGGTCGCAAGGAAGGAGATTATGACTGGAAGAAAAGCACAGACAACATCCAGGATGTGTTTGAATTCATGGAGGTGCTTGGGTCGTAAGTATGAATTACAGATTTGTATTACTAGGGATTTATAGATGTGGATTTATTTGAATAATTACATTATTCTGTTTTCATTCAATTTATTTAATGCAATTTATATTAAAGCTCTTTATTAAAAAAAATTATAAATAAATATTAAATAAAGTTTAAACATGACAGAAAAACAAGACAAAATGTAAAAATGTATTTTTTGTCACTCACTCACCCTTTTTTCAATTTAGGCTTCTTTCTTCGGCAAAACACAAAAGAAGATATTTTGAAGAAAGTCAGTATCGGTTGCACCCATTCACTTTTATTTTATGGACTTAAAACTACACCAAGTGAATGCTAGCTATCAACATTCTTCAAAATATCTTATTTTATGTTTTACAGAAGAAAGACATACATGTTTAAATTTACATGACTTTGAGTAAATGTTGAATTATGGGTAAACTGTCCATGTAAAGACATTCATAAAACATATAGGTTAAATTGCTTGCTTTATTGTTACAATACATTGATATTATTTTCAGTATTATATGTGGATGTTGCATCGTGTACATGGACAGGATTTGGCACATGCCTTTAGTCTTTAATAAGCTGGCTAAATCAAGACTTGAGATGTTCAGGTGACAAAGAGATTAGTGGCTCATTCAGAAAAAGCTCTGTTGCTTCATTGGGGAAAATAAGAGGATCATTGATTCAATGGAAATAAAAAATAACATTCTGATCACAAAGTATTAGATGTGGAAAGACTTTGAATTGTCTGATCTTTTTGAGGGGTCTGAGATTATAAAGCATACACAAGCCATCTCTGTCCTTTAGTGAAGTCATTTGACAATGAGCTCAGCAGACACAGGCAGTACATAATCTTTGCTGACTGCACTGTACAGTGAACTTAACACTATACATTAAGCAGTACAGTGAACTTAACACTATACATTAAGAATAATCTTTTATTATGGATGTTGTCCTTTTAGACACTACGTATTTTTACCCTTATAAGTATTTTTAGAAACGTATAAAAGTGTTTCTTGAAATGTACTGCAGTGAGATGTATTTAGGTCGACCTGTTTCTTTCTCTCTGGATTGGGTTGTAGGTAAATCAAGGGTAAAGCAGAGGTTAAGACACATTCAGACTGGTTGAGTGTGTTAATCGTTTGGGCCGACTGGAAAAGGGATCACACACTTCAGGAAACATCTAACAGGATAAGGAGCTTTGTGTTAATCTAACAGGCATTGACTGCAATGTGCAGAATGTTACACTGATGCTGTCTGTTTCTTGAGCTTCATATTAAGTGTAACGTGTGGGGAAAAAAGCGCAAACTTTGAAAAAAAGTTTGACTTTGGCTTGAGTCATAAGTTTGACTTTGGCTTGACATGGAAACATTTCTGTTTGGGTTTTACAAAATCTCAGAGGTATAGGTGTAGATAAATGTTGATCGAGGAGGTAAAACAATATGGATTCGGGTTAATTTGATGAGAAACGTTTGAGTTCATATAGAGTTCTTTAATATTAACTGGATGTCAGACCTGAAAAATCTGAGCTCAGTTTGAGACTTGAGATTGCTTCTACACCTCCAACGGAGACATTTGGGAGATTTCTGTCTCTTGTACCCATGGGAAAAACCTGGGACGTAAATAAATGTGTGTTTAGAGATCTTTGTCAAATCCCAGCTTAACCTTTGGATGTGACTGGTTCCAGTGGGGTATTATGGTCCATGGGAGCTGAGCAAAAACAACCTGATTTAAATTCCCACATTCCCTCAGCACTTGTCTGTCGAGATACAGACCGGCGTTTGGCTTATGTTTCTGTGTTTTTCACTGTTGGATGTATTCACTGACCTTCAAATTGAGCTGTATTTAGTTGATTATTTATTTCATGATGCATTTTGATGAACTCTGCAGTATGTTATGAATTCAGAGCTTTCTAAAGGTTTATTTAGTCGGCGGCCTTGGGTGACAAACATCTCTGAGATTTGTCACTCAGAGTGAAAAACCACTTGTGGCAATATGTGTTAGACGCTGGATGTGTCAGAGAGACTGTTTGATTCATGATGGCCTGACTATGCGTGGGAGAACCATCTTGACTGTCAGAAAGCATTTGCTATAAAACACTTCTTAACAAACATGCATTTGATCTCCAGCAGTCTTGAACATTAAAGATTGATTGCATGTAATATATGTCGGATTAAAAAATATTTTATGTGGCTTAGTAAATATTGCAAAAATAAACTGTTATTATCTTTATAATATAGTGGAAAATGTTAAAATAATTGATAAAAATCCAGCAGTTCATTTCTCTAAAGTTTATATAATGATTTTTTTAATATATTTATAAAACAATTACATGAATATTATATTATTAGTATAATAGCATGTTAAACCAATGATATTTATAATCTCAGCAACCCTAAGATGTTCTTTACAGCTCAGATAATCCTCCGCTAATGGTCATCTATAGCCTCTTTCCTCCTCAGGTCTTAAAGTGCCAGGTGACCTGTTCGCTGGCCGGTGTCACACCTGGACACCTGAGCCGTTATTCTTTCCGTTGCGTAAGGGATTTTACATGTAATCCTCATCCTAGGACAGCTATTCCCGGTTGCAGCTGAGAATCGGATGGAGAAGAACATTAACCCCTCCATTTGATGGACCCTAAGACCTAAAAAACAGACACTTAAAGGCTTTTGTAAAGGATTTAATCGCTAATTTTTGTTGAACAATCATTAAAACAACATAGGTTGCCATGCATAATGCATTTAGTCTTTTTTCACTTCAGTTCTAAAATAAATGTCGTGTTGCATAGTTAATACTATTGGTGCACCTACTGTGTTTTACTTTTCCCAAAGTGTACCCGCTGGTCTCAGGAGATTTTAAGTGTAAATGTAAAGGTCACATCCCTCATTAAAACGTGCTTCACTGTCATCACATAAACCCTGAATCATGCTCTTTTAGATCCACAGATGAAAACCATTTAACCTCCTCATTCTTGTGTTCTTCAGAGGAGCCTTCTCGGAGGTCTTCATGGTGAAGGAGAGGAAAACAGGGAAGCATTTCGCCATAAAGTGTGTCAAAAAGAAAAACAAAAGGGATCTTAATCTGGAGAATGAGATCGCTGTGCTGAGAAGGTACGACATGTCACCAAACAAAGAACGTACAGTCATCTTCAAGAGTATATCAAAGTGTTCCGGGAGTCTCTCCAGTGCTGCACATTGTGCACATTGTCTTCTTTTTAATGCATCTCAATGATGTCATTAGTACATCATGATCTGAACAGTCCAAAACTGGCTGTAAATCTGATATGAGATAAATATAAAATGCTTAAACAATAGAATTCAACCATTATTATTTGTTTGTAATAACCTTATATTTATCATCGTGTAGGATCAAACATGAAAATGTGGTTTGCTTGGAGGATTTCTATGAAAGTCGGACACATTATTACCTTGTCATGCAGCTGTAAGTAACCTCCACCGCCTCTGTTAAACATTCAGGTCACTGTGAATCTCCTGTCAACAGTTTTCCTCTGCTCAGTGTTTCAGGTGGTGAACTGTTTGATCGGATTCTGGATCGTGGTGTTTATTCTGAGATGGATGCCAGTGTTGTTATCAGACAGGTGCTGGAGGCGGTCGGCTACCTGCACAAGAGCGGCATAGTTCATCGTGATCTTAAGGTACTGAGCTTTATATATATTTTCAATATTATTTATTCATTATATTTATTATATACTGTATGTTCAATGACATGGTCTTACTCTGTATACCAGATATCAAAATTAAATAAGTATTGTAAATATATGCCGGATATGTGTAGGTATGTATATTGAGCAAATCTTATAGGAGTTATATGTTGAACTAAACAGTTTTGAAAGACCTATTCAATCCAGATTCTTCATCATCAGTTCATTCATTAAAAATATGTGTCAAAATGTATATTTAAAATACAGACAAAATCCTAATTTAATATACAATAGATTCATACATTAATTAAATAATATTAAATTACTGACAATATATTTATTTTGACACTGAAAACGAATGTTTTGTTTTCATTTATGAAGTATGATTTGCAGGAGGATGGTTTTAGAATTCTATATAGGAAAACAGACTTTGGTTCACATTTTTATAGATATTTTGTCTCTCTGCAGCCTGAGAATCTGTTATACTACAGTCCGGATGAAAACTCTAAGATTATGATCAGTGATTTTGGCCTGTCGAAGATGGAAGATAATGGAATCATGTCCACGGCCTGTGGAACTCCAGGATATGTGGGTAAGAAAAGCCTGTGATTGTCAATGTAAAACTGAATATTGCAAAATATTCAGAGTGAAATCATGTTGAACAATCTGATGTCTCTTTCCTTTTTCCTCTTTTCACAGCCCCTGAAGTGCTGGCTCAGAAACCTTACAGTAAGGCCGTGGACTGCTGGTCTATTGGAGTCATCACGTATATTCTGTGAGTCTGCTTAGGGTCCCTTCATTTCCAAGAAGATCATTTTAAACCATATGGTCCTCTAGAGCTAAAAACAGATCTCAGATTCTAAGTAAGGAAACCAATAGCTGTCTGTCAATAAAGATTTAAAGAACAGCAGTAAGTAACAATGAGAGATTGAAGACTGTTCAGCCGTGATCTTTCCCCTGCTGGACTTATAATGAACGACGTGTACAACTGCACATTCAAACAGTGATTCTTTTCACAGGCTCTGTGGATATCCTCCTTTCTATGAAGAAACCGAGACTCGTCTGTTTTCTAAAATCATGAAGGCTCAGTATGAGTTTGACTCACCCTTCTGGGATGATATTTCTGAGTCTGGTGAGTCTCCTCTAATAAGAGTACTGTCACTTATGTATATCATCCACACGTTTAAAGAAGAGTTACATGTATATTAGTTTTTGATTTCTTATACAGAGTTTGCTAGATGGCCTTAACCTTATGGGCTTTTTTATCTCTCTAGCTAAAGATTTCATACGTAACATGATGCAGAAGAATCCCAAAATACGTTATACTACTGAACAGGCTTTACGACACCCATGGTGAGTGGATCACCTTTTACAAATAATTATGAGACTTTGGTTGAGTATCCTGGCAAATCTGAGCATAATTTTGAAATTTCTTAGAAAATCTAAGAAGCCGTCAGTATTTTTTTACCATTTCATTCCTTTGCTTTTTAGTCACTCTCCTTAGATTTAAGAGATTTTTCTTTTAGAAGAATATTGGTAACCAAGCAACATTAGTCCCTATTTGCTTCTACTGGGACACACAAACCGCCAAGACATTTCTCAAAATACCTTTATTTGCGTATATCTTGAACTTTTTTATCCTTTTCAGTTCAAAAGAGTTGGCCTAAACTAGGAAACAAAATCACTTAGTTCTGATTTTAAACCCAGGTTTGTCTTGCAGGATCATCGGTAAGACGGCCCGGAGTCAAGACATATACCATTCTGTCAGTGTGCAGATCCAGAAAAACTTTGCCAAGTCCAAGTGGAAGGTAAAGTCATGTTTCATAACAGGCAGAATCACAGAGTTGCGTTTTGGAGATTGTGGTATAACCCCAGTTGGCTTTTTTAACCGATCTCTGGCCTGGTTGCACAATTGGAGGCAATGATTTTGTAATCTGTCTTGCCATTGCTTCATCTCTTTCAAAATCTGGAAAAGACCTGTTTTGGTTCGATTTAAACACCGATTGTAGATTAAGATGTTTGAAGAAATCACAAAAAAACTATAATGACTTTTTAAAATATTTTGTTTTTTTCACTCCAGCAAGCTTTCAATGCTACAGTAGCAATTCACCACATGAAGAAGCTTCAGATGGCTCATTCCGAGGCCTCTATGAAACAGAACAAGACCCTTCCGTCTGTACCCGAGATTAAAGTCATCTCAATATCCACACCTGAATCTGTTCACAAGAAGCTGTTCACAGAGACCTTGGAGTCAATAGACAAAACTCAGAGTAACCAGATAAATGTCCCAAACGGTTCCATCGAATCAAAGAGTCAATATCACCCGGTTCGGGTAAGTCACAGCGAGACCACCCACGTGGGAACCCTTACCATCGCAGAGAAGAGTAAACATGTCTATCACTCAGAACCAGCTGATCTGAATGGGTAAGTCCTTGTCTTGGGGTAATATGTAAAAAGGACCAAACACCCTGAGGACCAGAATCTTATAAATTACATAAATGTTGCATATACTTTTTTCAGCTATGCAAAAAGAGGCTCTGGTCGAAGTGGGCAAAACCTGCAGACCAGTGTGTGTTCTGTCATGTGATTTTCAGCAGTGAAATGATCGACTCATTTTAAATGGTGAGTCTTACTTTTTTTAATGTTCCACATACCTAAAATATACAATGAATGTTAAATATTTAAATATTTGCTTGAATCTCAAACTCGTTGCAGGTTTGTGACCGAGCCACCGGCTGTTTCCTATGGTCAGATCTGTTGCTCTGTGCCCCAGGCAGGAGCGTTTGCATGACTGTTGTCCAGCACCGCACTGTTCTGAAACACTGAGGTTTGGGAGAGTGCCTCCATATCTGCAAATGTACTCATGATGCACAAGCGCAGGCTGTTTTACACCCACATGTTCAGTATATTTGATGCAGGTTAGCTTCTTTTGCACAGTAGGTGCTGAAACTGGTTTTTCCAGTAAGGAAACTGTTTCCCTTTATCGTTTTAATAATCTCTGTATTGTAAGATTTGGAACAAGGGTCAGTGTTTTTGGACGCTTGTGTTCAGTATTGAGGGTTTCATTCTGTGTTTATGCAAAGTTAGACTTTGGTTGCTTGTTATTGTACGTTATAATGTACTATGGTAATTCATCACAGGTTGATGTTTGTCACCCTTGCTTCACTGTAAACTGCACTTATAGATATATTATTGTATATGAATGGACATATTGATAAATATTTAATTTACCTAGGGTGAATGTTTATTTTTCTAATGCATATATTATTATTGTACATTATGTATATTTTCCCATTATTTCAGAAAATTATTAATTTTGTTGTGTGTTTAGCACAAAAATGTAAACTTTACTTTTATAAATGTTTATGTTGGAAGAGATTATGGTTAAGGTCGATGTTGTTTAGGCTGCTAACGGCAATGCTTTGTGCAATATTTGTACCAATAAACTCTGAAATGCACTTTAGACATTTGTTTCTTGCTTTTTATGTCTGTTTATTTATTCCCATTTAAATATATACAATTGTGACAGTCAATATATGCATGTAATCAATTTACAATCAATATTTGCAGACGATTTTTATAGCTCCAGTAACATATGTATGACCTGAATATCTGTACGGTAGATGTTGTGAAGGTCACTTGTCTGATCTCAGATTAGCACGAGACTCGATTCAAATCATCTGTTATCCTCACTGCTGAGCGTGCATGACACGTAACGGAGAGCAGATGATGTTATGGTGGGTCTGTCTTATGCAAGTCAAAGATTTGGGAACACATAAAATATTCAAAGTGAAATGTAAATCACTACCTGTCTAAAGTTTTGGTACACTTACTCACTTAAGCATTGACTTTACACATTTTATAATAACAATAAACTGGTCAAAATTGTATAATAAAACAAAGGAAAGGATAGGCATTCTGTTATCATCACAGTCAGACCAGGCTCTCAACCCACTCAATCACCTTGAGCAGCATCACCTGGGTTTTAATAAGCCACACATCTGGTCCTTGTGACTCCTCTCATCAGCAACATCATAAAATCACAGCACACAGTTCACTCGGTGGCTGGCCTTTGTCGATTGTACAAGAGACCACTGAGGCCTTCTACATGGTACCCGGCTTCTGTGACAGTTATGACTTAAAAATGTAAAAATAAAGTAAAATAAGACTTTTTTATATGATTATCTTTATGTAGATATCATTTTATCAAGCAGTTTCTGAAGATATTTCTTAGATGTCCATTCTGCGGTTTTAACGGCTGTTCTTACTTAAATATTCAAAGTCATCCATTTAAAAAAATATATATTTTATTGAGTTAATTTATGCTGTCATAAATGTGTGTTTGCTAAATTGTATTTTCGTCTATTCAACTATTTTTAGACATTCAGACATACACTCTCAGTTCAAAGGTTTGTTTAAATAATGAGAAACATTTTATTCATGTGTCCCTAAACCTTTGACCATTAGTATACACTAAAGATGATCAAATATACACATTTTTGCTTTAACATAATTCTGATAGTTCCCTTTGAGTTAATTTTCCTTAAATGGGGGAAATTGTTGCAAAACCTTAAACCTGTATTGAAGTCAGACTGGAAATTAAAAAAAAATAATTATTGGAATTCCATATACCCACAAAGTAAAATTTTTGTTTCACACAATTGTCCTGAGTAATATTAATTTTCTTCTGCACCAAATCCTCATGTCTGCATGTGCCAACACGAGTTAAGCGTGTTGAACGTGTTTCCCAACCGTGTCTGTACATGTAGGGCAGAGAGCGTGGCACACATCACTGCAGAACGGGTCAAAAGTTTTTAAAGCGGTCGTGTCCTCATTTACAATCACCACTGTATGTCTATAGTGAGTCAAACTACAAGATTGCCCAACATTCATTTTCCCTCTCACCTCATCCAAAAGAGTCAAGTGAATTATGCTTTTACTCCATTTTAAAGATTTCAGATATAATATTACAGACAGTGACAGGTCAGCATGTTTGCATGAAGAGCAACCTCTGAGCAATGAATTTTCTTCTATCCTCTAAAAAACGTGGGGATAATTTGTTAGTTTTTGTTTTGTTGTTGTTTTACCTTTTATTTACACGTTGCCCTGCATTAAATTACTTTTAAACATTTTAGGAAATGTCCATATAATGTCCAAATTGTACTGGTTATTTTCTGACATAACCTCATCCGTTTATTAAATTGTTTTTTTACTGTGACGAGATTATGACCAAAAGTTGCATTTTTAACTTTTCTTAAATGTATTTTGTGATCAAATTCTACAGTGTTTGTGCTTTTTATTTAAGTTTAATTAAACCTCTGTTATTGTTTTGTCAGTAATAATACCAGAAGGCCAGGAGGCATTGGAGGAAAGGTTACTGTGATGTGGCAGCTCCTATCATAGTCGAATTTACATTCTTAAACAAATAGTAGATATTGAGTTTTACATTAGAAAGTGAAATCTAGTGTACATTTTGGAGTAACTTAATTTCAGTGATTGATAATAATGAAGGACAAATGATATCAATAGTAATCTCCAACCATAAAGGTATTTTCATGTTTTTCAAGCATGATAGTTTTGTTTATAATATAATGTTAATATCCTTTTTCGTGTACCATGCATTGAAGTATTTTTTGTGTTTTCTTTGTTTACCATAGTGTTCACTTTTTTTGTTTTTTTAGATGTACACTACAAGTCAAAAGCATTAGGACACTCACTCTCTAATACATTCATGTTCCACATTTTAGAAAAATAATAAACTTATTAAAATCATGATGTTATCATAGGGATGTTAAACATGTTTTATTTGATTATCTTCAGTTTATTCACCTTTTGATCTGAATTTGAATGAATGTTTTCTTGTCATTTTATGAATCGGCTTCTTAAGGTCTCGATCAGAGATGCATTTTAAACAATTTTAAAGGAGCCTCCGTCTATTCTGTGCTCTGATAGGCTTTTCTTTCCTTAATATTTCGTTAAAGTCATCCGTTTAAAAATTCATTAAATGTATTAAATAAAATGCGAGCTTTGCCATATACCATAATGTATGTTTGCTAAATATAGGCAACCAACTTCAGATCAAGTTGTTGGTATAGCATTCTTTATCTATATTGTCTTTACCTGCCGTAGCTCAGTAGTTAAGACAAGGTGCTAGCAACACAGAGACATGGGTTTAATCCAAGGAATCAAATGTAAATATATAATGTATTGTATGTTGCTTTAGATAAAAGGATCAGCCAAATGCATAAATGCAAAGGTTTTATTGTGCCATAAAACTGACCTGTGAACTTGAAAGCCATATATGTTTACAACTAAGTTTGCCACATCACATTTCTCAAGTTTGTTCCTATACTTGTCTCGTACCGTCTGTGTCTACACGCTCACCACGTACCGTTATGACACCGAATAGTTTTGGCACTCATTTCCTCAGCTTGCCTTTATGATCTTGGCAAGGTTTTATCATGTCACCAGCGGGCCTGCGGTCAGCCTTCACTCACATGTACCAACTTGGACAAAAGTTGTTCCCCCGCTGTCATGAATATTCATATTGTGTGGGTGTGCACAGATGTCCACTGTGTTTAAATAGACAGAGCGCCTGAACCTCAGCACCCACTAAACTCTGAGGATAACCTCCACAAGGACATATCATCTAAGAGGGTTTCTACAGCTCGATAAAAGTGAGTACTTCTCTTTAATGAATATGTTTATTTGATCCACATAGTTACACTTTGCAGAAATAGATTATATTCACAATTCCTCTCTCACAACTTCACAGCTTAATCAACCATAATGGACACGATGAATGAGATCATTCCCTTTGCAAAGGAGATGCTGAGCGCCGGACCCTCCAAGGGCTGCCTGAAGATATACCTGGTGGGCGGCACGATCGCCGTCCTGGGAATGATGAGTGGAGCGGTACAGATGGCCTCCTCCTTCTTCCCTGACCACGAGGAGTCTGACTTTGAGATCCTCAAGGAGCAGGTTACAATAACAGTGAAAGAGCAGATCCAGGAGCCACAGACTTCCATTCCAGAGGATGACGAAATGGACGCTGTGATGGAGAGCAAGGCCAAAGAGATGCCAGGGACCAGGCAGAGGCGCATGAGCTTCAGGGCCCACGCTTCATAAAGGCCGTCTCCTGCAGTTTCAGGCCCGGTTCGAGAAAGTCAAGCCATAGATGTTCTGCTTGTGCACTGATGTGTGGGACACGTCCTGTGGAAATATACAAACTCTGTTATTGTGCTGAGAGCTGCAGAGCAGCAGAAAGACGGAAATTACTTGATAGTCCGACTGTTACGTATGTTTGTTTAGATGGTGTAAAGATTCTCTTTCAAGTGAAATATTTATAAAGGATGTATTAAAAGTCGCGTGTGGTTGGTGCTATGTTTGCTGATAAATAAATACATAAGCGTACTGTTTTCATGATGTTGTATATTTCTTTTTGTTTATGTCAGCACAACCACGATGCCATGTGTACGATAATCTTCTCTAATAAACAATAACATCACAAGGTTTAAAGTTAAAAGTTACATTTTATTTTTATTTATTTTTTTGCCGACACAACAATAAACATCAAAAGTCGTAAATGTTTGAAAAACATACTTATTTTTTTAGGTCACTTGGAAAGAAAAATTATAGATTATATAACAGAAAGCCTAGAAAATACAATGAAGTGTGCTCAAGATCATATTTATTTATTATATTTATTATGTTTCAATAAGATGTATGCTTTTATAGTTCTAAAACATTAATATATTCACACATTTATTTTATTTTACAAACCAATACAGTAATATAATGAAATATATTTATTTACCACACACTACTGTTTTTGGAAAATCTACAACACACTATTTATATATTGTCAAATAAATGAATTAATGACATTGGCCCGGACCTTTATTTTGAAGGTCGGGCGAAACCGGAAATGAGCCTTAAGTGTTTAGGAAGTAAACAAACCAAGACAGTTCGAGTGAGTCACAATGCTCAGATATTGTGATGTGTTGTTTGTTGACAGCATATAATGTAAGTAAAATCATATTACTCTAATTACAAACATTTACTGTTTGTTTTAACTGAACTTGTAACTGAAAAATCTGATAATTATTCATATTTCCTTTACCAGGGGACATATTTGCCACTTAGCTTTCACATTTTAGCTTTAAACTTTCATAAACCTGTAAGTGATTAAGATTTAGTTCTAATAATTAAGTTGACTGAACTAAATAGCAAACAAATGCAATTGTCATCAGTCAGATGTTGCATTTTATTCAAATTAAAGTTCATCATCATCATTAAACTTAATAACAGAGATAATAAATAAATTAATAATGATCTGTACATATAATAAATTAATTATGAAATTTTAAATCTCTTGTAAATTTCTTATCAATAAAAAATATATTTCCACTGGCTTCATATATTAACTTTAGCTGCTTTAAACTATTATGGGTATTTTCTTGTGTTTTTTGTAGTTTATAACTTTATGCAATTCAGATAAACTGGCACAAACATGTACCCACAGTTAATAAATGTTTATTTTTAAATAACAGTTTTGTAATAAAAATTAGAGAATATTATTAGGTAAGAATTAATTGTTTTGTAGCCTTGTATCTGTATTTATAAATCATCTTTTTCTGCACAGTAGTTAAAGGGAGGATCTATTGTTATTCATAAATGCTTTAAACTGGTCCAAGGCCATAAATAATTGTCCAGCCAATCAGCAGTAAGGGTTTTTTTTCATGATATGGAGAGGAACATAAGCCGAACCAGATAGGTGACGTATGTTAGGGGGGAGACCCTTTTGGTGTTTGGTTTGGTGATTTCGAATGGCTACATTGACTACCAGAAATCGTCGACCCTCCCTTTAAAGACAGTTAATATTAAACTTCACTTTTGTCATTCTGTGTGAATGTCAACCTCAACCTGTTAATACAAAGTCTTAACCAAAGGGAGTATTTCTTAAAGCCCAGGTATCAACTTTTCAAATACCCGTGTGAGGTCCTGTTTAAGTTTTTAGAGAATGATTTTTCATTTCATTGTTGAGGAAGAGCTATATTCAGCATTGTCACATTTATAACGCAGACACGTGAAAATATAGTTATTATTTTATGCGCTATGAAGAGGCATCTGTTCTTCATATGTTGGATGTTGTTGATTTTGGATTGTACATTTAAGTTCACATAAATCTTAGGAAGTTTGTTGTCTGCCAGAAGTGGTTTCCTTTATTTGCCACATCCAACCTAGGTTTATTTACCTTTTTAAAATAGAAAACTTGAGCACAGAAAGATATTTAAAAATGTTTAGACCCTTTCAACAAGAGTTGTTAATAAATTAAGCTATTTGTTCAGTTTTCTGGTAACAATTTTGTTCTCAGCGCATTTTAATGTCATGTCCATACTGCAAAATATCACAAAAAACTCTGAAATTGCACATTTGTGATGGTTGTCATTTTCTTTTAGGTTTCAGATTACTGTGTGTCTTACGTAGACATGTGACCTCATCTCCTGCAATTAAAACTGCAATACGATAGCCCCGCAATGTCAAGAAAACAATCCGGAAAACCAATCCGAGGTAACAAGAAGTCAGATGTAGAGAGGAAAAGAGATGAGAGGGCGGCTCGCCGGGCCCTGGCTAAAGATAGGAAGAATCGGCCACCAGGAGATGATGGAGAGGAGTTTGTCAGCTTCTCCAACCAGCTTCAAGCTCTGGGTCTCAAACTGAGAGAGATTCCTGGAGATGGGTATGTGTTGTCCTGAGAGATTATAACGATCTTGTAACATTCTTTGAGAAGTAAATTTCATGTGTTCCCCTGCAGAAACTGTTTGTTTAGAGCTCTCTGTGATCAGCTGGAAGGACATTCGCGAGGTCACCTGCGCCTGCGACAGGAGACGGTGCAGTATATGAACACACACAGGCAGGACTTTGAGCCTTTTGTCGAAGACGATGTTCCATTTACTCACCACGGTAACTTGTTTATTCTTATCATAAATTTCTTTCATTTTTAGAAATAGAGATCAGGCAAATGTTAATGTATGTTTACTTTGTTTTTATTTTGCCCTCTCAGTGTTAAATCTCTCGCAGCCAGGAACGTTCGCCGGCAATGATGCCATTGTAGCCTTTGCTCGCAGTCAACAAGTGAAAGTGGTTATTCATCAGCTAAACGCTCCATTATGGGAGGTAAATATTCCTGTATACTTTAAAATAATTGTATGTATCTTTCATTAACACTTTTCTTTCCTTTTTGTGCTTTTAGATTAACGGTACAGATAAGCCTACACAACGGGAGCTTCACATAGCATATCGCTACGGAGACC
This sequence comes from Triplophysa yarkandensis, assembly GCA_033220385.1. Lineage (NCBI taxonomy): Eukaryota > Metazoa > Chordata > Actinopteri > Cypriniformes > Nemacheilidae > Triplophysa > Triplophysa yarkandensis. Next base: position 1,828,115 of record CM065671.1, on the reverse strand, counting down.
ACTATGACAGCGTCAGAAAAACAGGAGATAACTCTGAGAACCCAGCACATCTTTGTATAGAGGTCTGTACACAAATATCTTTAGCAGTTACTTGGCATGAGCAGATTATACCTTTATTCACATCCCATGCTAACCAGCTTTTTTCATATTAAATTACATTTAAAATGCCATTCTGTATATAACATATATTGTCATTTTCTTTTGGTAGACAATGAATAATTCCAGACGTTTTGGAGATGGCAAAAAGGACAAGCACAGAGACCCCTCTCCATCTAATTCTTTCACTGATGATGAAGAGCTGATCTTGAGTTTAGTTTGTGCCGACAGTTAGTAAACCTCTAAATCTCTGTCTGCTCACTCTCTTCCATCTCTACATTGTCTCACCACGATGCATTTTGTCTACAGGTCAATCTGAGGATCTTTGTCAATCAAGTGCCACATCACAGAAGTGCCAAAGCGACTGGATAGACTCTGAACTGAATAGCCAATCATCAGAAAGAGATTCTGCGTCAGGGATGCAACCTCTATGTCAAAGCATGCAAGCGGGATGCAGTGAAAACAAATCAACAACAGAGGGCAGCATCACACATAAACTTAAGGTAAGTGAGATGCACTGGGCAATGAGTTACATAATCCTTGACTAAATTAAAGTAATATTTTTATTTTGTATTTTAGCTGTCTAGTAAACAACGAAAAGAGCAACAGCGCCGTGACAAGAAAAAGCGCCAGGAGGAGAGACACAGGCAAAAGGTTTTACAGGAAAGAGGGTCACGTGACCAGAATCAGAATCCACCTGAAGCTGTAACTCTTGTGCCGGCGCTTAACACCCTGAGCATTTAGATCTAACTAGGGTGGGACTGGACGGTTTGAGTGGTCTGTGTGCGGTGTATGAATGACAAGGGATAGGAATGTGTGGATTTTGGGTGCATTAGGTATTGTTGATCAGTATGTTCTCCTTGTAAAAATCATAGATGGTTGCAATTTTGTATTGAATATATCCAAACCATTACTGTTTATTATTTCCTTTTGCACTCATCTTGGCAGAAAACTTGGGAAGAGAATCTAATTTATTGAGATGGTAAAGTGTTTAGAATTAATGTTTACGGTTAAACCTGATAGTGTATTTGTTAAAACTGTCCCTTAAACATCCAGTCTCAAAATCACTTTCATTTAATCTTTTTTTGAATCTAGCAAATTATTATTTTTTTTTTTAGACAGTTGGTTTCCCAGTGAGGTACCATAAATAAACGCGATTTCAACTCTTGTCTACTATACATTTTTGAAAAGCATTGAACTCCAGAGCTGTTCTTGTGAGATATAATGTAAATATATATAATCAATAATTGTATCACACAGATGAAAATTTTAATTTATAAATGTGTAAAATAGCATTTTCAAGAGGTACAAAACACAAAGACATTGACTGAAATTGAAAGGATTTATTAAAGAACTAAAAATCTTTTAAAAGCTGAGTTTTGTAAGTTGTGCAACTAAACTCATAATACACACAGAAAACTAGCCACTGATGCAACAAATGTTAAAAAAACTGATGTATGAATAGCTCTTATGAATAGATTATTGCCCTAAGAGCATTATATTTATTATTTCAGACATTCCGTGGAAGTTATCTTACGTTATAAGACATGCATTTTGTAAACAGAAGGTTCTGTCTAAAAAAGAACCTTTTAGTAACCTTTATTTTTAAGCATGTTCACTAAAAGCCAAACATCTGCAACCAACATCTGCAAGGTCTTAATACTTAAACCACTGTGATTATGATCTGAGCCAGATTCTCTCACTGCTAATAAAACGCACACGTATGGTAAAGAGTTACAGGCTTACAAATAAATGCATTTATTGACCTTAAAGAAAACCAGTGATGGAGGTAATTCAAATTTTCCTCTTAACACATCTTATTGTTCCCTTTTTAAAGATGCAAAACAATCTGTAAATCTAGAAAATAAAGTAACTAGCTATATTTTCGATAAATATTACTCAAAGGCGTATGCAGAGTATTTACAAACTACAGTTTAGTTAATATGGTTTACTGTTAAGTGCTTCAACTTTCATAATAATAATGTTCATATAATTGCTAATGCATAAATATGAAGTGGCAGCTTTAAACAATGTTCCTGGGTCGAAATCAAGTTTTGTGGTATCGGTTTGTCAATTATTTAAAAAATGTAAAAAGAAACAATAAAATGTACATTGTTGTGCAAGACATTTCACTAAGATTGCACCAAGATCTGTTTTCCCACCACTAAAAGAACAACTTGAAAGCTTCAATTCAATAACTGGTTTTGAACTCATAATATCTTATGCAACACGGTCTTGTCTTTCAGATGCAGTCTTTGTAGCATATAAGCGTATTTGCATGTTAGTTTTCAGTGCATGTTGAGTTGTGATTTAAGATCACCATCTAGAGATGGTGAGTGTTCAGACAGTTCCAGCGTCCTGGCCTCTGTGTGTCGACGAGTGGAACGTTTCTGTTCTTCACTTCTCCCTTTTATAAGCGTTTGGCAAAGACAAGCTATACAGTTCCAGGTCGACGCTGCTGTGCAGTACAACAAACAAAAGGTACTCTTGTTATTTTTGTGAATGCAGAATTCTACAGGATAAATATTGTGTGTCTAACACAAGTGTAAAAGTATTACCTAACCCAAATATTCAAATACTGTCATGAAATACTCTAAAGTCCTTCCTTACATGTATAAAGTTGAGTTGTTGGGTTTTTACACAAAGAAAGATATTTGGAAGAATGCTTGTACCAACAGCGTTCAAACTTAGGTGACTCATTGTTCAATGTTAGTCAACAAATTTCAATGTTAGTCAAAAGGGCCCAGAACTGTTTGCTGTTGTATATTCTTCAAAGTATCTTCTTTTGTGTTTTACGGACCAAAAATTATAAAGTAATTTTTCCTACTATGGGAGTTAATGGGGTCAAAGGACTGTCCGACAACAATCATTCTTCCAAAAAGCTTTCTCTTTGTCATCAACAAATCAAAGGTTAGTAAGTGATGACAGATTTTTTTGGGGGTGTTAACTACTGTTAACAACCCTTTTAAGGGCTGTCATCAAATTACTTTCTTACAAATGTCTTACTCTTTTTACCAAGGGCAAAAGTGAGTAATATAAAAAGATAATACAGTTCTTTTCTCAAAAAGTATGGCAACTTTTCAATGGGCATCAATGAAGAAGCTGCTTTTGTAGTCAAATAAGAAGTTGGGCACACAGCAAATTGTATAAAACGGTCCTAAAGATTTCGTCATGTGTATCAACATCATTGTCTATAATTATCTTACAGACTGACATCTCACCGGAACCTAAGCAGTGCAACAGATCCCCTCCCCTCGAGCTGTCTGGTACACAGGTGACACACAGACCCGGGCGCTTTGTGGCACATGGTTGAGGGTGGTGGAGAGGAGATTGGGTGGTAAGTACATAGTGGAGCGTTGGGTTTGTCCTCGCTCCCATGTGACCCAGTAACCACGGACACCATCAGCGCTCCCTCTCCAGCGAAGCTGCACTGACTCATTGCCCACTGTGGTCAACTGAAGATCAGAGAGAGCTGGCAGCTCTAAAAGAGACAGAGAGGGAACGACAAAGAGATGAAGTTTTCCAGTAGGAATTGCTGATGTGGAAATGAAATTGGCAGGAAAACGCAAGGGTGTGGTCGGAATGGAAAAGAAATATTCCAGATGCTTCTCATCGATTCCCCAAATTGCATTTTGTGGATAAAATTACATTTAGTGATGGTGCAACTGAATGATTAAAGATCTGGGCTGGTAAATGAAAGGTTGTGGGTTTGAAACCCATTAAGGGTTCATTCATAAACATTCATTTCTGTGTCTTTGATTAAGGGACTTAAGTTTACTCCATAGTCACTGAAGCTGTACGTTTACTTTAATTCACTTTGATGGCAGAGAAATGTCAAATGAGATCAAAAGTGAGGTTCAGAATCTCCAGATATAGTGTGTGCTGTATTGAAAATGTTTGCTTTTTGTACAAATTAGTTATAATCAAGTTTCAAATGTACGATAAGTGGGTTTAGTTTTACTATGGTAAAACTATGCTGTTTTTATTTGTTTAACACTTGAGATCAAATTTCTCATTTAAAAATAATTGTTAATATGATTATACCCTATAATTGCACCAACGATGTCTCAATTTATCACCGATATACTGAATAAAATATACTGATATACAAGGAAATACAGAACTGAATGTGGAACAATAATTGTTATAACTCGATTATTCTGTTATTATTAATTGTTAGAGGTCAAAATTGAAATTGAAAATCGATTCATATTAATTGCACAGCCCTCATATAGTGTTAGAAAGAATCACATATCACTGGTCCTTACCCTCCTGTGTACAGACTTTAACAGACATGGCTTTCTCTTTGCCAGAAAAAAGCCTTGCGCTCACTGTAACCAGGTACTGTGTCCCAGGCTGGAGGTTGGGTAGGACGGTGGAGTTCTGAAGGTTGTTGACCGAGATGACCTGGAGCCGTCCTGAAGGTAATGTTGAATATTCAAGCTGGTAACCCTGAATAAGGTTAGGAAGCAGCGGACCCCAACTCACTCGTACACTGTTAGAAGTCGAATCCGACACGGTCACTGTCGACAGCGCCTGGATATCAGGCCGGGGGGGATTAACTGGAATAAAGACATGAGGAGAATGCTTGAATTTCAATAATATTATGTTCAATTTAAAGTTAATTTCTTTGTAAAAAATCAAAATGAATGAATGAGAAATCTTAATATTGTATATATAAAAAATTTTACACATACCTTTTCTGTAAATGTTATTAATACATATAAATATAAAAAATTGATGCTATTTTTTTGTATATCATGCACATTTTAAAAAGTAAGCATAAAGAAAAGGAATCCTTAATTATTAAGTACATTCATTTTTTATTTAAACAATCTTTATACTAATGATATAATCTAAATGTTTATAAATTTTTTAATAATCTAGCAATGGAGTAAAGCTCAATTGTTTGTCCCCTTTTATTTATAAGGTTATGTTATTTTTGTTAAATTACAAACAAAAATAAAAATGAATTTAATCTGTATATTCTTTTTTGTGTGGCAGTGCATTATGGGATTACCTCATATGCAGTAGGACATATGCGATTCTATAAAAACTGTTGATTATCATCTGAAGGTTTTGTAACAGAGCACATGTTTGTCAGTCAAAAAAAGTAAAAATTGTGCAGAAATTATTAAAACCACTCATCCAGTGACTGATATTCACCCACCTGGTTGTGTAGTAAAGGTGGCAGTAAGAGAGTTCAAAAATTCCAAGTTAGACTTGGGGCTGAGCGTGACTTCATACGTGGTATCTGGACGAAGGCCGATCAGCTTGGCTGAGCTGGCGTCACCGGGCCGAGTAATTTTCTTAAAGGGTTCCAAGCCTGTACCGGGACTGGTGCCTGATCCTCCCCCACCGCCTGTTCCCCCTGTACGGATGGGTCCGAACTGGATATCGTAGTAGCCGGTGCCAGCCAAAACTGGTCTCCATTCCAGAACAGCTGTAGTGGTGGTGACCGACTTTACTTGTAACCTTTCTGCACGAATAATCTCTGTTCGGACAGGACGATAAAGAAAAGATCTGCTGAAGGCTGTGATATTCTGGATATAGCTTTGGGAATATTTTGTTTGTTTTAATATTAAAAACATTAAGAAACTCCACATTTTCCAAAACACAATTTGAGAAATAATAATTGTTTGCTAACTAACATTAAATACTGTATACAAATTTGATTAAAGATTTTCTGAACCTTTACCCTGAAGTATATACAATAGGGATTGTGTTTATTTTGCAAGCACTTCTGAACAGACACTCAAACTTCATCCAGTATTGACCGTCAGCAAATCAAATCAAAGGACACAACTTCCAAAAGTGGACCTCTTAGTCTCGTAAATTTTTCTGATATTGTTTATATAAGAGTGTTGAAGCGACACACATATGTAACACTTAATATATGTACAGAGGAACGACCGATATAAATAGCTCTGTCTAGCCTTTAGGGCTCTTGAATAATTTTTGTATTAATAACCCCCCATCTCTTATTACAGCATCTCTGTTTGTATCCCCGTTTCCTCCAAGGCCGACTTCTCTTGGAGCTGACTCAAGCTGTGTATGTCATAACTGCTGTTATTGAGCCCGAGATTCATTCTGGATGCTTGGGTGGAGGAACGGAGCCATTCACACCCACATAAGATCACTTTCTCCTTTTAGAAGAGTCTCATTAAATTATGACTAAGATGTAGTATAGTCACAACCTTAATGTAGAGGACTGCATACTTTTGTCGTATGATCTTGTCTACACCATATACAGATTATGAGTGAATAAGAAAAGTTACTTTAAATGTGATAGTTCACATAGTGTGTCTGCATACATTTCTTTTTTCTGATGAATCACACATTTCTTGGACCCCTTTGACTACCATAGTAAAAACAATATTTGGTAGACAAAATTACCCTGATAATTTTTGGCTTGTCCTACATCCTTCAAAACATCTAATTTTCTGTTCAACAGAATGAAAAAAAATATATAAAGTAGTTTTTCCTACTATGACTGTCAATGAGTTCCAAGGACTGTTTGGTTTTATGCATTCTTTTAAATATATTTATTTTATATATTATAATATTTTATATATTATATTATTATATTGTATATATTATATCCGTGTTCATCAGATACAAATTTTTAGCAATTTAGAATATTTTTTGGGGTGAACTACCCCTTTAAACCACAAATAAATATTCAGTCATTTAAAATTCATCCTCATATCATTTAAAGTCTGTTTGTGACTCTTTCTTCTGTGGAAAGATATTTTGCGAAATGTCTATGGGGCTTATGTTGTATGGCTACCAACATTCTTCAAATCATCTACTTGTGTTGAACTAATATTTATTGTATTTGTTTGCTTCATTAAGCTAGAACTCACCGATGATAGAGTTCCTTAAGTCTTCCGTTATAATGTTAATGTCATCAATATCCACAAAGAACAGGTGATCCTCAACCGGAGGGCTTACGACATCCCTTAGCACCTGGTAGTTCCCATGACCGGTGGAGACCACCAGCACAGCCACTCCCTCATCTCGCAGCCGGGCCATCGGCTCCTGCACCTCACCCGGATCCACGCCGTCCGTCAGCCATACAAGAACCCTGGGCAGATCCGGTCTGGCGCCTCCAGGCACATTCTGTCTTAACACCCGATCCCGGGCCATCAGAAGGGCATCTACGGTGTTGGTATCCCCTTTTAACTGTTTAGTCCTCTGTAATGCTGCCTGAAGTCCTGTTTGGGTGTTGTAAGCATCAAAACCGAACTCAAGGTGGGGCTCGGTCCCGACCTGCAGCAGCCCCACCCTCACCTGATCTGGATCCAGCGAGAAAGGTGACAGGAGCTCGGATAGGAAGTCCACCATACGGAAGAACTCATAGGAGGCCACGCTACCTGAAGAATCGAGGAGGAACAGGACATCCCCCTCACAGCAGTTCAGAACTAGATGTAAAAACAAGAAAGGAGATGTTTGTCTTAGTGTTTATTTAACACATAACTCCATTTAAAACACTCCACAGATTCCAAGCCATATGAAGTTGCATGGATTTAGATATTTGGGCAGATTTGCAAGTGTTTTTCCCATGCATTCCCTTCTGTTTTTCTGACCATGCACTCATGAAACGTTTATAGTGAGGGCCATAAAATAAGGAGAAACGTTGCGCCAAATTGAGACCGGTCTGACAGAGGAAATAAGTCATTGAAGAAGGAAGAAAGCTGGAACAACAGACACTAAAAATAGGGGTAAGAAAACAGCAGCATTTAATAGGAAAAGGGCAGCTTCACAGTATTTCAAGAGATGGAACATTTGATTTGGCCGTTTCAGGAATTTCCTGGCAGAAGAACCCTATAACCTGGAGCTGGATGATAAACATAAACAGATGGGGGAAAGAGCAGTGCTGCTACTGAATGTTATAACCAGGGCAGGCTTCGAGGAGGGGGGGGAGAGGAGGTGAGAATCTGCCGTTCCATGTGAGGGAAAAGAAGGAATGTTGAGGTAATTCCAACAGTGGAGAGAGAGTGAGAGAGAGAGAGTGAGAGAGAGAGTGAGTGTGAGAGAGAGAGAGTGAGAGTGAGAGAGAGAGAGAGTGAGAGTGAGAGAGAGAGAGTGAGAGAGAGAGTGAGAGAGTGAGAGAGAGAGTGAGAGAGAGAGAGAGAGAGAGAGAGAGAGAGAGAGAGAGTGAGAGTGAGAGTGAGTGAGAGACTATACAAATGCTGCCATGTGTTTGTCACCTTTACCAATCCAAAAATGCGCAATTAAAATGAGATGTGGGACGTGTGGCCAACTAAACCAAAAGAATCTTGGCACTATTATGAATCTTGACACTATTATGAATCTTGACACTATTATGAATCTTGACACTATTATGCATCTTTTTGTCTTTAAAATGCTTTTCTATGTCATTATAAGTATTGCTGGTTAACTCACTGCAGGTCAACAGTTTTAATAAATACAGTTTTAAAAAATCTCTTAGATTTTTTTATTTGATTTGAATTTTAAAAAAATTTCTGGTCATCTAAATCTATGATGCTACTTAATTGACTTTTGCTTAAGCAGATAAAACCAAGATGCATGATGAAAAGTCCTGCAGTCAGAGTTAAAAGTATGTGATTATAGCCTTGGGGTCTCACACTATGCCGATATTTATTTAACAATGAAAATATCACGGTTATATTACACATACTGTAGGATAATATCATATATATTTCAGCACGAACTGGATAACACTGGTTACTGTATCATGTGGTTTCAAATGTGTTTGATAAAATGTAGTCAAATTTGGCACCCATAAATAGTTTAAATTAAGAGCCATAGTTTATAAACTCTCCATCTATGTCCTTGCATTCCTATATTTGAGTATGATCAAAAAAAGAGAAAACTGATGACTGATGGCATTATGATCAAAGGTATAGGTCACCTACAAAGGGAAATTTCTTTCGTCATTTACTCATTCTCTGGTTATTTTGAATTTTGTCCTTTTAAATGACTTTCTTTCTTCTGCAGAAGATTAAAGAAGATATCTCATGGAATGTTGGGAGCTGCACCCATTCACTTTCAATTGGTTTTAAGTCTAAAAGTGAATAGCTACCACGGTTGTTCGGTTACCAACATTCATCTTTTGACTTCTGTGAAAGAAATAAAGTTGTACAGGTTTAAAATGACAA